>OX030952.1:129162297-129284797 GCA_943735915.1 Pherbina coryleti
CATGTTCATATTCATATTCATATTCATGTTCATATTCATATTCATATTCATATTCATATTCATATTCATGTTCATATTCATATTCATATTCATATTCATATTCATATTCATGTTCATATTCATATTCATATTCATATTCATATTCATATTCATATTCATATTCAAATTCATATTCATATTCATATTCGTAATCATATTCATATTCATATTCATATTCATATTCATATTCATATTCATATTCATATTCATATTCATATTCATATTCATATTCATATTCATATTCATATTCATATTCATATTCATATTCATATTCATATTCATATTCATATTCATATTCATATTCATATTCATATTCATATTCATATTCATATTCATATTCATATTCATATTCATATTCATATTCATATTCATATTCATATTCATATTCATATTCATATTCATATTCATATTCATATTCATATTCATACTCATATTCATATTCATATTCATATTCATATTCATATTCATATTCATATTTATATTCATATTCATATTCATATTCATATTCATATTCATATTCATATTTATATTCATATTCATATTCATATTCATATTCATATTCAAATTCATGTTCATATTCATATTCATATTCATATTCATATTCATATTCATGTTCATATTCATATTCATATTCATATTCATATTCATATTCATGTTCATATTCATATTCATATTCATATTCATATTCATATTCATATTCATATCCATGTTCATATTCATATTCATATTCATATTCATATCCATATTCATATTCATATTCATATTCATATTCATATTCATGTTCATATTCATATTCATATTCATATTCATATTCATATTCATATTCATATTCATATTCATATTCATATTCATAGTATTCGTATTCATAGTCATATTCATATTCAAATTCATATTCATATTCATATTCATATTCATATTCATATTCATATTCATATTCATATTCATATTCATATTCATATTCATATTCATATTCATATTCATATTCATATTCATATTCATATTCATATTCATATTCATATTCATATTCATATTCATATTCATATTCATATTCATATTCATATTCATATTCATATTCATATTCATATTCATATTCATATTCAAATTCATATTCATATTCATATTCATAATCATATTCATATTCATATTCATATTCATATTCATATTCATATTCATATTCATATTCATATTCATATTCATATTCATATTCATATTCATATTCATATTCATATTCATATTCATATTCATATTCATATTCATATTCATATTCATATTCATATTCATATTCATATTCATATTCATATTCATATTCATATTCATATTCATATTCATATTCATATTCATATTCATATTCATATTCATATTCATATTCATATTCATATTCATATTCATATTCATATTCATATTCATATTCATATTCATATTCATATTCATATTCATATTCATATTCATATTCATGAATTCTTTTTATGCCTTAACATTGGGCTACATTCCGTAGATAATCTTGATATAACTTTATAACTTTAAAGCGTAGAGATTTATGTCAACTGATGCATTATATAACAGAAATCTTCCGGACAACAAGAAATACTATAATAATCAAATCCTTGACCTACATAATAAATTGCTTACGTATCCAAAGCATAGCACAGCTTAAGAATTGTATTATATTCTATTTTCCCATTTTGTTTTTTTTTTTGCATTTCTTATTTGTTTTGCCTTCTGTTGTTTTGTTCCTTCTGGCAACGCTTATGCACGCCATTTTTCTGCTAATGGACAATTTATTTTTAAACGGTTCTTTACACTCACTCAGCAGTTATTTCTGCAGCATTAAGCAGAAGAGCTTTTGAACGTTTGTTGCAACTACTATGTACGCCATATTGTCGGCCATGTTGCCATACTGCCAAGAGCTATAAATGCCCGTTGCCGCTTGTTATTGTTCTGTTGGGGTTTATAAGAATGTCTGTGCGTGTGTGTGTGTGTGTGTAACTTAGTGCGGAAGTGATTGTAAAGGTTTTCAATGCTTAAAACTAGAAAAACGTTGCAACACAGGAAACAAAAAGTCGATGCAGAGAAAGTCCTTAGTTGCAGGCAGGACAAATAATGTTAATGAATGGAACATAGATCGAGACGGTTGAGGTCAAGTTGCTTTCTTTGTTATCGCTTAATATGTATTATAAAAAAAAATATGTTTTCAGCAATTAAAATTCGAGTTTTAATATAGGCCACAATAAAGATGAACTTGTATACTTATTTTTGCAGAGAAACATGATTTATCTAGGACTGAAATGTGATGCCATAAAATTAACTCATAAACATTGCTCGTAATATCTGAAAAATCTATTTTTCCATAAAGAAGCTTTATTCTCAATCTGATTAAAGAAAACTTACCCACTCAGAATCAAATTAAGATCCAACCTTTATAACAATATAAATCTAAATTCCACGCTGCCTGCTAAACCCTTAAACAATCCTTATTCTATTCAACAATATGTATAAAGAAACGAGCTAAGTTTGTTCTTGTCGTACAGTGTAATTATCGCAAAATGTTATTTAGTGCGAATAGTAATGTATTTGGCCCAAAAAACTAAAAAACAAAAACCCAAACACATTTACATTTCATCGCTAAACCAGCTAATTAGCAATTTTCCGAAACGGTTCAGTTTTGTTTCCCAAGCAACTATGTCCAGAGTCCACGGTAGTTGTCCCCTAGCTTGGATAAGCAAAACGAACGGCTAAAACGCAAAGCGTCGAAAAACAATTTTGGAAAAAACTTTTGCGAAAATACGAAAGCATTAAATTTCATTATCCGCCACATAGGCGACACATGTATGCGCACCAGCCACACATAGACACCAACTTATAGACACGCAAACGCACCCAGGCACACAAAGTGATGAAAACCCACAAGTTGCGCCATTATCGGGCCAGTACAACGCAAGCCAAAATAGAATCTAATAAGCCGGGTTAGCCAACAACATTGGTGAGTAGTTTTAACCGCGGCTATGTGGGAGGTTTGTCCTGGTGGTGGTGGTGTGAAGGTGGTTCATAGTATGTGGTTGAGGCTGTGAAACTTGGCGTGGCAGAACTAATAGCAGTCCATTAACTAACGGTTGTATGGTGGCAAAACTAGATAGATGACTGCTTTGTGGCACACACACGCAACACTCATAAAGATACATACATAAGCAACACTGAGTATAAGAGTAAGCTGTTCAAAAGCAGCAGTTGGTGCGGCTGAAACAATATTCAATACACTAACAAACAATTGTATACCAACACAATTGCAAATAAATTCAACTACAAATGCATTTGTTGAACTGTGGCAACACTGTCAAACTGACTAAGTGCCACTGGGAAATAAAAGGACATAGAAAATGATAATCATTGAAATTTAACATGGATTTTCATTAGCTCAATGAATGCGGGAAAAAGATAAAAAAGCATCAAAAGTACCCAGTTGAAAAAAGTGTGGATGATCAAGAAAGCTATGTTTGCGGTTTTAGTGATAATGATGGTGATGGTGATGGTGATGGTGATGGTTATGGTGATGGTGATGGTGATGGTGATGGTGATGGTGATGGTGATGGTGATGGTGATGGTGATGGTGATGGTGATGGTGATGGTGATGGTGATGGTGATGGTGATGGTGATGGTGATGGTGATGGTGATGGTGATGATGATGGTGATGGTGATGGTGATGGTGATGGTGATGGTGATGGTGATGGTGATGGTGATGGTGATGGTGATGGTGATGGTGATGGTGATGGTGATGGTGATGATGATGGTAATGGTGATGGTGATGGTGATGGTGATGGTGATGGTGATGGTGATGGTGATGGTGATGGTGATGGCGATGGTGATGGTGATGGTGATAGCGATGGTGATGGTGATGGTGATGGTGATGGTGATGGTGATGGTGATGGTGATGGTGATGGTGATGGTCATGGTGATGGTGATGGTGATGGTGATGATGATGGTGATGGTGATGGTGATGGTGATGGTGATGGTGATGGTGATGGTGATGGTGATGGTGATGGTGATGGTGATGGTGATGGTGATGGTGATGGTGATGGTGATGGTGATGGTCATGGTGATGGTGATGGTGATGGTGATGATGATGGTGATGGTGATGGTGATGGTGATGGTGATGATGATGGTGATGGTGATGGTGATGGTGATGGTGATGGTGATGGTGATGGTGATGGTGATGGTGATGGTGATGGTGATGGTGATGGTGATGGTGATGGTGATGGTGATGGTGATGGTGAAGAATTGGTATTATTGTTGGTGATTGTGATACATTTGATGATGTTGATGGTGATGATGATAATGACGGTGCTGGTGATGCTGAGTTAAATCGATATTAAGCTTTATAACTAGGGTTGTATTTAATGATTTGCCAGTAGATAATTTTACTGGTTCTTTGCCGACGCTTACTCACACACACGCACTCAAACAAAATGGTACAGACTAGGCCAAAGGAGCAAATGCTTCAATACAATGACAACAAACAAGCAAAAGCATGTTCATAATTTATGTTTATTTGCAGTTTGGCTTAATTTTGTTGTTTTTTTTTTTTTTCTCATTAAAATTGTTGTCCTTGTTGTAATCAGCATATTACGCTTATTTTTCCATTTTATCATGTAATATTTTTTGCCAAATCTGGCACAAACACACATTATTCATAATTTCCATCGAAAATTAACAACATTGAACTTTAGGTCGTTGTTGTTTTTTTTTATTTTCTTGTTTTGTTTTTCACTTTGCTACATAAATAAACAACGATAATTTATGACTTGAAAATTACTCTAGCTGCTTATTTATTATCTGGTAGTTTGCACTTGCCATTATTTGCGCTATTGTTGACACAGATTCGAGTATACTTCTGTACCAAGCTGTCTCGAATAGCGTTGCCATATTTTGAGTTGTACATCAAATTAAAAATGGATTTATTAAATATGAACTTGATTCAAATTTAGACTGTGAAATTAACAAGAATATAGAAACTTAAAGGAAAATTTTTAAGTCAACATAAGTTCTTCATAATATTTCGAACGGGTTGCTGTACCTTTTCACGGACTATTTAAGTTTTTGAGTATTTTAACTGAAGTTAACTTAGCAAAATACAAAATTATGGATACAAAATTCTTACATCCACCTAAATAAATAAAGATAAAAATTTTTTCAATGTGCTTTCATCACTCATAACACTATTGTTAAAAATATCATGAGGAGCATTATTCACAACTACACAAATGAAGTCATTCAAAAATGCTCTTTATGTCTGGCGCTGAAATATAAAATTTTACAACGATAGATCCGTTAATGTCATGAACGTCCCACAATAAGTTAGAAAAGATACCTATTCGAACAGCTGATTTTGACAACTAGCTCACTGTTGGAAAATAACAAGGCATGGTCTAGCTGGGCATGGTAGAACCAACCATTGATCACAAATATTAAATAAATAAATTCAGAAATATTTCAAAAAGTTTAAAAAAAAACTAACGACAGCATAAGTGTTGACTCATTGATAACAGCACGATGGCTTCTTCTTGAGTTCAACACTCTTGTGCTTGTCATACCTTGATATTGTTATTTAGAAAGTCACAATTTTGAAAGTAATTGGACGGATTTGGAGTTTGGACGTTAGAAAATCTTGACATTTCAAACCTGATGTTTTTTTGTAGTCATAGTAAATTGCCTAATGAAACGTTTTTTTCTCGATCACCAGCTGGATACTGGTCTGGGTCTGTACTTCTAAACACGAGATGTAAATATATGAGAGATCAAATATTTAAGTGGCCCGAAATATATCTATTTCTATTTCTGGATGTCTAAGGCTTGTCAATATGCTGCCATATTTTGACAAGTATCTTTGAATTTATCAAATTCAGAAAAAATTTTTGACACTCTTCCCATAATTTTAACTACAAATTATCACATAATGTCTTATATTTGAATAAAAAAATTTCAAAAAAAAATATTTTACCTTTTTGATATCCTGGACTTTTAAGGGCTACTTTAAAGTTTTTTTTATGAATATGGCCCTTACTTATTAACAAATTTTTTATAATAAAAATGTTTTTGACATGGTTTGAGTTCAGTCACTGATACCAATTAGCTATTACCTGCTTAATTTTTAATGATTCGTCACAAAAGTCTGGTTCTTAGCCCTTGAGGCATCGCAGTGAGCCGCTCCAAGATTGAATATCAGTAATCATGCAACTGCGGAACAATTACTCGGTGAAAATATGCGTTACGGCAAATGTTATAAAACGCAAATGAAGGAATAGAAAATAAAATAAATAAATAATGAAATCTTCAGGTAGCAGAGATATAACAAAAAGGCAGTTAAAATATAACAATATTAAAAAAAAAACCTTGCATGAAATTATAACTCATTGGCTATTGCAGCTACGGTTAGTTTGATGAAACGCCAGTAAAGCTAAGGTTTTCGATCACATGAAAAAAAAATAATGGGCTCATGAAGAATCTCGTAGAACCGTTGAAAGTAGCCTTTATTCACTATCTTTGCATAGATATGTAAATTACACTTGAATTGGCACTTAGATAAATATTAGTGTACAACACAAAACAAGAACAAAAGTAAAAGGAGAAGCAAGAAATAGCGAACGTAAGAACTTAATCCAAAACAAAAACAAAAACAAAAACGGAAGCAAAAGTTAAAACAAAATTTAAAACAAATGTAAAATCAAAAGCAAAACTTTTCCAAAAGGAAAAGAAAAAGCAGAAGTTAGTTCAAAATCAAAATCAAAATCAAAATCAAAATCAAAATCAAAATCAAAATCAAAATCAAAATCAAAATCAAAATCAAAATCAAAATCAAAATCAAAATCAAAATCAAAATCAAAATCAAAATCAAAACCAAAATCAAAACCAAAATCAAATTCAAATTCAAAACCAAAATCAAAATCAAAATCAAAATCAAAATCAAAATCAAAATCAAAATCAAAATCAAAATCAAAATCAAAATCAAAATCAAAATCAAAATCAAAATCAAAATCAAAATCAAAATCAAATCAAAATCAAAATCAAAATCAAAATCGAAATCGAAATCGAAATCGAAAATCAAAATCAAAATCAAAATCAAAATCAAAATCAAAATCAAAATCAAAATCAAAATCAAAATCAAAATCAAAATCAAAATCAAAATCAAAATCAAAATCAAAATCAAAATCAAAATCAAAATTAAAATCAAACTCAAAATCAAAATCAAAATCAAAATCAAAATCAAAATCAAAATCAAAATCAAAATCAAAACCAAAATCAAAATTAAAATCAAAATCAAAATCAAAATCAAAATCAAAATCAAAATCAAAATCAAAATCAAAATCAAAATCAAAATCAAAATCAAAATCAAAATCAAAATCAAAATCAAAATCAAAATCAAAATCAAAATCAATATCAATATCAAAATCAAAATCAAAATCAAAATCAAAATCATAATCAAAATCAAAATCAAAATCAAAATCAAAATCAAAATCAAAATCAAAATCAAAATCAAAATCAAAATCAAAATCAAAATCAAAATCAAAATCAAAATCAAAATCAAAATCAAAATCAAAATCAAAATCAAAATCAAAATCAAAATCAAAATCAAAATCAAAATCGAAATCAAAATCAAAATCAAAATCAAAATCAAAATCAAAATCAAAATCAAAATCAAAATCAAAATCAAAATCAAATTCAAAATCAAAATCAAAATCAAAATCAAAATCAAAATCAAAATCAAAATCAAAATCAAAATCAAAATCAAAATCAAAATTAAGATTAAAATCTAAACCAAACTCAAAATCAAAATCAAAATCAAAATCAAAATCAAAATCAAAATCAAAATCAAAATCAAAATCAAAATCAAAATCAAAATCAAAATCAAAATCAAAATCAAAATCAAAATCAAAATCAAAATCAAAATCAAAATCAGAATCAGAATCAAAATCAAAATCAAAATCAAAATCGAAATCACAATCAAAATCAAAATCAAAATCAAAATCAAAATCAAAATCAAAATCAAAATCAAAATCAAAATCAAAATCAAAATCAAAATCAAAATCAAAATCAAAATCAAAATCAAAATCGAAATCGAAATCGAAAATCAAAATCAAAATCAAAATCAAAATCAAAACCAAAATCAAATCAAAGTCAAAATAAAAATCAATAAAAATCAAAATACAGTCAACTTCCTTTTCATATAACCAAATAGTATTTATAACAAGGCGATGATGTCAAAGGAAATATCAAGTCCTTAGATAATAGTTATTTTCTGAACAGATTGAAACTATCATAGTGTACAAGATTTTTCCTAATGACAATTACTTGAATATTTTTACATTCAAATACACAATAAGAACGCGTTTTTTTTTTCTTTTGTGGCTCAGATGGCAAAGTGGCTTTTTATGCTAATTTGATTATTTGAGTTAAATTGCCTAGGTTGAATCTCACACCGGGCTTTGCTTAATTGTTGCTGTATATTTTGTTTTTAAATATTTAAAGAAATGAATTAATTCTGATATTGATCATTTTTTTTTTGTCACATTATTCACTGTATTTTAACCAGGAACCACCTGGGTAGAGCAGGGATGCCCAGCACCTGACTCCACTCTTTGTATTTCGGTTTGTTTTATTGTTTTGCTTTGTTGTTGATCGTTGCCATATCGCATTTGCATGTTGTTGATTTGTTGTTTAATAATTTAAACTTGTGCGTAATCACGGGCGTTGCCTCCACACATGTTGTTGTTCTCATGCCGTTAACGTTGTTGGTAAATGCAACGAGAATGCATAATTCATATTTCTGTTGTTGGTTTTATATGTTTTCTGTTGTTCGAAATTCTTCATTGTGCCACGGATTCATCGCTTTGTTGTTGATGTTGGCTTTTCATCGAAATTGTTGTTGCAGTCTTAAAAAATAATTTATATAGAGCATCTCTGGCTTAAAGCCCAATACTCTACACTTGCACTATGCATTTGCTTGTACATGAGCGAATGCAATACGAACAAGACGAAGTTTTCGATACTGTTTTTTGTTGATCTTGTTGTGAACTAATACGTAATTGTTTTAATAAAAGTTGACTAAATTTGAATTGTAACTTTCTAAAACACGACAACAAAATAATATATGCAAGAGATGCAAACAGTACCCATTAAATTAACTCGATTGCAACATGAGAGCAAATTTAAATAAATTCTCCCACTGAGATTCTTAGCAATAATTTAATAATTATAATAGGAGTAGCTTCTGTTGTTGTTGTTGTTGTTGGGCTGTTGGACAATCAACAACTTGTTGTTGCTCCTTGTATGCAGCAAAAAAGTTTCTATCTATTTTAATTTGAGCGGGAACTCCAGCATCCGGTGTCTATAGCAGTAGCAGCACAAGCCATGAGGTTGCAACGACAGGATGTTTAGCGGAAACAGTGAGTAACGGTAAAACAACCGTTAGCAAGGTGCTAATGTTGTACTCGTAGCTTTGTTGTTGTTGTTGTTGTTGTTGTTGTTGTTGTTGCAGCTTTGTTATTTTGGCAAATTTTTCGCACAAATTTACGACCGCACAGGCAGCAACAGCCCGAAATGGCAACAACAACAACAATAAAAGCACCAACAACAAAGAGAAAAACAACAAAAAACAACATTTCAAGCTATACCTTTAAAGTTTATTATTATTTTTGCACCTGCTATGCAGACAGGTTGGTTAAAATTGCTGTTGCTTGTTTTTGGTTGGCAACATGTTGTTTTTGTTGTTATTTTTGCTGTCGTCTGTATTTTCATAATTATCTATAATATACATAAGTATGTATTGTTGCTGTTGCTTTTGTGTTGTTGGCTATATTATTTTCACGGGTATTTATACCTCTTTCCTGTCGACGTTGTTATTATTGTTGTTGATTTTGTTGTTGTTGTTGATGTTGATGTTGTTGTTCTTGTTGTTGTTGTTGTTATTGTTGTTGTTAATTTCATTGTTATTGCGGTTAGCTGAAATTTGATTTAATGGTTTTCTTTTTTATTTGTTATTTTATTCAAAGTCAGTAAATTTGTTCACTACATAATGATCGTAAGTTTTATGAACTATCACAACGTTTCGCTTTAATTGAGTTTGCAAAATATTTTCATAGTAAATAATGCATTAAAGCAATTATTAAATTTATTTTTAATTCATTTTATGGCATTTTTTGTTCCATTTATGAATTAATTTCACAACCGAATAATTTTGCAAGTGGCATATCTCACGTTTGTAGCTGATTAATTCTCGACACTAATGGAATCATCACATTTTTCCAAATTTTTATATTACCATAGTATACAAACACTATGGAAGTGTTTTCTAGATATAACCAGACAAAATATTTAAAATAAAAAAAAAACTCAAGCCTGTGTTAGATAACACGGGCGCTTAGGTCAGAAGTATAATACGTTAGTCATTAACAGCCTTATTCAATAGATTTCCTTAAACAACCTTTAAACGTTTGTTTAGTTACGCACTGTTTAAGGCTTTACGCAGCTTCTATGCAACCTTGCTAACATTGTTATTCATAAACATTTTTTCATTTTCTGCTTAAGCTCAGTATGCTGTAGAAGCGGAAAGAAACTTTCCATATGGAATGCATTGAGTTTTTGACAGCGAAAAGGCAGCGGAATTTTTTTTCGCTACTTAGTACGCTGTAGAGGTGAAAAATTTGTTCAATGCTAGCAAGTACAACAACCATGTGAAGAGTTGAAATGTCAAAATTTCGCTGTCGATTATATGTTCGGACATTTAATTAGCACCAGAATTTTGACATTTTAATAAGAAAACAGTTCGACCTCGCTTTACGCAACACTCGATAATCGCAATACTCAAAAATTTACATTGTTGACTCAGTAAACGCAACTTAAAAAAAAAATGCACAATTATCGCAACTTCTATTTGCGTACACTTCCATAAACTTTTATATTATTTACTTTGAGTTCTTCTTTTCTTGTAAAATACATTTTTGATGTACGAAAAATCTCTTAAAACAATATTTAAGGAAACAAAGTGCATATCTTAATACATAAAACCACAATATCTAGGATTCAGAGCCATAAAGCTTTATGTTTAGAAGTTTAATTGCGTTTCTTCAAAATTAACTACGTCAACTGGCCGAATTTCTATTAGTTGCATTGAGCTAGGTCGTACTGTAGTTGCTTTTTTCTCCACACAAACATTTTTGACTCTACACTAATATTTCGGGTGTAGAATTATATGCCAAGAAATTTTCGTTTCTACAGCATACTAGGCTTTATGATTGTAAGGTTTGTGTCTGAACTATAGAAAATCTCTACAAAAATTAAGAATTCCTATGGATTTACAATGGCCGCCGCATAAAAAAATGCTGCAAAGGGCGCATATGGAGCATGTCTTTGATATTAAAAGAAAAGGCAAACAAAAATCATGGTTGTATTTATCATGGTTGTCGTTCACTACTTGGTCATTATACTTCTTCTCTTTCTCACACTGGTTCTGTGATGAACACACAGATAATCGTACTGCTCTTACACATGATGTTATAATACATACAATACAAAGCATATGAAAATTAATACAAAATTTGAAGGAGTTAAATTTTGATTTACTTATAGAATTAAAAAAATTATATGTAGCAATATGATTATTTAAATACAAATCAAAAGAAGACATATTAAATATGTTTAGACCATACTTGAATTTTCTTCAATGCATGCATAAAGTATTAAAAACTTATAATGAAAGTGACAAACATTTTCTCAAAATTTTGTGCTCCAGATTAACACCCCCGTATAACGTATTCTACGTTAAAAAAAAAACAAAAAACTATAAAAAAGTAAGAGAAGAATAACTAGAGAAAGATTATCTAGTCCTAAAAGGAATTAAAATATTTTAGCCCACCCACTATAAACTTTTGATGAAAACCTTGTAATCATTACAATCTGCTCCAATATTCATAAGAACCTATCTCACAAAATACTTATCATCTTTTTTGCTCCCCATCTTATTTGTTATAAGAACTATCCAAAAAAGCTTTCACATATTATTATGAATTTTTTGTAACATTGTAAACTACAGTGATAACTTATCTCTTGAAAACTTGAAAGGTTGTACACACACATAGTTTTCAATGTCATGATTTCCATTATTAAGTTGCATGGTTTTGGTAGAGAACATCTGTTAATCATTGTTATGCTAATTCTATACAAAATTCTTATCAATCTTCTGTAAACTCATTTACATACCAATCTTAAATATTCTTGGAAACTCAGCTGTAGATAGTAGTATTCAGAATAGTATTGTATGATGCAATTTAATTAACACACGTGCCAATATCAACGCATGCTTCCATGTTTGTCTAGGTTAAAAGATAGCTCTTCTTTATACTAAATGGTTTAAGGTTGAAGGAAGGCGACTATGAGTTGAAAGATTAGTTCTCTAAGCAGAGTCTTTAAAGGAAACCATTGTGTTTGTTTGGCATCTATACATGTACTACAGATGCTGATGATGATGATGATGATGATGATGATGATGATGATGATGATGATGATGATGATGATGATGATGATGATGATGATGATGATGATGATGATGATGATGATGATGATGATGATGATAAACATCTTAGTGTATCTTCCTGACTGACCCTCTTATGAATTTATTATAGCAGCGATAAGAAGCTGCAGAACATATTTGAGAATGCACAATACTCTCTAGATTAACTGTTGCTACAAAAAGGTTTTCTCATATTTCTACATAAAACAAATTATCTTGGAATTTGCCATTGAACTATAGCAGTTATAAGCTTTTCGCCTTTTTACCCTTCGCTTTTTTGTATCTAAAAGAGTAAAAGATTTCTTAAGAAAGGATGAGTAAAAATTTAAATTTTAAAAGGTATTGAATTATGATTCAACGTTTATGAGACTGAAAAATTTAAGATTTTTTTTTTAAGAAATTCTTTCTTTTTAACTTTTTTAAACAAAAAACAAGAACACCCAATATTCATAAAAATAATGGTTTCCTTCAAAGATGATATGGCACTCCATCTTCAAAACAAGCACAACTCAAAATTTACAAAGTTTTACTTTTTAATGTTAAACTATTCGTAGTGATATCCTTTTTACTCTTTAGTTAAAAAAAAATCGTTTTGTATGAATCCTTGTTTTATATGGATTCCTTTAAAAACAAAATGGTTTTTTTCTTCTCCTGGAAATTTTGAAATTTTTATTGTGTCTGTTTTGAAGATGGAGTACGATATGTATGTCTGACCATCATGGCTGAACTTCTGAAATTATCCACCTTATATTCGCATCAAATCCCCCTAGATGGCTTTGGATCGCTTTATCAAAAATTCTTATTTATAGATCGATTTGGCTCAAATTCATACCACATAGTATTTAAATTAAAATCATGATTTTGACCCGATAGATGCAGATAGGGGAGAGATATTTACGAAAATGAAATTTTCTCTGTATAAATACAGGTAAATATTATTATTTCAATCAAATACATTAAAATAAAGTCCTGAGTAATACCAGGAATATTAGCTTGTTATAAAATAAAAACGTGTTATTCACCATCAGATACCTTTATTCATTCTTCTTTAAAAAATATATTTTTTTTTTTTGCCCATCGTAACTCTAGTTCTAAATATGTAAAGTTTTTTCAAGGACATATGAATAAGAAAAATACAAAAATTTGATTACGCAATATATCTTAAAATATTATTTTTATTTAAAATTTATGACTTTTAAGATTAGAGTTTGAGCATCTTGGCTAGTTTACCTTGTAAGTTTTTCGTTGCACAAAATAATTTTCTAAAATTATACATAAAGCGAGTCAATTTGATCAATTTTTTATTTTTTTATAATTGTGACCTTTTCTAACTTTTCCTTCTACTCGTAATAGTGATAGCTTAAAAACTCCATATAAAAATAAAAAAAAAAATGTTCTTTACATTTACTTAAATTTGAATTCGATCGAGTTCTACGCTTATTTGTCTAAAATAAAATAATAAAAAAAAAACTAAAGCCATGAACAAAAACTTCAAAATGTATTTTTGCTAAGGCGACGTCAATAGTCGAGTAGTAAGGGCGCTGTCACCCCTGACCAGACCCCACGCAAACCAATGGTCCTACGCTTTAACATTTCTGCATTTCTTTCCACATTTCTAATCAATTAAAATTGAAGATTTATCAATATTTACGACTAAAATTTTTAATAGGTTGTAAGAGTTTTTTGGATGGAATGGTCTTATAACTACACTTAACTGAGGTAAAGGTATAATTATACTTATCCCAGATTCTAAGTCACATGTTTCTACGTCTTTCCACCATGCTTAGAACTTCTTGCACATGTTTCCCTTGCTTACTCCTTCTTTCCTACTTATATGTCATCCTATTCCGAACCAAGACAGACTTGACTTGAAAGGTGTAAAACCTGAAATCCTGGGTAAAAAAAAAAAAATATAGAAATTTGGTAGAGATATGATTGTTCTAATTTTCACCAACAAACAACTTCAAGCCAACTATGTTTATGGCCATTAAATGCACTGGATATAACGAAAAAGTAAAATACCTTGAACACAGCAACAAACATGAAAAAATATCAAAGAAGTTGACTTTTTAAAATTTTTGAAATTTTTTATTATTGAAATCAAAAACAAAATAAAAAATATTGCTTTGTTGCAAAAGGCTTTCGATTCCACCAATAAGTTAGTATAGTGGCCAATTTATTGGTGTTTAAAAGAATTTGTAATTGTTATGCATTTTGTTTATTTTTTTAACACATAGACCTCAATCGAAAATTTAATAAAATCATAATAATAAAAATTTTTTTTTTGGTTCGGAATTATTTAATAAATTTATAAGCATATATGGTCAAAAATAACCAACCAAACAAAAACCAAGTTCTTTAGAGCATCAATGTCGACATTGCTCTGGTTGTCCTATTAACCAGTTCAACACAATTATTGACAATTATCAAACATTTTGACAATTATCAAAATGCACAACATTTTCTTAGTAACCCAATGAAACTTCCATATTGACTAGTTTCGACGTTATTATCGAATACAACAATCATAAATATTTAAATATGCATCCAAGCCCACAACCACTTTACAGTTGTGGTGAATACATTTGCGTGGTGAGTTTCAGTTGGTGCTTTTATAGTTGTCATAGATTCACTTTTACTCGTAGTGAATACTACAACCATTGTCGATAACGCGAATAAAAAATGCAAACATCACTCATGCCTACTGAATGTAACAAAAATCTGCCGAGATAGGCCAAAGTGGGTTCAGTTATACTTTTTTTGTTTAAACACCTCTTACAAATAAAATCTTTAATTTATTTGGAGAAAATAACGAAGAAAGACATATCCTTAAAAAAACTTTAAATTTATGTAAATTTAAAACTTCATTGATTTCAGATGAAAACCTCCAGAATATACACAAACAGCTAAGGGCTCGTTCATAAACTACGTTACCGATTTTCAACTTTTTTTTACCCCCCCTCCTCCTCCGTTACTCTTCGTAGTGCATTTCAAAACCCCTCCCCTCTCCCCATTAAGTAACGTAGTATATGAAATAAAAAAATGAATTGATTATAAAATATTTCAAAATATATTAAATATATAATAAAATATAATATATTTCATAATATATAATAAAAATATACTAAAAATATTATTACCATGACTAGCTCTTGGTATGTGTGCTATCATGACTAGATAATTTAAAGAAAAAATATTTAAAATCCATTATTTTCATCGATAAAAACTATTTCATCTTCAATCCAAGAGACGATGCTATCAATTACTGGAATTGAAGAAGCTGGAAACTTTGGGGACTCTTCGAAATAGAATTCTATGTCGACCCATTCAAGTGTATCCTCATTTTTTCTGCAAAGATATCGCCTGATGTTTGAGAGAATACCCGTAAAGGTGCAGAGAATACCCTGTGCAGCAACAAGTTCAGTGTTTTTATAAGTATGCTTCCTTAAAATTGTTTTATTTAAATAGTATGTACTTTTTATACCAATTTATTTTAAATTAAATAAAACTCACTTATGAGAATTCATTGTTTTTTTTTTTAAACGAAATACAAGCCGCAATACAAATATAGGACACAATCTTGAACTGATTTCAGGATTTAAATTTTTTCAAGTTTTTTTTGATTTGTGGTTACTATATGTGAGACCCCCTCCCCACCTATCGTTACTAATCGTAGTACATTTTAAAACCCCTCCACCCCCCTAAATTGGTAACGTAGTTTATGAACAACCCCTAAGTCTGACGGTGATATACGATGCGTGGCAGCTGATATCTTCTGAATTTTTCAAGGAAATACCTAAAGACTTTGCATGCATAGAATATTCCTACAGTTTCAATAAATTATAGAAATTCCTTGTTTGTAAAAAAAAACAGATCAAGAAAATCACTAAAAAAACGTAGTCCTAAACCTATATCTCCCCCTTAATGATAATCCCACAATTGTTGTTATAATTCTTGACTTCATTTCAAATCCTTAGACTTCTTCTCAAATGTTTTCTTGACAAATCCAACTAAAATAATTTTATTTATACTGTCACTTTTCCACAAAGTTAGGCTCCACAAAACATAACTTATCATTTATAAATAGAGTAGACCTTGGTTAAAATCTTTATGTTCAGTAATCTTTCAAATTACCAAATAATCATGTTTTCCCTTAACTCTGTTTATTATGCCGAATAATCCCACCTTTTTATTTACCGAATAAAAAAAAAGAAGCAGAAAAATCTAGCAAAGCATGTAAATAATGCTACATAATAATATTAACACGCAAGCAAGTATAACAAAATTGCACAACAACAACAACAACCACAACAAGACCTATTTGGCCCTAACCTTGTTGGTTGTCAGCTGTTAGGTGTGGAAAACCAAAAACGAAAACATGAAATCCACTCAACAGATGTCGCTCTCAGCATGCTCCGAACAATCGACATTAATAAAGCATTAACCGCGAAATAAACGGTTTTCTGCTTCCACGACCAGCATGGCGCAAGTTACATAGGTAAATATAAAGAAAATGTGCATTTGTGTTCGTGCTTGTACATGTATGTGTAATTGTAAAAGTGTGCATTTTCTTATTGGCCATGTGTTAAACCACGACCGTGCTATAAACAGTTCGAACTGTCACACCGTTAAGGTTCGAGGCATTAAAACAAATATTATTTAAAAATGTTTGTCTGTGGCAAGGCAAGAAAATTAAACAACAACACCGACTGTCAACAGCTTCTGTCATTTTACAGAAGTGCAATAATTTAAGCTGTTGAAATTGAAAAAAAAAAAATACGAAAATTATGAAACATCTTAATTGAAATGCAGAAATTTAATTTTCAGCAATTATTGAAAATTCATGCCATGTCGTTGGCTGGCGTTTAACACATTTTCCGTGTGACGGCTTCAATGACTGACTGCTTGACCGAGTACTTAACCGACTTGCTCGCTGCGGCACACGCGTCCTGCAGTTGTCCATAATATATCGATGCTGCACATCAACTTTTCAGCATAATTATGATATTTTAACTTTTTAATTTACTTTTTTTGTGAAGCGGATGCGGAAACGAGAATTGCATACAAACGTTCAGCGTGCCATGCCAGTTGCATGTGTTGGCTTCGTCGTTGCCGGGTGTTGCATGCTGCTGCATACGTGATGTTTATAACGTTAACTGTTGGTGTGATAAACAAGAGTGATAAATTGAGATTGCTTCGTGGTTCGCGTTAACGATTTTTCACAGATTGTACAGACATCGTTTAGCGTTTGAGTTATCTACACTTACTAAAGCTTTACTTAATTTACGACCTACGAGCGGATGATGCATTTTATTTGCCTTACTAAACATTCACATAAATATGCAGTTTATTCGTCTAGTTTATGAGATGATAAAGAAGATATATTGTGATTTTTGCAAAGAAGCTTAACTTGATGTTACTAGCTTAGAAGCATTTTTAAAACCATTTTGCAAACGTTTCTTGACTTGTGCCATGGTTTTAAAAGTTTGTGTGTGTGTATGTATGTATATTAATTCTGAATGCTGTATTTTTTTTTCATTTTGGTCAAAGCTTTTTGTAAGAAAGCCATTTTTATGACAACACCTAACAAAATTTTTTAGTGGGGTCTTTTATGCATAGCCGTGATTAATGAAATCTGGTCATAAAACTTATATAAAAAGGACTTGTGCCAAATTGCATTTCTGTCATGTTGTAAAGTTTAATAATAATTTTAATCTTAATATTTGTATATGGCCTTTTCGTTATTTATATTGAAAACAAATTTTTGAGCTTTAGGCCAAGTATGTTGACAACAAGACAACATGAAGAACAAAGAAGGCAACAACCAACAACAACAACAACGGGTCTGTATAGAGCAAATCACTTAGCACACTGTTTCGTTGGCCGCTACACCAACTCATCAGTAGCCTTTGTATGACTTTACACTGTGATCCACTCAAAGTTCACTCAAGCTGTGGGATTTGCTCTATACAGAGCCGTTGTTGTTGTTGTTGTTGTTGGTTGTTGCCTTCTTTGTTCTTCATGTTGTCTTGTTGTCAATATGCTTGGCCTAAAGCTCAAAAATTTGTTTTCAGTTTAATAATAATATAATAATAAACTGGCCATTTCAGCCCTTGAAAGGACTTTGACCGAACTTCTTATGATCAAATTGTGTTGTGCGTGTTATTAAATGTTTGAACACAATTGATAGAGAACTGGACCTACTAGTTTTATGCCGCCTCCGAACGGCTAATGTGCATGTTCTCAAGAAGCTTTACATGGCAATATTTACTCTCTGAGGTTTGCCATTGTCTGCAGAGAGGTGACGGCCGAACAGAAAAATTAATTCAATTGAAAAAACTTTCTGTGTCAGATGGAATTAAACCCGGGTTCTCTGGCGTATGGGTCACGCACTCTACCCACTGCGCCACGGCCGCCGTAAAGTTTGTAATTTATTATTTCCGAACTGAAAGCATCGTCATTTAAACATTTCAACTGAAAATTCGACGGAAAATTATGCTACAAAATAGTGTTTCGGCATCAGTAGTCGAATCGTAATACACTTGACTACCATCCCAGAGGTCCCGGGCTCTTATCCTGGCCAGGTCATGGTCATTATTATTATTATTGTTGGGATTTGCACTGTGGCCTTAAGATGTATTGTGCCCCTTCATGGCTCTAAAGAATCTTTTTTAGTCTAATCTCTGATATAAATGTTAGAATATGTCCTATATCTCTTGATTTTAATTAGTTATATCCAGATATTTTTTGGTCGCGTTTGCACAAGTTCGGGACTCTGTCCTAGGGTGTACATTAGACCGTCTCGAAAAAAATAGATTTCGAAGCACACTAGCTAATCTAAAACATTATTGAAAGAAAGTTTCGAAAAAAAACGAATCTATGAAGAAAAATGTAAATGCCCCTACTTTCTGTCAAAAAATAAAAAAAAAGTTTTTTCTGAAAAGCCCTGCAGACATGCTTCGGACAAGGTGGTGTACGGTGCATTCTGTATAAAAAACCAACGATATGAAAAAAAAATGAAAACTTACCCTACGTTTTATTATTCTATGGGAAAAATCGGAAAATTTCTTTAGTAAACGTGTAATTTTTACGAGCTTTTCATATCTAAAATTAAAATGGTACCTTAATATGGTAACAACTGAGATCATGTGGATAAGTATTACTAGGAGTCATTTGAGGTAAATGACTTCAAAAGAAGATAAGGAGGTCTCTTAGAGACTAAAATATTGACATATCAATCTTAAAGATCGGAGGGTAAATTCCGAAGCTAAAAAGAAAAATGTAAATAAGCGTACTACGTTCGGTAAAAAAAAAATATGAGAAATATAAAAATATTTCTTGCAAATATGATTCGGATAAAAATTTTTTCTGTGCAAATTTTATAAAAATCATAAAATTTATAAATGTTCACTACGTTTTGCAAAAAAATTAAGAAAAAAAAGTTTTTTTAAATATTTCTAGTACACTAAGGGAAATAACGCATATTAGCATTATCCACGCCTCAGTATAAATTTTATTTAAATATTTACGTGGATAAATCAAATGTTTTCCTTACAACTCGTTTTTTTCTCGTATTTGAATTCTATTTATACCACACACGTACACACATATTCCACACAAGCAAGCAGCAACAGCATCGCACACGTACACACATATTCCGACAAGCAGCAACAGCATCGCACTGTTCCTGCAGTTTATTTCTTGCATTTGCAGCTTTATAGTTCTCATTTAGTTTTTGTTGCAAGAGTAATATAGCTTGCAAGTTTGGCAAAGAATAAAAATGATGTAGGGAGGAGTGACAACTTGATATTTCCTATGAAATATCTTACACCGGTTGTCATTTACCTACAAATTTTTTTAACATTACTTTTTCGTTCTCTATTTAATACTTTTTTTAACAGTTGGTGCAATATTAGGGCACCAACTGTCAAAAATAGTATAAATTAGAGAACGAAAAAAGTGAAGCGAAAATAAATTATACAGCCAATGGCATTTGATGAACGCAATATGAAGAAAATAATACCATACAACCATTAATAACATATTCAACTTAAATATGTTGTTTTTAAAATTCAATATTTTTATATAAATTTTCTTTAAATGCGATAGTTTATTTTCAAATAGTAAATATTTGAAAGATATTTTAAAAAAACTCCTGCATAATTTTAATATATTTTTTATTAATTCTGTTTAAATATTTAATTTAATTAAAAAAGTATTCAAATAAACTTTAAATATTTACGTAGTCGATTTATGCAAATGCGTTATTGGTGCAAAAATGACTCGCTTTATGGATAAATTAAAAAAGTTTTTGGATAAATTTAATATATTTTTCCCTTAGTGTAGAAATAGCGAAAAATTCCTTTTGTAAAAGTTCAATGATTTTTAACGCAATTTCCATTTCTGAAATCAAAATAGCACCTTAAGATGGTAGAAACTGAGGTCCTGTGGGTGAGTACTATAAGGGGTCAACTAAGGTCAATGAGTCCTAGAAACAAAAAATAGGTATCCCTGAGACAAAAACACATTCTTGTCTCAGGGATACCTTCTATTATTTTTTAAGATCGGACAGTAAATACCGAAGTTATAAAGAAATATGACGATGCGCGACCCCTACGTTCGGTAAAAAAAAAATCGAAACTTTCTTTCAATAATGCTTCAGATTAGCTGGGTGCGGCGGCATGTTTTTTTTTTTTTTTGCCTATAAGGCCAGACGGTCGCATGGCAGAGTCTTCGGCATTCATACAAAAACCTACATGCGTCATCACTTGGAATTCCCAGTTCAACCTACAATGACCTGTTAACCGTCATGTGATGATTCTTATACCACTCTTTGTTACCTTCATGCATTATTTGAATCTCTTTTGGTCGTATATCCTTAAGAGTAGCTTAGAGTGCTTTAATCCAAAAAGATTTCCCCAGTATTTTCCTCTATATTTCTTATTGAGAGAGAGGATTCCTTTGATCATTCCACAGAATGATTCCGGACCAGCCAGAGGAGTTGATGCACCTTTCTTTGCCACTTCGTTAGCAATTTAATTCCCTTTATACCTTTGCGTCCCGGTACCCATAGGATACAGGGCCGTTTTTATAGCCAAAGCGTATTTAGTTTGTCGAGACCATAGCTGTTAAGTAATGAATACTCGTCGTAATCATTACGTATCCGATTCTTTTTTTCGACAAGGTAAAATAATTGATTAAGTACGATTCTTTTCTGTTTGTAATCGTAATCACATGATTACGATTACAAATAATCAAAAAATAATAACGATTACTTGAGATTACGCAAAATAATCAAAAAGAATCAAAAGTAATCAAAAAAATAATTCGATTACTTTTCGAGATTCTTTTTGATTCTTTTTTGATTATTTTAAGAATTTCAGTCTTAGGTACAAAAAATTTAGTTAAATTTTTATAAAAAAAACAAAGTTATGTATTTCATTATAAAACAAAGATTGACAAAAAACAAGAACGAGAATAATAATGTATTAAAGTACAACATAAACGAAACAAAAATAAAACCGTTTTACTCTAAATTACTATTTGGATTCATAAGAACTAATTTTTCAAAAGAAAAATCAGACAATGATTGCCGTCTTGGAGTGTTTACTAAGCCGGCAAAAATAAAAAATAGTCTCTCAACTGGCGCTGAGCATTAAAGAAGTATTGAATGAAAGAAATGGTTCCTTCAATAAGCCATACTTTGGCCAAATCATTTCAGCACTTGAATTGTTGTGCAAGTAGCTGAAGAGTTGGTCTGTTGGTATCACTAATCGGGTTTAACGGTGTTCTGTGAAGAACCAGTTGTGTCAATTTCATCATCACTTTCACAAAATATTCCGCACTTTAGACTGAAATTCTTAAAATAATCAAAAAAGAATCAAAGATAATCTTTAAAAGTAATCGAATTATTTTTTTGATTACTTTTGATTATTTTTGATTATTTTGAGTAATCACAAGTAATCGTTATTATTTTTTGATTGTTTGTAATCGTACTCAATTACTTATCATAAAATTCTTGCTTAAGCATTATATAATCATTACAATTCTTTTTAAAAAATAATCTAATTGATTACTAATCGTAATCGCAATTTAACAGCTATGGTCGAGACACTCCATCACAAGTTTTGAGGTTACCTGATGAAATTTCAGCCTTGATAGCTGCTTGGCTGTAGGATAGAAAAGCTATGTTTTGGTTCCAGTATTTATGAAAGATTTAAATCAAATAAGGAAGTTCAATAAGAAAGCGATACGTATTTTGAAGAGTTGATCAAACTGTTCTAGAGAAAATGTATCAAAATGTTGATATATCACTGGACTTAATGTATCGAGCTAAAAGAAGAGTATGTTGAATATTATAAATTAATTTTCCAATACATTTACGTTTATCTTAATTAGACCAAGGACTCATTGAGCAGCCTTGACGATCATAAATTATTAATCATGGTATCTTTTTTAATATTTCTTGGTAAACATTTTACTCTTCATTCCAATTGTTTGTATTTACTACTCAAGAGTTTTTATATAAAACTTGAAAGAATCTATAATTTTCTTTCAAACTTTAATTCAAACAATATCTTCAATTTTTTTTTTTTTTTATGTGTGTCCAAACAATATCTTTAATTTTTTTTTTATATGTGTCCAAACTTGATTTGAAGGCCTAAGGCTATATGCTGAACAATAAAGAAATATTTCATTAATTTATTTGATAACTTTCAACTGGCTGATTGAAGTTCCGACAATTGAGGCCAAAACTGATATAAATTTACTAGCATTTATATTTTTATCAAATTAAATGGAACAAGCTAAAAACTGATTAAAATCTTATCGTTTATCAGTTCTTGATAAACGTTATTTTTGTATTTGTTTCATAGTATATTCATAGTTTCATAATCATTAGATGAATTTATCATATTTTTTTTTTTAACATCATGACATCTTATTTCTTATTACTATTTCTGATAAAAAATAAATTAAATTATAAAAATATTCTTAGCATTTCATAATTTTTTTATTTAAGCCATAATATTTTAACATACTTTCTACATATTGCTTTCCCTTTTAATTTAAGCAAACAAAATGTTAAGTCTTGCACGTGTAACGATTGTTGGCATATGTTTGATAATGTATGTATAGATATATATATATATACATTTGCTATATGTATGTTAATTTCTGTGTTATAATTTCCGGGTAGTAATATTTCAATCTATTTAAGTTTCCACAACTGTTTCTTCATTTAAGTTATTTTGGGGAAATATTTATCGATCAAGTTATCTACACAAACGTGTCTAAGAAAGTTTTTTGAAATATCAGTCTATGGATTTAGCCAAGCATTTGGACAACGCTGCAGATAAATAACCAAAAGTAAGCACAATACAATAATTAAATTATTTCCGGATCCGGTGTCACACACACTTGATTAACAACAAAATGTTGAGCAAATAAGGAGACACTAATATCAATGCATATGTATGTAAGTAAACGAATGAATTTCTATGATTACACTGAGAAAAATCGAAATACCCAGAAGCATTTTGAATATACATATAAATTAAAAATTAAGAAATTTAAATTAATTCTTTAAGGAAAACAAAAAGGGGAGGAAAACAAAAGAAAATTAAAATAAATTATTTTGTATGTTATGCTAGCTAAACCGAAAAACGTTGGTTTTCTACAATAAAATAACGTTTTTATGAAGTACTGAACAGTAAAAGGAAAAGCTTAAAAATTTCAAAAATTAGTTTTGCCTAAAATGGCGTAAAATTTAATAATTCGTGTAGAAAACAAAAAGTTTATGAACCTATACCACAACCGCCTCCCCCCAAAGGTATTTTTTAAATATCTTCAATTTTTTTTAATTTAGTTTAAACTTTATAATTCGTGTAAAAAAAATGAATGACATAATTCTACAACACCCCCCTCATGCTTTGGATTATTTTTTTTTAAATATTTTTAATTTTTTTAATAAAATTTTTTTATACAAGCTATGTACATATATATGCACACTAGGGAATAACGAACTGGAACTTTTTTCCCGGATCAAATTTTTTAAGTGATGAAAGTTGCCATTGGAGAAAACAAAATTTGAATGTATATATATATATATTTTTTTTTTACCATCCCGACCCGCCCCCAGCACAATATGTTGACTTTTTTCAAATATGACGAAGAAATGAATGGGAAAAGTTATTTAAAACTATTTTTTACTTTGTAGTGATTTTGAAGTCGGTTTTTCTTTTTTTTTTTGTTAAAAAGTTTTTTTAAAGAAATAATCAGAGAAATACTTCATTTTCAATAATACGGTAAGTTTTGTAGCTCGATTTCGAATTTAGTCCTCAAATCCTCTGCTACAGTTTTGATTTTGCCTTCGAACTTAATATTTTTTTTCGTAATCAAGAGATTGCGTAGTTTTGAAGGTGTTCTTTCCTCGGGTGGAACTTAATGCCAGCGAATCATGTTCACATAGTCCGTACACGAATAGTCACTTTCTAATGACGTCGCTTGAGTTTTACGAATGTTACGGAGCAAAAAAATAGAAACATCGGTTTTTTGCAATCACAAATTTTAGTGGGGGCGGGACGGGGAAGTAAAAAAAAAACAATTTTTTTTCCCCAATGACAACTTTTTATCACTAAGCAACTTTGATCTAGAACAATCGTTCACCCCTAATGAACACTCATCATAATCCATAGAAAACGTACCAATATACATTTTTTTCTTAATCGTTCAGTATTTCTTGAGTTTTTCGATTACATACAAACATCTTTCTTTTATATACATACATATCTATATGTTAATATGTAAGTCTAATAATTTTTAAATTTTTAAGACTTTTCGTTGAGCTGATATACTCATGATGATACTCATGCTTGAAGAATATGTTCATTAAGACAAAAAGATGTTTAGAGGTAAATAGTAAATAGTCAAAACTGCTTTAAAAAAAAAAGATACAGTAGTTTCGACTATGTCGTAACACAAGACGTAGAATTAGTCAATTCGCTTTTGGTGACATCTTTTTTAAAAACTATTTACCAAAATATTTATTCCATACACCTGAGCATATGACCTTTAAAAGAGTGCCGAAGAGGGTTAATATGTATGACTGACCCCCATTACTTTCGCAAAAGGCACATTTTTTCCTTTGACACCTATTCCCTCCGACCACTCCTTAGGGGGGCTCCCTTACAAATATTATGGTTTTTGTATATTTATTCCATACACCTGAGCATATGACGTTTAAGGGAGTGCCGGAAAGGGTTCATAGATATGACTGACCCCCATTAATTTTGCAAAAGGAATATTTTTGCTTTTGACACCTATTCCCTCCGACCACTCTTTAGGGGGCTCCCATACAAATTTTATGGTTTTTGTTTATTTATTCCATACACCTGAGCATATGACCTTTAAAAGAGTGCCGGAAAGGGTTAACGTGTATCACCGACCTCCATTACTTTTGCAAAAGGGACATTTTTGCGTTTGACACCTTATCCCTCCGACCACTCCTTAGGGGGGCTCCCATACAAATTTTATGGTTTTTGTATATTTATTCCATACACCTGACCATATGACCTTCAAGTGCCGGAGAGGGTTAGTATGTATGACCGACCCCCATTACTTTTGTAAAAGCAACATTTTTGCCTTTGACACCTTTTCCCTCCGACCACTCCTTAGGGGGGCTCCCATACAAATTTTATGGTTTTGTCGATAAAACGGGAAACTGTCGATAAATAGGTAGCAAGTTTAAGCAAACAAAAACATTAAATGTTGGCTTTATATTTTATGTAATTGTGTAGAATTTATATAAGTTAGAGAGTTCTAACATGAATTTTTGTCGCATTGAGGATCAAGCAGACCAACAAGTGCTAACATCAACATTGTAAGATCAGTACTTTAGGCCCACCAAAGGCTCAAAAAGCTATATAAATACCGAAACCTGATCACTATCAACCACCCTACTTACCTCCGGGAATGACGTATTCTACGTCAAAATCTCATTGCAATTGAGCTCAAGTTAGTCGCAACTGGCTTAAATAAACATCAACTAAAACTTCAAAGTTCAAACTAGAGTAATCTCTCAGTGTGACTTAAATGGAAGCATACATGATAACTACACTAAGGGAAATAATGCATATTAACATTATCCACGCCTGAGTATCAATTTTATTAAAATATTTACGTGGATAAATCAAATATTTTCCCTACAACTCGTTTTTTTCCCGTGTTTGAATTTTATTTATACCACACACGTACACACATATTCCATACAAGCAAGCAGCAACAGCATCGCACACGTACACGCATATTCCGACAAGCAGCAACAGCATCGCACTCTGTTCTCTTGCAGTTGCAACCTTAGTTCTTATAATTCTCATTTCGTTTTTGTTGCAAGGGTAGTATAACAGGGATATTTGGCCGTACATATGAGCGATTGCATGCTGAAATAATGCAATTATATGTAGGGTGGAGTGACAACTCGACAGTTTCCCACGAATGTGTTGCACCGATTGTCATTTGCCTGCATATTTTGCTTTATTAGTTTGCTTTATTATTGCCATTAGCATGGTTACTTTATTTTCTTTTTTCGTTCTTTAGTTTTATACTATTTTTGACATATGGTGTCATAATATTGCACCGACTGTCAAAAATAATATAATATTAAGGAACGAAAAAAGAAAATTAAGTAACCATGCTAATGGTATTAATGGACGCAGCTTGTGAGAAATATTTGAATATATTGTTTTTTAATTTCAATATTTTTTATATAAATTTCCTTTAGATGTGATAGTTTTATTTTCAAATAAATTTTTAAAGTAAAATAAATTTTTAAAAGATGTTTAAAAAATTCGTGCATAATTTTAATATATTTTTTTATTATTTCTGTTTAAATATTTTAATATTTTATTAAATTAAAAAAGTTTTTAAATGAATTTTAAATATTTACGTAGTCGATTTATGCAAATGCGTTATTGGTGCAAAAATGACTCGCTTTTTGGATTAATTAAAAAAGTTTTTGGATAAATTTAATATTTTTTTCCCTTAGTGTAGCACAGTCACACCAATACACACTGAAACAATTGCACATGTGGCGCATTTTACACTTTAAAATCAGTCATGCACTCATACATATGCAAGACAAGATGAAATTGAATATGAAACACAATGCAATACAAACAAAGCAATTGTAAGCCATAAAACGGTGCATAATAAATATTCATTTGTTTAATTGCAAACAACAATGCCAACAACAACAATAACAACAAAACCAGCATAACACACAACAACACCAACAATAATAACAGCAGCAGCAACAGTAGAATAAACTTAAATATTTACCCATACAATGTCAGTTGACATGCATACAAAACACACACACACACAAACACACACAAGCTAAGCCAAGCTCAATGTCAACGGAGGAAGGAACATGTTTGGGTGGGTGGATGCGAGTGTGTGTGTTTGTATGTGACCGTGTATTAAATTTGTACTGCATTGTTATCGGATACCTTGAGCAGCGGTTAAGGACAACGGCAACATACGACGACCTCAATATGAATGCCAATTGCGACATTTTCAACACATCCTTTCACACTAACCTTGGCCAACTCTGTGCTCCAGCAAGCACACAAATTTCAGTTTTTTTTTTAAGAGTGTACTGTGTTGCTGTATGTGCAGGTCGGAGTTTGTCACTTGGCATGAATGAAGAATGCTCTCAAGATGCTGATGTATAGCAAGAGTAAAAAATCCAACACTATCAGAAAAGAATACATCAACAATTTTTTCGTAAATTGCGTTGCATTGTATTGTAAAACATTTCTATTTTGCAAGCGTTGCTTCAAGAATATTTTTAATAATTTTTTTAAACTTCTGTAAGTAGTGATTTTTTTGCAACGAAGAAAGAAGCTTATTAAAAAAGAAAAATTTACGCTTTTTATACTCTAAGGACCAAATTAGTCATCTCTCATCCCAAATACACTGAGTCAAAGCTAACATAAATCATACAAATTTTTTAGCATGCGCTTTCATCAAGAGCTGTATATTGCACTGCAAAACTTTTTTCTTGTGACGTCACGTGTGAATTAAAAAACAAAACAAAACAAAAAAAAAAGAACAAAAAGGTGGTTGCAATTTCTTAATCAGGATGCGATAAAATTTAAAACCTTTTTATAATCGAAGTTCAAACATGCTTTATAAAAGGTGTATCAAGAAGAGGTTTCAGATATGTTTATTTAATAAAACGAACAATTCTTCGGAAGTCTCTTAAATTTTTATTGTATTATAAAGTAGATACATGGAGATTACTACACCTTCTATATTTGCCATATGTGACAAGGCAATGATATTTTTATCATATAATTTGTATATTTTTATTTATTACGGGGGAAAATAGCTTAAAATAATTTTAAAACTTATTTTGTTTTTATTCCATGAATTATTAGTAAAACCATTAAAAAATATGCACACAAAGTTTCAAATAAAAATTTCAATTTCTATTTCAATTCGTGTTAAGAACGATTAAGTGAGATTTTTTTCTTATATTTTTTTTTTGTTTTTGCAAATGCTTTTTCTTTTTTGGAACCAATTTTTTTAATTTGTTGATTAAAAATTTTAAGCCTCTCAACCTTGTTTCGAAATAACATCATTGTTAAAAAATAATATTCATTTTTGTTTTGCCGTATTGATTTCAGATGAAAACTTTGGCCTTCATAATATACACAACTTAGTCTGATAGTGATCTACGATGTGTGGTAATTGATATTTTTTGTATATTTCGAGTAAATACCGAAACAAAATTTACAATATTTATAAAATGTTCTCATAGTTTTAATAAATTGTATACCTTCCTTATTAATGGAAAAAATTTATAAAAATCATTAAAAAAAACTGAAATCTAAACCTATCTCTCCCCTTAGAAAAGTAAAAATATTTCTCTTGAAAAATTGTTTTAACACTTTTTTTAAAAAAAAAGATTTAAAAAACAATGTTTTTCTGATTATTATTGGTATATTTGTTTGTACATTTCTCCTCTAGTTCTCTATTGTTGACGATATCGCAATGAAAATGCACGAGAAAGATAAGCGGAGAGTTCTGGTTTGGCATCCTGACTGAGGTGAGTTTTAGAATTTCTAATAATTCAAAAGTATCCTTATCCGTACCACTCTTCGAAATTAAGTCTCTTAATAAACGTTGTGTAATCATAGATGACATCACTCATCATTATGCTGCGTTTGCTGAGTGATAAATAAAGCAGTTTCTCAAAAGGTACATAAAATTGTTGAGAAAAATTATGGTTATGTTATCATATCGACTGATCACTCTATAATTTCCTATTTACTTGCTTTAAAATTATTAAGAAAAATTAAGGCTATATTATCATATCCACAGACCACTTATACTTTCCTAGTTACTAGCTTTCCTTCGAAATACGAAGTTTTTTTTTAGTTTTAACACAAGCAAGTCAACCACAGGTCAGCATGACAATTTCACTCGGTTACCAACACTAGACCGTGGTGAATGCATAACAAGTAATTACTACACCTTTTTGTTTATGCAACTCTGAGAACGATTAACGCAAAACAGCTGATTCATAAATCAGCAAAGCCTAGAGGCTATTGGAGGATGGCTGGAGATCGATTATCAGATCGATAATAAAACTGTTAGTTCATTCACTACATTTGCATATGCGCCCCCCTTCTCGCTGGCACAATTTACGCCAGAAAATTATGGCAGAGTACAATGATTGCATTTTACGTTCAGAGTAAACAGGGCTACAATATTGTAAAAAATTTGACATGTTCTTTATCTGGAATTTTTATCTTATTTACACAAAAATACTTAAAAACTCTTTTCATTTAAAATTTCAAGCATCTTAAATCTAGAGTATAAAAAATTTCTGTTAATATATTAACAATAAAAAAATAATAGACAATAGACAAAAGTAATGAACTTCTTTCTGACTCGTTTCCTTTTTTTCTTCTCGCTGTTCTTTATGAGTCACGAGCTGTCAAAAAACGCAAACGTAGTAAAAATTTCAAATTGTCTTGCGTAAATTGCATTTTTCCAATGTAATTGCATTTTTCCATACGTAGGCATAAAACTCTCTCTTATAAGCTTTCATACATTTCTATTCCATTGCGTTCAGCGAGAAGACGGACGCATATGCAAATGCAGTGAATGAACTTCCAGCTCAACTTTTGCGGCGAAAATGAATTTAGTAAGTTGCTATCCTAGGGTTATGTTGCTTGAACTAGGCTTGGGTAGTTCAAGAACAAACAAGTTCAATTGAACGATTCCCACTCATGAACTATAGTAATATACTATGTTTCCATGGTATAATAATACAAGGTAGCATTGACAGTTGCTAGGGGAAAAAACAAAAACCTCAGCAGCTGCAGATGTATTTTCACAAACAGCAGGTTTTGACAGGAGATGTTTTCTTGCAGAAGAGAAAATAAGCAGTTGTTAATGCTACCTTGTATTATTATACCATGCTATGTTTCCATGGCGAGTTAACTCGGTGTTTATTCGTTTAATCCACGAAACTCCACGAAACTTGTAAGATTTAACTGGGTTCTATCTGTCAAAGTGAATGCTGCCATTTAGTATCCATCCAAAATAACAAAAATGTCAAATGAAATCGACAAGTTCAACTCAACTCGATGCTGTGCATGGAAACACTATCGAGTTAGCAACGCCATTTTCTTAGCTCGACCATGATGTAATTAACAAGGTGGTAGTGAATTTTTCACCACACACTCAATTTTGCTGAACCTGTCAAAAAATTGTGACATAAAGAGAGGACCTGTTGGTAAGTGTCAAATCGTTATTTGTTTTGTTTGCTTGCTAGTGGTAGTTCTCGCTAATAAGTAATAAACTGCAATTATTTGTAGGTTTATTGGATTTTCATAAAAATCATTGAAACTGCGAAAAACTAAAGCCGAATATGGAAACACACTGTAATTGGCTGCAAGTATTGATGATCTGGCCATGTAGTTCCACAATACCAATAGCAGCAATAAGCTGATCCTATTAAAATCTTCGAGGAAATCTACGAAAGCTGTATCACAATCCGTACGAGGTGGTTCATAATGCTTCAAGAATCCAGCTCTTTATCTTGAGTTGCCGGAGAAGTAGTTTAATCGATTTGAGGTTAAGTTTGATATTTGTTGGTTTCTTATTGGCTAACAGCTTTGCTTTATTTACAACGTGAGCCAGCGCAGTCCGTCACGCACAGCATCTCAGCAATTTTTTATTCTTATCCATGTTTTTTGCACGTTTATAATCAATCAAATCATACTTTCGCAATAAGCAGAAATTTCACAAACTATGTTTTGCTTAAAATATGCAATCAACTGTTTTTGACAGATCGAGAGTTCATTTTTGTGAGAGAGTTTAAAAATTCACTATCACCTTGTTAATTACACCATGAACTCGACGAAAACCCTAACCCTGAGTTAACTCGCCATAGTTCAATTGATTTTGCGGCGAGTAGGAACAAAACGAACGATAGCAAAAATAACTAAATTTACCAAGCTATAGTTTGAGTCCTTGGTTTGTCCAAACGAACTTAAAGACCTAGCGAACTAAAAGAACGAACGAACTAAAAGAACTAACGAACTAAAAAAACTAATGAACTAAATGAACGAACGAAATATAACATGCAACGAACAAAAAGAACGAACGAACTAAAATAACTACATTAACGAACTAGTTCATTACGTACGATTGAACTAAAAAGAGCGATCTTTGTGGTGAACTAAAATGCCCAAACCCTGCTTGAACTGGCGTTTCCTATCCTAAGAATTTGCTTTACTTTGTGTTGTTCAAACTGACGTTAAATTTTCAATCTTTGGCAATTTTTTAATCTTTGTCCAGCGTTATGTTGCTTGAACTGACGCTTCTGCTTCTAAACCAAACCACGCATCGTCAGTATTAATTGCCATTCCCGATTGTGGTACCCACCTCTTTGTTTCAATCTGCCTGACTGACATACACCGCCTAGCGCCTTCGCGTCTGAAACAACAACGACCAAAAATCGCCAAGCTCCATTTCGATTTACTAGACATAAGTGGAACTTGAACGAATTCCTTTTATTGAAGGGGCTTTACACGATACAACGGCGTTACAATAGAGTGGGTCGAAAAAAAAAGTTTGAAAAAACCACACCCTATTTCAAAGCTGACCTCGAATGGGTTCCAAAAAAATTAAAAAAAAAAAAAAGTCACATAATGAAAGAAGCATTATACCAAATATTGTAACCATTATAACTTCTTTGTTTTTAAAGTTATTGAATAATTTTTTTGGACAAAATGTAAACAAATTCTTAGGACTTTAATTTCATGAGAAAAAATACACAATTTTGGGGGGGGGGTAAATCGGGCTAACGAGGTTTACTTGTCAAATATGACCTTGGAAGTAAAAATGTTCTGAAGAGAAAATGTAGTACTTGTAAAGCACTTTTAAGCGACATATTATTTTTTAAGATCAGATATGTTATGCTCAAGTTTAAGAAAAAAGACCATTTCGGCTGTTTTTCCGATGGTTCAAAAAAAAATTTCCATTTTCATAAGAGATAAGTGTATATTTACACAAACATTAACGCTGCTTGATGATGGGTCATGCCATCTATGGTACGCTATGATAACGTACTATTTGTTTGAGTTCATTGAACTCTATTTATGTACTCCATTTATCGCAGTTCTTTAACACTACCTTTGTTGATGAAATTGTTTCCACAGTCCATTAAATAATAATTAATTTTGTTGAAAAATATAAAAAAAAAACTAGTTTTTAAAAATAATTTTTATTTTAATTTACATTTATAAGTTTTGTTCGTGTATAAGCTTGAAAAAACTATAAGTATACTACCATAAAACTATATAAATATCAGTATGATTAAATTATATTTATTATATAATAAAGTAATAACAAGTAAATAAGTCATATACTTGTCTGAACTCGGGTGAAGAAGGGGTCTTTTTGTGACTTGAGTAAAATTCAATTATTATAAAAACAAAGTCATAAAACCGAATCCGAGACGAATCAATTCTCTTTAGCTGATAGCTGCGCATATAACAAAAGCACTTCTCGTCGTCTTTCTGGAAAGAGCTGATAAGCGCGAGTTTTTAAAAACAAACCAAATTAAAAAACAAATAATCTTATCTCTAACTTATGAAACTCTACAATTACTAGGGAAACTATGTCTATGTAAAAAGTTGAGTTTTTAAAACTATTTGATTTCTAAAACTAAATCATGCAAAAATCAGATAAATTTCAAAATTGAGGATGCAATTTGAATTAAGTATCTGTGACAAAAACCCAGTATAATTCGCCAATCATATCACATTAACTTCTTCGCAACTTTCTCACAATCTAACGCCGAAAGTCAGTCGCTGTCTGACTGTCATCTGGCAAAAAACAAAATTTTAAGATAACATAAACAAAATATATTGCGATTTGTTACCGCTCTAATGTCCATTTCTCATAATCCAACTAGAGCAGCAGCAATTTAAAGTCGCGTATGTAAGCGTATGTCATCCAAATGTGACATTTCTACTGAGGTTCTATAGCCGCCCAGCACCCATTGTAATTCGGCATCATCAAAGCCACTGTTACTTTTTTCTGCGAGCACTGGCTTCTCCTTTGCTTCTTGTGATGCATTTAGCGGTGAGCAGCCACCAGCAACAAAATGTGCAGCACATACAGCAATCGTTGCGCCCAGCAGTGCTCCTGCTATCACAGCCCCAGGATGCTGCATGTGATCCCTGATGCGACTGACACACACGTACCATGCAACTAGCACACAAACAAGCTGCAGCACATGTTTCAGCAGCTGTGAGCGACGCCAAACCAAGCGTTGCTGTAAATATAGTACAACAAAGATCATGGCATAACAGCACAGACTCGCATGTCCACTAGGAAAAGAGCCATAAATGGCTTGCGCTTCATTCGAGCTTGATTCATCTTCAAAAGAACACTTGAACTGCGTTATGTATCGATTATGATGCAAATCATCGCTGCAGCTGTCATCATTTAGTGGTTCCGGATGGCAAACATCAAAGAAATATGGACGCAATGTAGGGAAGATATACTTGGCGATCGCTTTGAAGAGACGCTCGGTGGCATAGCCAAAGAGAAAACATGTTGTCGGTTGATATAATTGTAACAGGAATGTTATGGTACTGGAACCACTCAAAAAACGCATATGCTTAGTACTATTCAGACCGTTATAAAATTGGATGAGCTCTAACATGAATATGATCAGTAGCGGTGCCTGTTGTCCGATACGATAAAGCATGCGAGGCGTCACTGAACTTTCAATATATGGATAACTCAGAGTTGAATCCCAGCAGAAATAGCCAACAATTTTGTGGTTGTTATTGTCCTGAGCTATTGGTTTGGGCATCAATTTCGAAAAGTTCAGCGCTAAGGCTAACACTGTGGCCAAGATGAAAATATCCAAAAAGACACGATATAAAAAGGAGACGCGCAGCGTTGTCGCCTTTATTTCATAGGTTTTTGTCGTAGCAAGAATCATGCTGTTTTTGTTTTAAAAGACCTTTGTTTTTGTTTTAGTTTTTGTTTTTGTTTTTATTTTTATTTTCTATTTTTATTTTTATTTTTATTTTTAATATTTTTTTTTTTTTAATTTTTAATATTAACGCGTTGCGGTATTGATCAATTGAGTGTCTCGGCGCTATTGAATTCGAGTTAAAAACTGATAGCGTAGCGTAAACAAATTCTTGACGGAGCGCTGATCTCTAGGCTCTTGATTAATTTTCTGTTGACTGCTTTACGATTTTGTTGATGTCTCTTTATCAGTAAAAGCACCAGAAACTTTTATTCTGGCACACAACTGATAAGCAAGCTTTTAGTATAGAGACAATAATATTTGAAATTACAAAAAACATTTTTTTTAACTTAATCAAGCCATAAGTACAATTTTGAGAGCAAGTTAACTGCTCACTACAAGATACCCACCAGGAAAATAACATTTTACAAAACATTGCTGTTCCATTGTCTTTACCACAAGAAATGCATCAAATGACTTTTATAAAAGTTTTAAAATTTCAATATTGAAAATCGAAATACATTGTACTTCCATAACTTTTCTAAAATTTTCAGAATTCAAAGCTTTTTATTTTTTTTTTTTTTGCGAAACCAAATTTCTCAAGATTTGCATTTGTTTTAACGTAGAATACGTTATACGGGGGTGTTGATCTGGAGCACAAAATTTTGAGAAAATGTTTGTCACTTTCATTATAAGTTTTTAATACTTTATGCATGCATTGAAGAAAATTCAAGTATGGTCGTAACATATTTAATATGTCTTCTTTTGATTTGTATATAAATAATCATATTGCTACATTTAATTTTTTTGATTCTATAAGTAAATCAAAATTTAACTCCTTCAAATTTTGTATTAATTTTCATATGCTTTGTATTTTATGTATTATAACATCATGTGTAAGAGCAGTACGATTATCTTTGTGTTCATCACAGAACCAGTGTGAGAAAGAGAAGAAGTATAATGACCAAGTAGCGAACGATGTGTACATACACAACATTGATAAGCGAAGCAGAGAAACAAAATTGTGCTTACCCAGTTGGCCACGTCTTTAAGACATCCTCAATGTCTTACAGCCTTATTCATAAACACATTTTAGAGGCAGCGTAACTTTAAACGGGTTTTAAACAAGAAAACGTTATTCATAAACATTTTTCGTAGTTGTTTAAGAGCTGCGTAGCTTAAACGCCGAAATTGGCGTTTAAAGGTTACGTTAATACAACCATGATTTTTGTTTGACTTTTCTTTTAATATCAAAGACATGCTCCATATGCGCCCTTTGCAGCATTTTTTTATGCGGTGGCCATTGTAAATCCATAGTAATTCTTAATTTTTGTAGAGATTTTCTATAGTTCAGACACAAACCTAACAATCATAAGCAGAAAATGAAAAAATGTTTATGAATAACAATGTTAGCAAGGTTGCATAGAAGCTGCGTAAAGCCTTAAACAGTGCGTAACTAAACAAGCGTTTAAAGGTTGTTTAAGGAAATCTATTGAATAAGGCTGTTAATGACTAGCGTATTCTACGTCTGACCTATGCGCCTGTGTTATCTAACACAGGCTTGAGCTTTTTTTTTTTTGCCACCAGATGGGTTGTATAGTCATCAACTCTTCCCAGGAATCCACATTTACAATCTTAATAAGAAATAAGCTCCTGCCCTGGATGGAAAATAGATTGAAACAATAACTTCTTATTTTTCCCATATTTCGGGCTATAGATATATGCAAACGGAAGATCATATTATTTTTAGATGCATTTCACAAATCGACCAATTTTTGCAAAGCAATTTTTGCAAATGCAACTAAAAGGAGCAATACCGTGGGTGGGTTACAACTTCCCACTTGAGGGTTTGTAAATAATATGTTCTGATATTTAAAAAAAAAACTCAAATGGGAAGTTCTTAACCACTGAACAATTCCGTTCAATTTTTAAATATGTTCTGAGCAATACCGCGGGTGGGTTGACCATCCAATTTGAGCGTTTTCAAGTATGTTCTGACTGTGTTTTGCGATATGCTGACGAGTACTTTTGTGCTGCAAAATCAATTTGTCGGGTCTTTCGAAGTATTCCAGCCGTTTTTTCTTAAACACAATATTGTAATCCAGTGCAATTCCAGTGATTGTTTCATTCAGTTTGAGCAAAGATTCCCTTCTCATTCCACCAAAAACAGAGCATAAGCTTGGATCTATGACACCGCTGGTGTTGATGTTTGGCCAAACTTAACACATAACCTTCTGCGCTTGAAATCCTAAATGCGCTCGTAAAAATGTGTTGCATTTTTTCATATTAAAGTTTAAAACCAACAAAAGTTTTTTCGGCAAAAACTTCGTGAGAATATTCGAGAAATTGCAGAGTGTTAAGTATATCGTCGTCCGCGAATTCATGTGCTCTATGTGCAAAAATCACATTTTGAGTAAATCAAAGTTTGAAGCCAATTTTTTTCAAAAACTGTATGATATGATTTCCTAAATGTCTCACCATAATTTTGTGTAAAAATTGCAATCCCAAAAACATATTTCCTTAATCTCACGTACAAAAGGACATTTTCTAACGGTAACTAACGGTAACAAAAATCCACTTTGCTCTATTGCCATTTCAAACTTATCAGCAATTTATTTATAAAATTTCCATTAACAGAAAATATAAAAAAAAAATTTTCAATTACAAAAAATAAAATAAGAATATTCGTTAGACTATTTAACAAAAATTATCAAAGAAATAATAGTAAAAGCAAAATAAGCAAAAATATTTACAAAATAACAATCAAAAAAATTATGGCATCATTCATTTGTAGCCTGGAAAGAAAGCAAAATAAGTCAGAAGTCTTTTGCCGCCCCCTCCCCCCCTACCCATTTCCTGAAATCGTGGATACGCTATTGGTTATCAATGTTAAACCAGTGCACTCATTGTACATTTCCTATTCTTGTACTGTGCAACGGCATATGCTAGGCATTGGGAATACCCATATAGTAGAGAATTAACTCGAATACTAAATAACTAGTAGAGTAAAGTGGTTTTCATTAATCAAGTATAACATTTTGTATTGAAATTTTGTTCTATCAAAAAACAAGAGATCAAAATTTACTAAATCGACCAAAAATTTTTGTTTAAAGGGATATAGAGCAAAATGAACACGAAATATATCAGTTTCTGGAAGAGATAGCCAAAAACGGATTGCAGATTTGAAAAATTTGGTATCAAAAACATTGCATGGTAAACCATTAACTCAAAATTGTCAAAATGGCCTATAGAGTACAAGAATCCCCGGACCACGATATACGAGGTGTGTTCAAAAATTAACGAGAATATTGAAATTTTGTTGGCTGTATTGATTAGATTGGCACGCTCATCGTCTCAGACGTCTTCACAGCCATATTTAAAACGTTTATATCACTTGTTGTACTCATAACAGAGTCACCGAAAGCAATATTTAGTATTTCTAAGACTTTTTTGCACTTTATACCATTTGTAAAACAATGTATGACGCGAAGCCAAACTTTGATATGAAATAAAATATCAAACTATAAAACGACACTAAAGTAAAAGTAACGGTAAATCATAAGCAAGCACACCGAGTACACCATATACTCACAAGTAAAGAGTGTCAGCCGAACAGCTTAACATCTATATTATTATTACGCAAGCGCTTTTTTTGTGCTGACCATCAAATCTATACCGTAAATGCGATTTTCATAAATGAGGTATCAATAGAAAGGTCTTGGTCTGCTGATGTGCAGTAGGGTCTTACTATTTCTAAAGTATTGTGTATTTAAACAAAATAAGCAAAACAATCTTCTGCAAAGAAAGTAAGTTTTCTATGGGATGCCTAAAAGTATGTGATATTTTTTTTCTGAAATTTTCCAAAATCATTCTTTTGTATAATTAAAGCAGTTGAGCAAAGCGAACAACATTCAAATAAATGTTATATTTATGTACCAGCCGCAAAAGAGCAAGTTCATGCAAAATCGTTATTCCAGTAGCCTTTACTGGCATCGCCGCTAGCTTCGTTGAATGAGGAAGTACCTGGCACAGACAATTCAAACTCCTAGACCTCTTCTTGAGATACATCTGTATCGGCTTAACGCCTGAAGCCCAATTTTGAGCACGGACAGTAATTGATCGTATGTTTCGCGATATTACCAGACATTCGTAAACTGTTTTTTAGCAAAGTTGTTGTATTTTCTGGTGATTTTAAGGAAACAGTTCCAGAAATCTCTTATTCTGGACACGTTGTAACAATGGGAAACTGTGATCTTACGTAAAAACAATGAAGCTTGAAAAAACATGCGATTAGACAAAGGCGAATAGGAATTTTCAAGTAATTTGTGACAAGTTGGCTGTGACACAATTAATTCTTGATCAGCTCTTTTTAGATCACGGATTGTGGGTTGATTTTATTAACGATGATCTACAAAACGACATAAACAGTGATACCATTCAGGAAAACCCTATTCTTGCACCAACAGACAAAGTATGTTTTCAAAATGAATTTGTTAGTAATTGAATCTTATCTAGAAGTTTTGTATAAAAGCATTTGCACAACCGTTTCTGATGAGGTGTCGCACAAATAAACTTCCCAACGGAGTTCCTTAATAGCACTAAAGTAGGTAAGTGGTCTTTCGTGATACCACTTAACGCTCAAAACAGATGCAATTGTTATGCTGATGAGGAATCTTAATACAGTGAAAGGACTTATCAATAGAACGCGACTGCAGATTTTTAATCCTTACAATAATACTGTCTAATGCATTTTACTAACCGGTGCAAGCATTAAGCTCAGCCCATCGGAAACATTTTTTTTCCAATGAAGATGCAACGTTTTCAAGTTCCGGTCCCTTTTATTTTTTATGACTATTAATAAGAGCCTAAGACAATCGTTGAGAAAAGTTGTAAAGTTGCAAGCCCCAGAACTCGCACACGGCTAATAATATTTGACATTAAGTCGAAACCGCTCTTTTGATGTGAAAATTTTTAGTAAAGAAAATAGTATGCAGCTCATCCTAACTAACAGTGAAAGTTTCGCAAAATCATATGGTAGTTTACACAGAAATATGTTAAAAAATGATAACAGTTCTAATAATAAAAACAAAACAATCTTAAACTAAATTTTTTTTTCTCATTTTGGCGTTTTAACGCCATACGTGTTTAAATTTAAGAAATAAAAAAAAGCGCAATATCTTGAAAACGAAGCAAGATAGGCCAAAAATAACACCAGATTTGGTTTATCTAAAGGGGGTCTCGAACTTGAGACGCACAGATAGAGGTGTCGGACGATATGATAACCTTAGAAAATTAAAATATGGGCCAAAAGATTGGTTCTTGTTACGTACACGTGTTAGTGTCGATCACTATTAAACCAATAAAAAACAAATTCTAACCAGAATATCCATAGATGTAGTACATATTCATTTCTCTATTCTACTTAAGCTAGGATTATACTTCAGTTTTTTTAGATGCTGAATTTAAGTGCATATCAAAACATCTGCGTTAACTTTATTTCAAATGTCATGACGACAGAGACGAAGTACTTGAATAATAGTAGATGGCTTACAAGTCATTTTTCTTATGCTTGTACAGCTCTCTAATAGATACTTACTAGACATGGTTGCAAACATAACAACAATAAAAAAATTGTGCCAATCGGACCAATACAGTCCGCGAAACTTCCCGTTACTTTTTAGACAACCTTGCACTCTTCAGCTGTTTTAAAGGAAACATTCAGTTAAAGGGAACTATGGAAGAATATACTGCCTTGTAAAACCTAGCACCTTGTAAAACGCTATGTATTCAATTCAATACCCATTTATTTTGAAAAAAATTAAACACGGCTTTGGAGGTATTTTAACTTCGGCCTTTTGTAAATTATTGTCAAATATATCATGATTACTTACAAAGTCTCCTTAACAATAACTGGCTTATTTATGATTGAGATTTAATCCTAATCGCCGGATAAAACTTTGACTATAATCGTTACTTTATTTAAAAGAGCAGAGGTAATACATACTATTTTGAGGTATGTAAATACATACATTAGAGGCTATTATAATAATGGTTTTAAGCCTAGTATAATACTTCTTTCAGAGCATTATCGTAGTAATCGCGGTTGTTCTGTTGATGTTATCTTTGCTGTTAACTCTCCCCTCAAATTCTTGTTTTAATTTTGTAAACACCACCACATCAATGGATTTAATAATTAATTTTAATGATTCTTTTACAAACTTCAGTTCCAAATATATTTATGCGATGTACTTAGCTGTGCGATTATTAAAATATTCGATTTGTGGTCAAATTATGCACATTTAATGATGACAAAAATAAATATCTAATTAAAATATGGGGAGCTTACAAAAAAAAACAAAAAAAAAATACATCCACAATTATTTTGCATAATTACAAATTTTGATAAAACAAACAAAAAAAAAACCAAAAAAAATTGCTTGACATTAATTGTTCACAATATATTGACACTAATTGAAGTATAATAAACAAAAGTTAAAATTTTTTTACAAAATATTAAAATACTACTTTGCAGTATTATCCCTGCAAAATCAAATGAAATTAATTGTTAAATAAATATCATATTTTTATGGCTTGATTTTTAATTGTTCATAAATGAAACGCAGATTTTAGTTTAACTGCAACAATCTTTAATATCTTTAAAGTAATCATGACGTAAAGCATTTTTTGAATTGAATTTCTTCTGAACTACAAATTAAAATCATTTAAAGTCAACACCAAATAAATTATTTTTAACGGCTCTCAGCGAGTACATAAACATGAAGTCTTAGCGTTGCGCTTTAATTTAGTGCTAAAGTTAAACTTAACGCTTACCATCACGTGACTCAAACAATCGGATAAATGAATATGAGTTGCTATAAAATTATAGGGACAATAAAAGTTGAATGCAAACAAAAACGTTGTCACGATATTTTTTAAGTGTCATCAAGCTTTTAACGCTTCGTGAAAGTGCTAAAGTTAAACTTGATGGATGTTTTTACTACAACAACAAAGCATAAATTTATGTTTAGAAGTTAAATTTACTAACATTAGAGCAGACATTTTTATATTAAAAAATCGCGTGTATTATGGGTGAGTAATAGTTCGGGGACATGTCATTTACTAATTTATCACATAAGTATGAGTATTTATCATAGGTAGTTAAAAACAATTAAGAAATGTATTATCTTTGGCTTGGCTGAAGTTAAAATACCCCAAACTCATGTTTATTGCATAAAATCTGAAGTTGCTAAGGTTTTATTATTTTTATGACGTCACATTGTTAAGGGTTAAGGCGTGATTTTGATTAAATTATGAAAAAGTTCAAATTTAGTGCGTATATTTTGAATCAAAGCTTATGCTCAGAATTTTAAAGTTTTAGATAAATTTTTGTAGAATTTTTGGAGATGTTACCATTTTGATATAGTAACATCATCATCTGATTTAGCTCATTTTATAGCTTGATCCCTCTTTTTCAAAAAAATAAGGATTCTTTATGTTAAATTTCATTAAGACAGCTTCAAAATGACGGATGTGATCTTGATGACGGACAGGCGGGCAGACGGACATGGCGAAATCGTCTCAATTTTTGATGCTTATAAGGAATATACATATCGCACTCCATTTTCAAAACAGACACAACTCAAAATTTTAAAATTTTTAGGAGAAGCAAACAACCAGTTTATTTTTGAAAGGAATCCATACAAAACAAGGAGACAAAACGATTCTTTTTTTAAATTAAAGAGTAAAAAGATGAGTGCAAAATTTTGATAGTTGATGGAGGTTATCACTATGAATAGTTTAACATTAAAAAGTAAAATTTTGTAAATTTTGAGTTGTGCCTGTTATGAAGAAGGAGTGCGATATATACTTTTCTATAACTTCCATGCCTCTATAAGGGCGTTACAAACAGAGTGACAAATTTAATATACCATTTCCGTAGTATGCTTAGGGTTATAAAGGCAAAAAGCATACATTTTACATGTTCTTATATCAATTTGAAATCCGACGCAAATGTGATTCTGGACACTAAATTTTGTGGATTTTCATTTTAAATAACTGGAATTGGTTTGGTTTTGAACAAAATAGCATTCCCGACAGTTTTTGATACATTGACAAAATAAGCCCGATATAGAAAATTATTCTTATATAAACTATTCTAAGCTATTTTATTAAGGTTTAATGAGAGCTAATGCTGCTTAAACTAAGAAAGTAAACTTCACTTGAATTCTTCCAAAATAATCCGATTTTAAGAGCTTTCATTAAATTCATTCATCATTCAACTATGAACTAAAAACAAAAAAAAAGTATAAAAATAGCATTTTATACAAATGCTAAAAACCACGAACTATTTTTAGAGATAAAAATATAATTTCCATTATTTTAATGTATTTCATTCATAAAGCATCAACAAATTATACTCTACTAATTACCTTTCAGCAGCAGTCAGAATAACATTAACCCACAAAACAACAAAATAAAAAACTACTCGACACATTACCGCTATAAAAAAAGAAAAAAAAATAATATTACAACATTTTAACAGCCACCAACACTGACCAGAAAGTAATTAAAACCGCGTCAAGTTGAACTTAACTCAACGCAACAACGCTACAGAAACATTTTATCTTAATAAGAATAAAAAAGCAAAATAAAGAGCGAAAAACCCACAACAACAACAACCATGTTGCACTTTGTACTGAAGGTCGTTCGAACACTTTTGACCTTTCTGATACGATTTTATGGCGAAAGCCTCTTTAGCTCTGTTTGAGGCGCAGTAAAACTTTATCAGCGCAGAAAGCTTCATGTTTTTTTATGATTAATGCGTTCAACGCAATTTCCCGCAGATACTCACGCACGTTTTTACATTAATACATACTTATGATAAATATTGACGAGAGCATACGCATACCTGATAACAACAACAACAACAACAACAATGGTAGCTACAACAGCATGGTGGCCACAAACATTATCTTACTATGCATGTATTTCATTAAAGCTTATTTACTCTCACTTCAACTTCGTGGCAGTGCTGCCAACTTTGGCAGTGCGGAAAACAAAAGCGAACGCAAGCTTAATAATCACGTTATAAATAAATTTCGCGCACATTTTTCAAGCTGCCGTCATTCCAAGTGTTGCATGCTTTTAGGCATGCTTCCTGAAATCCATCAGAAAGTTCGGAATTAAAGCAATACATTAAATTCTGATATTTTATATACCTGTGGGCTAAAAATGCTAGAATCCCCAAAAATAAATTTTTTGGGGATTTCGATAAGGACAAACGTTTTAGTTTTTAAGCTGGCACTCCTGTCACTGACCTTGGTGCCAAATTACACGTCAAAATATTCGTTAGTGTTTGAGATACGTGTCCTTTTGTAAATAGCTAAAAGTGAATTTTTCGTTTTTTATAATGTCTGAATGTATTCAACAACGCAGTTCCATCAAATTTTGTGGAATAAAATTTCTGCTGCCAAAACGTTAAAAATATTGCAGAAAGCCTTCGGTGAGCAAGTTCTATCGAAAACAAGAGTTTATGAGTGGTACAAAATGTTCAAAGAGGGTCGAGAAAGCGTTGAAGACGAGGGACGACCAAGATGGCCAACAACATCAACTGATGAGCTACACGTCAACAAAATCAAAGAATTGGTGCTTCAAAATCATCGATTGACAGTCCGAGACCTTACTGACCTTGTTGAAATTTTGGAAGGATCAGTGAAAACCATTTTGAGCCTCAGGAAAGTGAAATCTGTATTGGTGCCAAAAACGCTAAATTTCATGAGAAAAACAGCGCCGCGTTGACGTGTGTGAAACAATGCCTTCCAAGGCAAAATGGAACGCATCATAACTGGAGATCAGACTTGGATCTACGCTTATGACCCGGAAACAGCCGATCAATCAGGTGAATACCGTATTAAAGATGAGCCGAGAACGAAAAAAACACGTCAAAGCAAAAACTTGTTGACAGTTTTCTTCGATTATCGTGGTGTGGTGGAATTTCTTCCAAACGGCCAAACTGTCAAAAAGGATACTACTTCGATGTTATGCGTCGTTTGCGTAATGCTGTGCGTCAAAATAGACCGGATTTGTGGAGACATAATTCTTGGTTTTTGCATCACAATAATGCACCATCTCACACTGCACTCGTAATTCGTGAGGATTTTGCCAGAAACTCGACCCATATCGTTCCGAAACCACTGTATTCACCTGACTTAGCACAATGTGACTTCTGGCTTTTCGCGTAGCTCAAGAGACCGCTCCGTGGACACCGGTTTGAATCGATTGAAGAGATAGAAACCGAAATGAAGAAGGAATTGAAGGCTATTTACGCTAGGACGCACATCTCAAACACTATTGAATATATTTACGTGAAAATTGGCACAGATGTCAGTGAAAGTAGTACCAACATTAATAATAAAAACATTTGTCCCTATTGGAATCCCAAAAAACCAAAAAACATTATTTTTAGGGATTCCGGTATTTTTTGCCCACAGGTAAGATTTCTTACATTTTGTCAAAATTTAGTTCTTTTTTTTCAGAAAAATTCAGAAAAAAAAACCCACAAAAAAAATAGAAAACACTTGTTATCGAATCAATTTTTTTCATTAATTAGAGCAATTTCCCCTTCAACATTAGACTTAAGGGGAGGTTCTAGTAGAAATCGACGGTAAATTTTGGTTTATCTTTTTTGCTGTATTTTCATCCTTAGGATCTTGAAAATATATAGTTAAAAGGATATTTCCCTATCTAATTTATTTTACGAGTCATAGCGTATTAGACGAGAGAGTGCGTCGACCGAAAAACAGGTATAAATGAACGCTCGGAGCAACTTCGAAGAACGGGCATTTTTCTCCAAACTGTACACGATTCCGCTTCAACGACTTTACCGATTTCGATATTTGAAGGCTTAAATTAGAGTTTATTCAATTTAGGGAGCCTTCAGGAAGGGTTCTTTTTTTCAAAAAATTTATTATCATTATTTTTTTAACATTAAAGCAAAGAAAAAGGAGTAAAAACAGGGTTTTTTTCAAAGGGCAGCCATTTTTTAAAAAAGGGTTTTAATCGGAAATCTATAAGGCCCCCAAATTTCACCAAGGTTAGCAATTTCTTTGGTTTTTGCGCTTCAGATCACTTGGCAGGGCTGTAGAGCGTACAGCGCATATCGGCTATCGCCGCGAACGGCTTTGATCAGTGAGACCTTCAGCCACCATTTTGAATTATTTTCCATCAAAAAAATTGTATAATGTTCTTGAAATTTATATTAATAAATCCCACAAACAATTTTTTCAAAAAAGATTTACGTTCGCTCAAAAAAAAAATCCTGTTCAAAATGCCTTGGAAATATAACCCTGTTTAAATGTCTTCCATTACTTCAAAGAGGTTAACTTAGAGTTCTAAACTTTCCTGGATACTAAATAGGATACTTGGAAATAATAGCCCCAATCAACCCCGGGATCAAATTTAGAATCCTAGAAAATGGTGGGAAAAAACATGTTGATTACATTTCACTTATTACCAGGCGTTGGAAGATCATTTACTTTTGCAACGACTTCCTGTTTCCCAGGATCTATAGCTGGGATAGATAAGCGAGTGTCCAGGGTTGTACAGTTATTTATTGATTTGAGACACTAATTTGGTTTTATCTTAATGTTTATTTTCTCTTTTAAACGTTATAAATCGTAATGAATACATATTCAATATGAGATTATATAAGCTTAAAATATAATGTTACTCTTGGATCCTGGATCCAGTGGAATGCCTTCACTGTCCTTTCGTGACACCGTGACGTGCGGATTTCTAGTACGATTGAAGGTAGACTTTGCCTAAAGGTTACAACTAATGTATCTGGGAAAGACTGAGGATTCTTCTTTATCGGCGCAGTGGAAACTCTAACATCGATAAACAAGCGAATACTAACGAACTATTAACCTAAAACTACTAAGGATAACTGATATGTCTATGTAAGACCAAGGATTCTTCTTTATCGGTGCAGTAGAAACTCGAACACCGATAAACAAGCGAATAACTATAAAAAAAATATAAACTTAAAACTGAGCTGTCGACGCACAGTGGCGCCCGTAGAGCAAACGAGGTTGCAAAAATCAAAATTTTCATGTGCGCCGACGAAGTTTTGAATAAACCCATGTTATAGGAAACTTATCAACGATTTCAAATATGCTACTCTTAATAATATCACGTTTTTAGTTTAGAGGCTATAACCGTTCAAAGTTGACCGACTTTCGTTTTTCAAAAAAACACACAATTTTTAGTCAATTTGTTGCGATTTCAGGTGTAATATCACGAAAAATAGGTAACGAATAGCCTTATCTTTGTTTGTATTGATTGATGTATTTATTAAATGTATAATGATAAAAAAAAATTAACTGTTGGCTTTGTGTTTCTCCTGGTAAATCACTATTTAAAAACTATCCGTTTTTTCACTACTTTTCAACTTTGACGGAAAATAAAAAAAAAATCTATATTTTTCTATATTTGCCATATTTGCAAAACATGTTCTTTGATTATTTCTTTACATAATTCAAAAGGTTTTATCTGCTCGTACGTGCCCGTTTGGCTTCTAGAGGTAAAAAAGGTTCAAAAGACATGGTTGCAGAAATTGTATGGCGTGCATCCCTGACATGTTTTGACTGACAGTAGTTTGATCTAATAGTGTGAAAATTGCAAGACACAGGATGCACAAAAAACTACTCATTGAAATTCGCAAGCAAGGATAAGGTGTATGGAGTTCTTGCTAAAACTGGCGTATACCCTACCACAACAAGATGAAAACTTCGATGAAAATACATCAATAAAGTATAAGGAAAAGATCAGAAAGAAGCAAATACAGGATGCTTTTTTTAAACAAGTTGGACTAAAAGTAGACTGTACCAAGCACGGATATGGTAACTCAAACGATGGAAACACTTCTAGGAGATTTTTTGAAAATGATGAGACAGTAACTAGAATCACTGGAAATGACAATCAAATCGTGAAAAGATTGGGAACGATCTTTAATGTTTTAAACTGCAAAGAAAATGTCAATTCTACAAAATATGGAGAATATGCATCGAAAACTGTATCTCTTTTAGCAAAAATGTATCCACAGAAGAAGTTGACCCCGACCGTCCATAAAATATTGGCGCATGGCAGTATAATTGAGTACCAGTCTTTGCCAATTGGAGAGCTTTCTGAAGAAGCACAGGAGTCTCTTAACAAATTTTATAAAAAATATAGATTGCAGAACACATTCAAAGCATCAAGGGTAAGGCAAAATGAGGACCTCTTCAACATGTTGGCAGCATCTTCCGATCCACTTATTTCTTCCCTGCGCCATGTGAAGTCACGAATAGAGTTAGAAAATAATTATAGTTTAGAAATGATACGTCTTTTAGATATACCTTCTCTTACGAATTGTGATGAATATTTTTCAGAAAATTGAAAAAATAAATTTAAAAAAGAATTAATTTTTTTTAATTTGTTGGGTAATAATTTAAAACATAAAACCCTAAAGAAAGAAAATAAAAACAATCTAAAAATGTAAAAATAATTTTTTTTAGTTACCATAAAATTGGTTTTTCTACAAATTTTAACTTTGATAACCCATAAGTAGGCCCCTACAAAGCGTAGCACCCTTTCCAAACGCTCATTTCATAGGCTGAACACTTATCTATCATATGCTGTTTAAACTCTTCAATTATGTTATTCGGTTCAAAAGATATGATTTTTGCAACGAAAAAACTCAAATGGCGCCACTGTGCGACGTCTCTGCTGACTTTCCTGTTGGTGTCTCTGCTTTGCTCTTATCGACTTCGCTGCCGATGTCCCTGTTAGCAGCACTTTTGATAATCCTGATCCTGCTGACGTTTCTGCTACAACTTTTGATTCCTGGCAGCGCTGTCGATATTCTTAATCCTGCTGACGTTTTCTACAATTTTCGACTTGAATTCGCGGAGCACTTTAGATGTTGACTTCTTCTCTGATATTCACCAACTGTCCAAAAACTTTCGATGTTCTCCTTTTTATACTCTCAGTTCTTGCGCTTGTTCGTTCTCTTATTCCAAGAACAACCAACGCGTGGCCTACGTGACTGCTTGTATTTTGTTATTGCTTGAGTTTCTTTTTTTTTCATTGGCTTCACTTTGAGCAAGCAACGGCTGGCCTACGTGACTACTTGTATTTTGTTGTTGCTTATGTTTTTTTCCGTTTGCTCGATCATCCGATTGTCCCGTTGCCACAATGCAACCTTACAGGGTGCTTGGTCCCTGACATGAAAAGTAGATTAAATTTAAGATTTGGTTAAAATTCAATTATTTTTTATTACTTAAGAAAAATGCGATGATAAAAAATAATAATAAAAAGAATATTCTCAAGAAAAATCAATATTTGATTAATTATAATAATTATAGTATAAAAACTATGTGGTAAAGTTGAAAAATGTGTGGTAAATTTATCACTGATGAAATTTGTCATTACACTTTAGAACAACATTTTCAAATTGTCCAGCAGTTCGAACAATGATCTTTATTCTCGGCAGTAAAGGAGTATTTTCATAGTAGATTCCTTCTTTGTCCTTTTCAACATGAACACTTTGTGTTTTCTTGCAAACTTTTATGACCTCACCTTCATTATTCTTGCACTTACTAAGTGCTTCAATATTAATACTAGGGGAACACCGATTTGTATTTCCATTTTGCCCCACTCGGATCGAAAGTATAAAAAGTTATACATTTTGTGTTTGTTTTTTTTTTAACAAAAGGAAATGGAAAGGGAAAGGAAAAGTTTCACACTGAACTTGACCTGGGTGTAGTGTATGCGTAAGCCATAGCTTATATATGCACACACACACGCACATACCAAAACATACGCTTTTCTGCTGCGCTCAGAATTTAATTAGTATGAAAATGTTGAGTGGTTGGTAAGTTTTTAAAACTCGCTTACATTTCAATTCATTTTGATGCGAAGCCAGCAAACATGTCTACAGTAGACGATGCATGTGTGTGTGTATTACTGTGCAGATACGCACACTCAGATACAACACATACACGCAGACATATCAACGTTAATAAACCAGTTGATTTAGTGCAGTTTTTAAGTGATTGCACACAATTTTTATTGACATTGAGCCAATATTTCAAGCGATAAAATTGCATGCGTGTATGTGAGTGTGTTTGTATATGTGTGTGTGTGTGCGGATGAATCTATGCGAAAATTTAATTAAAAATGGCTCTTGCTGCCAAGGCAAACAAAGCAACAAGAAAAAAAACACTGCAACAATTTTAACCCACATCAGTTTTTCACTTTAAAATTGATTTTTTTTTTTTTTTTTTTTTTTTTGTGAATTGCTGCGAAATTACTTTTCGAAAACTTCTTGTTTTTCAGTTAAAATAACAACTCTATTAGTGAGAATAATAACTGCCATTAAAAACATTAAAAGTAACCGCAAAGTAATAACCATTATCAGGCAAACCTATTAATTAGACATGGTACACAACATGGTACACTTCAATTTTATGCATGCTGAGCACTAAGTGCGACAAGTTAGTTAAAATTCTGAGGCAAATGAGCAAATAAAATGAGATGAGTTTCTCATTTCTTGTCTTTAGAAACTTTAAACAAGGACGACTCATGTCTGAAAAAAAAATTGATCGTTTTAATCGAACAATTTTTTCCATAGTCAAAGCAAGAACTTTTCATTTAAGACTAAATTGTTGTTGTAGGAACAAAAGTATTTCAAGTAATTTGCTTAAATAGCTTTCTGACTAAGACAAACAAAGTATTTGTAAACAAATCCAATTCAACTGGGAACTACTAACGATGCATATACAACTCTTAAAAGTAAATTACTTGGAAAAAACTTGTGCCATGGTCACTCAACTTAACTTGAATCAAAGCAAAACTAAATAAAAATTAAAAGAAAACAAAACAAAACACAATGGCAGAGAAAAAATACCACCTCAACTACTTAAGCTACTTTGCATCGCACGACGCACTCAAGGAGCACACGTCCTGCGGGAAATTCAACGTCAAATTTAAGATTTCATACCTAGCAACAACAGCACCTGAAACAACAACAAAAACTAAAGCAATAAAATAAAACAAAAAAATTGGAAAACTAAAGAAAGTTTCGCGCTTACGCTGCCAGCTAGCTAGGTGGGTGACGGTGCAAGGTGACAGTGACGGTGGCATTGAGAAGAATGATGATGATCGTGGAGCTCTGGCTAAGTAAAGTGTGGCCAATGTTTATGGGAGGTGAAAAAAACGAAGATTACATTTAAAAATTAACTAGAAACGAAGCCAAATATGCAACAACAACAACAACAATAACATTAACTAGGTACAGAGCAGAGCGTATTATAAATAAGATTAAGTAGACTCAAACAACAACTACAGACGCTACTAACAAGACCAACAAAAACAAAAACAAAACCAAAAACAACAACTTCAACATCAACATCAACATCAACATCATCAACAAACGCAACACAAGGACGTGCCATGACTTAAGCACTTTGCGTGAACTTTTCCCCCCGCTATAGTTGTTATTTTTCTTTCTCTTTCTCTTTGCTGTACAGCAAGAATTCGGAGAGTACTTCGCCTAAAGTTTATAACTCAAGCGTTCAATGTTCTTGCAACACCTTGCAGCAGTGGCATGTAGGCAGATAGCCGTGGAACGCAAGGCGTGATGTACTATTGACGTACTTTGCCCGCGGAATACCACGTACAACATACAACTTAACTTAGCTTCTGGCAGGAAGAAAAATTTAACAATAAACTTTGGTTTGATGTTGACCTAAGTTAATGCAAAGTTTTCGTTGCCATCAGGTTTGGGTTTAATTTTCCTCGAATTTTTACTCATTTCCGAAGCCAATTGAACAAAGCAAGTAAGTTGTTCGTTATTTCGGTACAAAACAGAAAAGTTTAGAAAATATGCGCTGGTTAATTAAGTTGTAAACTGAGATGCAAGCTGAACAATGTTGCAAGCTCAAATAACCTCAAGTAGTGCAATTGTGTTGGATTGCATCATTTTGCTGCATTTAGTGGGTTGGTTGTGCTTGATGCTTTTAATATGTTTCAAAGTTTTTTTATCTTGGTGCGAAGAGGGTGGTAAATGCACTTTAGGAGGTCACCAAAGTGGAATTGTGAAATAAAAAAATCACCAGAAGCTTATTAAGCTTCTTTTTTGTGACGACATAAATTAATTTTTGTTTTTAATTTAATTACTTATTTTCTTATTTATGACAATGCAAGTTGAGCATACAGTTGTTGGTAACAGTTTGAATATCATTGGAAAACTTTGCCAACAAATTTTACCCCAACAAAAGTTTAGGAAGCACTAAAAAAAACTTTGAGAAATCCAATAGTAAAAGATATTGAAAAACGTAATTGTGCTAAAAAGTTCGAGGAGCAATGCAATACAAGTTTAAAAAGCACTGTAAATTCAAAATTTAAGAATTTTAGAAGCATTGTAGCAATCTGTTCATTTTCTTCATATTAATTATATTGTTATTCTATGTTGAGTTATTTAAAAACAGAATGTATTAATTCCTAGGACCTCATAGAATCTACTCGTATCTATTACAACACAAACATCACCCCAAAGGCCTTCCACAAATATGATTTCTTAAATTCAGTCTTTCACTTGTATACATTCCCAATTAATGTTCACAGGAAAAAGTTATTGTATCCTGTTCAACCGTACATTTACTTAAATTGTATAGACCAACTAGCTAGGCTCATTCTTTCTAAAGATAACGAAAAAAATCTGAAACTAAGTGTAAGAGCGGCCAGCTTAAAGAGAAACCTTCAAATAGGTTTCAGTTTAGTGACTACACACACTGCTCCTAAGGCAACTTCAAGTTGACCTAAAATGGCAACGTAAACTGAATGTCTCCAAGTGTTTGTAATGTTTTTCTGATGAAATATCACTTTGAATTAAAATCCCAGCTGATTTCGTTTTGAAAATATCTCAATTTTTGCATTTTCACGTGATTGAACCACCTTGTACATTAGACAGCGCAATATATTCAAGTATAAAACTGTTTATATATGTATGTATGTATGTATATATATATATAATATACCTTCGTGTGTGTGTGTGTGTGTGTGAAATATTGAGAATTGGGATATTGTTTCCACACCATCTACTGAGATAAATATCGCGGCGCGCTTTTTTTTAAAAGTGGTATCCCCTGTAGGCCTATTCCACTATCCCGTCCCGTCCATAAATTACGTAATCACTTTTATACTTAAATTGGTTCACATTGGACATCCTCTAAGAAATATATATCGGCTCTCCAGCCTGCTCCGACTAGAATCCCAAACCATCTCAGTCTAGTTTTATAATAGCATCCTTCAAATGATCTAATATAACATGTCTTTTTATCGTCTGCGAGACACCAGTACTCTCAATGGCTTTGCGAAAAGTTATCAAATTTTTATCTAAATCGGTTAAATCGGTTTTTTGGGTTATAAAACAAGAATCTACAATTTTATTCATTATCTGAAAAGCACACTCAAAGGGCTTCAAGGCATAAGGTCCAACCGTTTCATAAATATCGGGACATTAAGTTTTGCAGATTCCTTTAAAAGTTGTCTGCGTGCATTGCCTTCAAAGATCTCTCCTTGATCATTTTTAGCTATTAATTTCAACTTTGTGGCCCAAATCAATGTTTTTTCCCGCCCAACAAGAGGTACGATACCACTCCAAAACAAATCATTGACAAAGCCCTGCAAAAGATGAAGTTCGGGAAGTTGTGGTCGGAGCAGGCTGGAGAGTCGATTCACAGGGAATTTAACAAGTTTTGGGAGAGATTTAAAATTAATCTTATCGAAGAATCTTCATACTCAACTCTCTTAAAAAATGCTGCAGTGACATTTACTTCGCAACATTTGTAATAAATGATAGATGTATATAGCCCTAGTCAAAATTATTTACACTTTCAGAAAAAATAGATTAAAGAAAGCGTTCGCCTTTTTTGTTGTTTGCATAATTCGCAAAGAAATTTTTGGTTGTTGTATTCTTTGTAGTATGCAAAGTAAAGAAAACATGTTTTAAAAAACCTAACGAAAAATATCATTAAAAAAAATTAGCAAAATATAACTATTCTCTGGCCTATACAGTTTTCGCACAATGTTTTGTGGACTGATGAGTCTTCCTGTAAATTCGAGGAGTCTTTTGGAAAAACATTCATGTATCTTCCTTAAATCCTAAAAAGTAAGGTCGTGCAGCACTTATTTTTGTAAATAATTGTGTTTATTGACTCCAAGAAAGGCTGTGTAAATACTTATGACGCCAGAGAGTAGTTATCAATTATTAGTTTATTTTGTGATATATATAGTTAGGTTTGCTAAAACTTTTGTTTATATTTAACATACTGCATAGAATGCAACAACAAAAAAATATCTTTGGAAAATTTTTCCAACAACAAATAAAGTGAGCTCTTTCTTTAAAACATTTAAAAATATTAGCGATGTGTAAATAGTTTTGACTATGGCTGAATTTCTTAGAGGCTGTCCAATTTGACCCAATTTAAGTATAAAAGTGATTACGTAATTTATGGACGGGACGGGATAGTGGAATAGGTCTACAAGGGATACCACTTAAAAAAAAACGCGCCGCGATATTTATCTCCGTAGATGGTGTGGTAACAATATCCCAATTCTCAATATGTTACACGCACACACACACACGCACACACGCACACACACACAAACACACACGTAGGTATAATATATATATAAATATATACAAACATACATCCATACATATATAAACACTTTTATACTTGAATATATTGCGCTGTCTTATGTACAAGGTGGTTCAATCACGTGAAAATTGAGATATTTTCAAAACGAAATCAGCTGGGATTTTAATTCAAAGTGATATTTCATCAGAAAAACATTACAAACACTTGGAGACATTCAGTTTACGTTGCCATTTTAGGTCAACTTGAAGTTGCTTCAGGAGCAGTGTGTACAGTGACTACAAAACTAGCCTGTAATACTTAGAACTAATTATGTGCCTTCATTAATATTCAAGGAGCTGTTGACAAAATATCATGCAATACAATAAAATAGTTTGGAAAGGAATAAAAAATTACTGTCCCTCTCTCAATGGATTCCAACGAAAAACAAAATGTGGAATCATTAGGTTTGAGGAATGAATGCCCTCAAGAGAAGGTACTATTAACTCTATCGTGATTATTGGTGAACAATTCGAAAGGCTCAACCAACTAGTGTTTTGCAGCCAGAGAATTTGGAGTAACTTTTGGCAAGCCACTATTTACTTTGAAACACTCTCAGTTCAATTTGAATTCAAAGTGAGGCAAAGCAACACTGCTTTTAAGCCTGTCAGCGCCTTTATGAAAAAGTAAAGACATATTGGGACAACAAGAACGTGCCCAACTGAACTTCTTCAATGATAGCAATCGAGAAAGAGACATTTCTCAGGGCATTCAGGGTGGAGAAAATAATTGAGTGCAATCAGCGAATTTTATGTTCCATTTCTAAAAATGCCACACAAGATGCTGCCAAAGCAAAACTCCTCGAGGTGCTACAAGGTAGTTATACTCAATAGGCAAAGAAAGGATGTGTATGGAATAACCTATGGAATAACCAATGGAATAATTATCTTTTTTATGATTTTGAAACCAATAAAATCTCAAGAAATGATTACAGACTTCTTCAATTTGATGACATTAGTGCACGGGTCTCAGTTCGCATGGGCATAATGGTCAACATAATGGAAAATCTAGCAATCTAACTAACTATTGCTTTTCCAAATTAAAGTCAAAGGATACCTTAACGCCGATTATTCCTTGCTAATGCAATTCCGGCTATGCTTATAAAAGAACGCATTCTTTCAACTCAGATCTCTAAAAGCATCAAATTTTTGGATCGGGAAAAACCTATTTTGAAGCATTATCATTTAGTTCATTTCCTCCAGATTGCCTTTTATGTTTCAAAGTACCCTCCGACAAATCGTTTCTTTAATATTTATTTAGATTAGATAATTTCACAGTCCAGTGTTTATTTTATAAAGTTTTGAAAAATATATCACAAATGCATCACCTCGTGAATACTCTATTTATCCATGAATATAGAAAATAATATAAGATCAATTGAACTATTTTTCATTTCTGTTATAAAATATTTCAGTTTATCAGTAAATATATTATATTTACTTCATCATTGAAAGTAGTTTTCCCACCATTATTATGCCAGTCTTTATACCAAAGCTTCGTTAAGTTCTCCCTTCCAATAACTCAACAGCAGAGAGTATTTTGCTCTCTAAGGAGAAAGTGCAAGATACTCACCATGAAAGAGCCAGCAAATACACCACCATACATTGTCAACGAATAGCGTTGTTTATGTAGCAATATTTTAAAAGGTGAATGAAAGGTGAAACAAACAATTCAGCTTTCTTATGAAGTGTTGACAGTCTATAAAAGCAAGCACAAACACATTTCCCACGTGACCGATTTTCATATAAGATGACTTTTGTTATAAGTGGGGGTTTTTTTTTAAAGCAAGCTGCAAGAACAACAAATTTAACTTTAAGGCGTTGAATTTCTAAAAGAAAATTATTTGTTTAAATGAATATATTTTCAAATGTTGAAAATCATGGTCGTTAAAATTTCTTAAATATTCACCAATATCATAGCTTTGATCAAAAATATAGCAAAAATGCTAATAGAAAAAACAAAAAAAAAAAAAAACAATTTTGAAATAAAAGTTTTTCACAATAAGTTTTTGTCCCTTTTTTTTTTTTTGTTTTTTTTTTTAATATGTTTTAATAATTTACAGGAAATTGCGAATTGTTTATTAAGGTACTATTACCGTCTAGAATGCTAAAAACTAACATATATTCAACAATTTTTTTTTTTCACTTTCTTTATTATATATGGCTATCACACTTTTTTTAGTATTAAACAATTCTTGATGAGTACGAAAAAATTTTTTTATTTTTATGTTCTTTTAATTGTTCATTTAATAGAGGGTGCTCAAATTTTCTTCTCGAAAAACACTGCTGCATGGCGGACAGTTAATCTCTGGAACGGTAAGTCTGAAGCATAAAATTCAAAAAGAGTTGCAAAAAGGAAGTGCTCTTATATAATAGTTTACCGGAAAAATTGAAAAATCATTAAAAAAAAATGGCAGACATTTGAAATTTTTTTCAAAAATCACCTTTATTTTTCGACATTTTTTCAGACTCAAAAACTTTATATATTTTTTTTTTTTGTGGTCAAATTGTGGTAAACTATCACACAAAATATAAAAACAAACAAAATGCTGTCCGCTAGTTAAAAAAACCTTAACTCGAAAAAAACGCGTCTTAAGGCTTCTTACACCTACGGGGAGCCGAGAGCGCGCTTCAATTGAGTCGTTATATCTCGGCAAAATAGACAGTTATTATTGAAGGTATAAAGAATCTAAACGTGTAAAAAAAAATTCAAATTTTGAAAATTCTAGACGGTAACCTTAAAGCTTTGAGAAAGTCGGATGAAATTTTATAAAAGTAGTTTTTATAAAATTAGAAAGGGGTATATTAGGTAGGGGTTGGATCATATTTAATTTGTCGATAACTTTTTTAACACCCATATGGAGGCGTAACAGTAAGAGAAAAGTATAAATTTTTTATCAGCATCCCTATCTGCGTCAATTTAGCTAGTCCATCTGACTGCATATCTGTATGTGATGAAAACCACACGAACCTCTGATACAAAGTGACGTCATCAATACGGTAAAATCTCTTAAAATTCTTTTGTTCTAAATTTTCGTACTTTCTGCAGTCGCATTAGAGGATTGCCAGTAAGAGGGAATTTATTTTTAAATGGGATAAAATAAAACTAAATAATAAATTGGACGGAGAGTCGAAATTAATGAAAAAGCAGTTTTTTATTTAAGTCCTACAAATTACGTGAAGAAAATAGAAATAAAAAGAAAACACTGACCACAAACGAACAGTTGTGGTCAGAATAAAAAGAAAACACTGACCACAAACGAACACAAGCGATGAACGGAATGTTCTTGTTCTCAAGAAGCTTTACATGGCATTTTGATTACTCTCTGAGGTTTGCCATTATCTGCAAAAAGATGGCGGCCGTACAGAAAAATCATTTTAATTCAAATAATTTTCTGTCGCTGCTGGGGTTTGAACCCGAGTTTCCAGGTTCGTTGACATAGAGGCCACGCACTTTAACCAAATACGCCACGGACGCCACCATCTTATGTGTCTTATACCTAACTTAAAAGAAGGCTTAAAAGAGAAATCAACGCTGTATTTATTTTTTCTATCACCTTCGAAGAATGGCAAAAACTGTTCTGTCAATTTTGTGACTTTTCGAATAGCATGAAATGTTTGGCCAACCTTCGTTTATTATGCTAACTTGGTTTTAATTTGATGATAACAATAATCACGGAATCGCATTAAATTAATATAATTACCGCAAGCAAATGCAACCGAGAAACATAAAAATGAAAACAACAAACTACAGCACGAACAACAACAACAAGAATAATAATGAAAAAGCTCGTGTTTTGCATGACACTCATTCATTGTAGCGATTAAAAACGAATTTTCTACCATTTTGCCGGCAATGAAACAAACCTGTGCGAAACACACGTCAGCACACGCACACATTCACCCACTCAAACATGCATTAACACTCAAACATGCACAGCACTTTGCACAAAAAGACAGAAAAACTCACAAACATATTCAATACATGAACGCACGCATAAACAACATCAATGCTGAGAAACCACGCTCATACACACAGACACACGCAAACACATAAACAGAATAAAGGCTAAAGTCTCCCTTATGCTCTTTCCCCCATGAAATGTTGTAATTTGTAATTTTCACGCAGTAAACGTAGCCGTACAAATTATTAGCTTTGCGCCGAAAATTCACGTTAGCTACCTACATTAAATGCAGCTGTGTGCATGCGTTCGTCTGGCTGTTCGTCCTGGCTAATTGACTGTTTTGGCAAAATGCAACACTAGCTCAGCTGAAACGGCAATAAAACCATTGCATAAGCGTGCATGTAATTGCGGTATAAATTGTTATTGTTCTTGTTGTTGTTGTTGCTATTGTTCTTGTCGACTGCAGTTCAGAAAAGCAAAGTTATGGCAGCAAATATGAAAAGCGCAAAATGAGAATGAAAAAACGTTAAATTCTAAAAATCTGCTTGATAACCTAAGAATGCAAGAGAAGATGCAAGGAAGATTTTTTTTTTTTCAAAATGTAAGAAGTAACTTGAAAGTTCTTTACTGCACTTTGAGATAGGAGCCAAATCTGAAGACGCTTATTTAAATGAAAGCTCGAGTGAAAAAAAAAACTAAAACTCATAAATTTTATTTAAATAAAATATTAGTGTCAAGAGCAAAGCTCAAGCTTTAAAAAGCAAAACGGGCAGTGAATCTGTTTTCTGAACCACGCCCAGCTCATTAAATAAGCCCATCATAAAAATAACAAAATGTTTTTATTATGCAAAGCAGTACTTTTTTATGCTGCTCCTGTTGTCTTAAATAAATCAGCAGTTGCGTTAATGTGTGTCTGTGTGTGTGTGAGGTGTGAAAAAAGTTAATTGCTAACTTAGGCTCTCACGATAAAAAGTAGTCGGAAGCTTTCATGCACACAAATGCAATAACGGATGCGCTTAATGTTTATGATACAGAGCGCTATGTTTACACGCTTATTGTTATTGTGTGTGTGTGTGTATGTGTGTGTGTGTGTTCAACAAGCCATAAAAAATTAACTGTATTTGAAGTGGCTTTCATTTATTTAAATGCCTTTTTGTCAGTTTTTTTTTCCTTTTCTTCTTTTTTGTTTTGTTATTGTTCTGCATATTTAACCATCCAAGCATATATTAAGCACAAAAAAAAAACACTAACATCGAAAAACGTCTCCTCAGTCACGCTCATACCCAAGCAAACAACAGACATCTAAATACATATATGCATGCCCACAAAACACACACGCACACACACACCCACACACATTCCCATACTTAGCTACTTGTTTATTTTTATTAAATCTGTGCAATAATATTTATTTTTATACTCTATTGCTTTCATTTTTTGTTGTTTGGTATTTTTTTCTTGATTGTGCATGTGTGTTGGTATGAGCAAAATGCTTTTCTAGATGACGGCAAATTATAGCAATTTATATAAGCGTTGTTATTTCTTTTGTTGTTATTGTTGTTCTTTGTTGCAGTGAATAATGTTACTGGTTTATTTATAATCATTCTTATTGTTGTTGTTTTTCTCATATTGCCCCGAATTTCGCATGTAGCGTTGTCAGATCATGTGTGCTTTTTTGTGTGGATTTAAGTCAATAATTGTTCTTGTTGTTGCTACTTCATTTTTAATATTTCACTTGAACAAACGAGAATGGAATGAAGCAGCCAGCCAGTTAGTTTGTGTGTATTCAACAACAGAATGACACTAATGCTTGGAGAAAATTTTAATTATAATCATGTGTTTTCTTGGCGTATGAGTAACATTAAATTAATCATTTTGCTCTTGCTATTTTGTTTGTGTTCGCGAACACAAACCTATAAGATTCTGTTTATAGTCTTGAGATATAAATTTATGTAAATTACATTCCTTTTGTTATTTCAAGTTATTCTAAGTCATTTGGAAACAGGTACTTCATTCTCTCCAAAAAAGGTGCATCGAAGAACTATTTGGTGCTTATTTTTAATCTGAATATTTTTACCGAAAGCAATTCAGCTTCTTACATGCAATAACAATCGAGTTTAGGTAATACAGCTTTTTGGCACATTCTCATCAGTAACACATTTAAAGTGTCAACAATCCAATTATCTTTGAAATTTTCAACGGTATTAATACAAGTAGCTCAAAATAAGTTAATGTGAGAAAAATTTACCCACCAAAATATGGTTGGGTTCAAGGGCAACACAAGACATAACGACTAACCATGCAAAACCATAAGAATGCAATTAGACAATAGTTTTTAATCTACTATTGAGTTGACCTTTAGACAAGTTAACATCAAAAAAGCTACAATTGTTAACTAATTTACTCATACGGTTTAAAGGAGCAGTTATCATATCGACTCATAACCGCCAAAATATCTTAAGCGCCAAAAAGAAAATTTTACAGGAGAAGGTTTTTTTTAATTATCTTTGCTATTAATTTTATCTTTTATCTCTTATCTCTTTGCTATTAATTTTATTTTAATAATTTTATCTCTTATATTGATTAATTTCTTTTAGAGAATTTCATCTTAAGCGACACTTTGCTGTCATGAAAAATGTAAACAAACATGTAGTGTGTACTTAAGCTAAAATTGCTTTTGGTTTAAATTCATAATCTAATTTCGTACACCTATGAAATTTTGACAGACGATGTAAACCATCGCAAATTATCGATTTTCATCAAAAAACATAAATCGGATATTATGTCGCTTAAGATATTTTGGCGGTTATGAGTCGATATAATTTGTTCTAATAAATGGTAAGTAAATTAAATTGTTAACATTTCTACTGCTTCTACGATTAAAGTTAAAATTTATAAGAGTAAGAAGTTCTGGAGAATCAAATACACCAGTGATGAGTTGGTGCAAATAGACTTTATCTGTAGACTTCCTTCGTTCACACAAGGATTGCATTTTTAAAAGTTTTAAGCGATCCTCATAAGGAGGAAGGTTTAAAATGTCAAATTCACTTAAGCCTATTAGGGCACACCGAACAAAGCATTTTTGGATTCTCTTTATTTGATCAACATGCACATTGTAACTTGGAGACCAAACTTGAGTTGCGTACTCCAAGTGAGGACGCACTATTGCATAATACAACGTTGTAGTCGTAATCATGCCATTGAATTCTTTGGCCCAGCGTATATCATTCGAAGGGTATTGTGCCACAGATGTGCCGAAAAATAAAAATAACGAGAGGAATAAAATATACTAGTATCGCCTGTGGCCGAAATTCGGCCGTGCGTTTCTGTAAGGTAACGAAACTCAAGTTGTTTTTCACATAATGAATTGTTATTAATTTGCATGGAAATTCTTAATGCTTACCTCGCTATGAGGAGAACAGTGGTAAAGGACAAAAAATCAAGCATATATGCGTCAATAACAAAAATTTATTCAACATATAATATTCATTTAAAGTAAATAAATAAATTAAAAGTAAAGTTAGTAAGTAAAAAAGTAAATAAGCGGTAGAAAAGTATAACAAATAAATCTAGATAAATGATAATTCCATATTAAATAAATAAATTAATGACTTAACATTTCAGTATAAACTATATTTTTTGTAAACACCTTTTCATCGTTAGCCAAATGTCCTTGTCCATCAATAACAGAAACACGAACGATCTAACGATCGAACTCGATCGATCACGAAGTCGCGGCAACATACAGTTAACCATGCGAAAAAACAGGTCGTCATAACAAAAGTTTGGCGTTCCAAATAAATCTGTGCCCATAGCCTGAACAGAATGAACGGCATCAACAGCGCTCTCTGTCGCAGCGTCATCTCGAAATAAACCACCAAGTATTGAACAAAACAAACAATTATCAATGGCTTGGCGTCAAGTGTTATATGAACAGTTGGCAACGCGCTAAATTTCGCTTACGTTGTGTTTTTTAGATTGTGCTGATTATATTTAAAAACATTGCTTTTTCTTAAAGTTTAATAAAAAATTTTTGTGCTTTTGTGGTTTTTATAAGATACAGCGATAAGTTTTGATTATATTTTATATTTTACTTCTCATAAAATAAGTTTATTTATTAATAACTATTTATTAATATTTCGTTGAAGTGGCTGAACAAGTGTCAGTACATTTTGTTTATTATATATCTTTCTTTTTCGTTTATATTGTATTTACGTTTTAGACATCTGCCTAGCTCTGTCTAGCTACATACTTTTTATTTATTATACTTATTTTATTTATATATCGAAAAATAGTTGCATACTTCTGGGCACTTCACTAAATTGATAGGGGTTGCCATCAGTTCAAGTTGTCACTTTTGCTTACTACTACTATTATTACTACTTTTACTACTTTTATTTAGTTTCAGTACTTTTTGGTTTTATTTTTATATATTAATAACTACTAATATTTTAACTACTTTATTTGTTTTTGCTACTCTTTTTTTTTTTTTTTTTTTTTGTTTGTATTTATTAATTAAAATGCTTTGTTCTAAGCCCGGCTGTTCCACTAAAGGTGAAAATGAGCGGTATTTATCATGTTGGCTATGTGATAATATCGTTCATGCCAAATGTGTGGGCATAATGGGTCGAGTTGCAGACCTTATTGAAGAAGGTAAAGGGTTGCGTTGGTCTTGTGAGAAGTGCAGACTGACTGATATAAACTTTTACAAGCTTTTTAAGCAGACAAAGCAGGGTTTCTCCGAAATTAGTAGGGAATTTTCTTTGCTTTCTGCTAAATTTTTAAAATATCAAACACTTTTCGATGAGTGCAAATATATCGAAGAGTCAATTCCTTCACCCAAGCGGAAAAAGAAAAGCATGAACCTGCGCAATAAGCCGAAAACTAACTCGATACCACCAATGCCACCACCTGTTGAACAGGACATTGTGGACGATATGGACATTTGTACTGATACGATTGCCTCCATATCTGCTCCAAATGCACCAGAGACCGTTTCCTTGCCAATATTAGCACCATCTATACCAGTTAGCCAGCCTGTTCTTTCTTATGCTCAAGCTGTTTCAATTGCTCCTCCTATTGTTAACACTCCTATTTTTGAAACTTCAGTTGTTGATGCTCAACGGATTCCGATTACTACTGCTACTATTTCGCCTAAGCCATTAATCGCAATTCCACCAACTAAAGCAATCTTTGTCTCGCGCTTAGCTGCTGATACAACTGAAAATGATATTCAATTTTTTATTAATTCAAAGTTAAATAGTGGCATCCCTCTTTCGATCCAAAAATTCAAATACTTAAATGCGAGACTGACTACTTCTTTTAGATTGACTGTTCCGGAAAATTTATTTAAAACTCTTGTGGACGTAAACTTTTGGCCCCGTAATACAATTGTTCATGAATTTGAATTCAAAAACAAACCGCGTATTGCAAATGTCGTACACTTGCCTCGTCCTTCTAACAGTCCTCAGTACCATACAAAAAACGATTAAAAAATCACAAGTCTAAGTTAGAGCTTGTGTATCAAAACGTTAGAGGTCTCAATTCTAAACTTTCCGATATTTTCATTAATAGTTTTGATTTTGAATATAACTTTATAATTTTTACTGAAACTTGGCTTCGCTCCAACGTTTTAAATTCTGAAATAATGTGCAATAAGTTCCAAATTTTTCGTAAAGATCGCTATGATAAGATCGGTGGTGGCGTTCTGATAGCTGTCCATAACTCGCTTGCTTCTGAGGAATTAACCATTCCTGGCACCAACGACCTGGAGTTTATTTGTGTTACAGTCAAACTAAATAATTATTCTATTTATCTTACTTGCTCTTACATTCCACCTAAAAGTGATTTAACAATTTACTTAAACCATATTAATGCCATCGAAACTGTCCATAATATGCTTAAAAATATGGACACTATCATTGTATTAGGTGATTTCAACTTACCTTCCGTGTCTTGGCGTTTTTCCGATGATTCCGCATTTCTTACTCCTATCTCTGCCTCCGATTGGATAAATGACTTCTTAGACAAATTGTCTGATCTGTGTCTTCAGCAGGTTAATAATATTCTTAATAAAAGTAATAGATCTCTTGACCTTGCATTTGTAGACAGATGCACTTCCGTAAATCTCCGTCGTTCGAACCCAGTTTCTTTTCCGGAAGACGATTATCATCCAACTCTTGAAATAACAATATTACTTGCCAACGAAAATGAAAATAAATTAGCTCCAGATACGCGAAATAATAAAATTTTTAACTTTAAAAAAACAGACTATGTTAAACTTAATGCTCTTCTCGCGCGGATTGACTGGTCCCCAATTTTAAATAATAGGTCTTCGTACTCTTTTTATGATGTCGAATCTTCAGTGCAGTTTCTCAATGATACCTTGCAAAAATGCTTCTCATTATCTGTGCCAAAAAAAAATATTAATTTCAAGCCTTTAAGCCCTCCTTGGTTAACTAATGAGCTTAAGTCTTTAAAAAATTCCAAAAATCGCTTATTTAAGAAATATAAAAAGTCAGGCTCTAATTTAGACTTCGCTTGCTATTCCTCTTGTCGTTACAGATATCAACTATTAAATAAACAATGCTACTCTGCATATATAGCCAATATAAAAACTCAATTCAAAGATAATCCGAAACTTTTCTACACGTTTGTCAATTCAAAACGAAAAACCTCCAGCTTCCCACCTCTTATGAAATTTAATCATGATGAAGCATCTTGCGACATCGATGTTTCCAACATGTTTGCAAACTTCTTTAAAACAACCTACTCCGATATACCATTGAGCATGAGTCTTGAATATCCTTACCTACCACCAGTTAACTCTTTTGAAACCCCCGTAATAGATTCTAATATAGTTATGCATTACCTTCAACAAGTTAAATCTTCTTTTACTACTGGTCCTGACGAAATCCCGAGCTGCATTTTAAAACATTGTTCTAATAGTTTGTGTTCTCCCCTATCAAAAATTTTTAACTCATCCTTGCACAGCGGTCATTTTCCCAATATATGGAGAAAATCTTATATAATACCTCTTCATAAATCCGGTTCAAAAATTTATGTTTCCAATTACCGAGGTATCGCAAAACTAAGCGCAATCCCTAAGTTATTTGAGAAAATTATAACTGATCAAATAACCCACGTCGTATTTTCCTCCATTTCCACCTCTCAACATGGTTTCTTAAAGGGAAAATCTACGATAACTAACCTCTTGGAGTTTACTACGCGTGTTATTAAAGGTTTTACTTTAGGACGACAGACTGACGTTATTTATACAGACTTTAGCAAAGCTTTCGACAGTGTTAATCATTATCTTCTTCTGAAAAAGCTTCATCTAATTGGGTTTCCCGTCAAACTATTACACTGGATTAAATCGTACTTGTCGAATCGTTCGCAAAAAGTTTTATATAAGAACTCTTTGTCAAAAAATATTTTGGTTACATCAGGTGTTCCTCAGGGAAGTCATCTTGGTCCGGTTTTATTTTTACTGTTTATAAATGACCTTCCTTCCGTAATAAAACACTGTAACGTCTTAATGTACGCCGATGACGTAAAACTTTTTCTAACTTACAAATCGCCTGAAGAACAACAACTCTTACAATCCGATTTAAATAGTCTAGTGGAGTGGTGTAATTTAAACCTTTTAAAATTAAACTTGAAAAAATGTAAGCAAATGACATTCTCACGTCGAATTGCTAATAGTATAAATTACACTATAAATAATACTAACTTAGAAATTGTACACAGTTTTCTTGATTTAGGTGTAATTATGGATCCTAAACTTCGTTTCAATCTTCAAGTTAATTTGGTGGTAAATAAGGCTAGAGGTGTCCTTGGTTTCATTAAAAGATGGGCTAAAGAATTCAACGATCCTTTCACTACTAAGATACTTTATACCTCTCTTGTTAGACCAATTCTTGAATATGCATCCGTAATATGGAACCCTCAATACAATGTCCACATCGATGCATTAGAATCGGTCCAAAAACAATTCTTACTTTTTGCTTTACATTATCGTTGGAACCCCAACATTATTTTACCCCCTTATGAAACCCGCCTTAAAATTATTTCCCTGCCTTCCTTAAGAAGCAGAAGAATTATGCTAAATGTCTCCTTTTTATACAAATTACTCAGTGGTGATATAGACTCACATTACCTCCTTTCTTCATTAAACTTCAACATCCCTAGGAGCGGAGCCAGACATTTCCAGCTTTTTAAGTTGAGTCAGTGCACTTCTAATTATGCCCTTCACGACCCTTTGCGATGTATGTGTAGTGATTTCAATGGCAACTTGAACTTGATAAATTTTTCTGACTCGGTGGATGTCTTAAAACGTAAAATGATATTACATTTGAATACTTAACGCATTCATTGCGATAACAAATATAACTCGCGATAATTGTGTAGATTTTACGATTTAACATATAAGCATTATCGAATTTGATAAATACTTTAAGTTTTCGTTTTATTTAGTTTCGTTGCTTAATTTTTTCATGAAATTATTTTTGATCTTTAGTTCTATAGCTTGTTTAAAATGGGACCATGTATACCGTATCCCTCGGCTTGGTGTGTCAGAGTGTATCTCTTTTCCATACAAGTTTTTACCTGCGTTGGCCCAAATGCATGTCCAAATAATAACTTTAGCTCGGTGTTCCCTTATTTTAGTGACCCGAATATATAAATATATTGTGCCTGCATAATATATATTTGTATATCTGTGCTATGTTTGGTATTGGTTTGGTGTTTGAGAGTTGCATCTCTTTTCCACGTAGGATCTTGGGTTGGACAGTGGCCCCAAGCCGAATGACAACAATTATAAATGCGGTTATATATAGTCTAATAAATTACTTTGGATGTTGTCTTGTATTTCTTCGTGTTATGAAGAATGTGCTTTTATTCGATGATGCTTATTATGTTTACATAAGCACAAAAATTTTAAGATTTCAAATTTCAAATTTCTTTATTTAATTTTAATTTCCGCTGAAAGGCCAAGCAATTGTGCTTAGTGGAGGCTTTTATTTGCCAACAGGTGGTAGGTTTTAGCACGTAGGTGCATTCTATTCAGTCCGGCTGATCCGGGAACTTCTTAGAATGTAAATCGTGCATGCGTATGGCGCGGGTCATACGTATCTATGAAGATTTCCTACTTCCGGGCGAATCCAAAAAAAAAAAAAAAAAAAATGAAGCAAGCAGCAGTTTAATTATTTTTTTAACGCTGAGGGAAATGAAGAGAAAGCAACAACAACCACAACAACAACAACAATAATGCTACTCAGCTTTTTTGAAGTGTTTGCGTCACTCCCGCATTCTACTCTTGTTTTTTGAAAGCTACAGCAGCGATGCTCAACAGAGCTTTGTCGCTTTGTAGTTTCTCATTGTCCCATTGGTGAAAAAAGCGTTTTACATTTTCTCAGTTTTACCTATCTTAATGACAACATATTCGAATAAAAATTATATTGTGCAAATCTACTCAAAAATACCTATCCATCGATGTAAGTATTATGTGAATATGTTGAAGGTAACACAGAAAAAAAGGGAACAAAAATTTTTTTGTTTGCGTATTAATATATAGATTATGTGATTATTGTATTTCAAAATAAATGTACGCATTCTCATACCCAGGGCTGTAGTTTGAACATCTTTCCCTTTCAAGTTTTGCAAATAATTGTTGCTCTGTCAGTCTCTCCCACTCTCTCTCTCTCTCTCTCTCTCTCTCTCTTTGTTTATCGCTTTCCACATTATTTTGCCAAACAAAAATTAGAGCTGTGTGGCATTGTTGGTGTTGTTGCTTTTTCTTAATTTATCTCTCTTTGATAGCCTCATGACAAAAATAGACAAAATATTCATGCCGTTATGAGACCGCGTGGAGAGCCGCTACAAAATCCAAAATACATCAAGCATGCAGTGGAGTTACATAGAATTATTACTTAGATTTTATATGCGGCACGATAAATGTGATAATTTTTTATATGCGGCACGATAAATGTGATAACAAAAAATAAGTATTTTTACTTGGTTACAAAAAAAAAAAAAAAAAAAATGTACATCGTCAGATAGCGTAAAAATGCAATATTGTTGCGTGGAGTTTTTGCGCGCAAAGTAGAAGTGCCACAAAAAATTTAATTTTAGAAAAAATTACGATTTGTACGATTAGCTCTACGGTAAATTTTATAGAACTGAAGAAAACTAAGGTTTTCCGTCCTATGCTAATAATAATAAAAATAAAAATTAATGACGTCATTAGGCCTCTCAGGTAACCTCTTAAAATAATCTGAATGTAGCACTTGCAGCAAGTGCAATAGCAAAAGCAGAAATAAAAAAAATAAAAACAAAAATAAATAAAAATTATAATAAGGACAAGTATTAGGACAAAGATTTGTTTAAGCACCAGGGCAATAATTAGACAACGGATGAGAGCAAGGATTTAGACAAAGATTAAAGACAGGAATAAGATAAAGAGTACGGCAAAAATTTGAACAAATATTAGAGTGTAGAATTGGACAAGGATTAGGACAAGAATTGGAACAATGACTTCGACAAGAATTGAGACAAGGGTAAAGATAAAGATTGAGACATACCTAAAACAATATTTGGGACAAGATAGAGTTAAGAACAAGGACAAGAAATGGGACAAGGAATAGAACAAGGACTTAAACACTCTAAAAACAATACTTAGGACACATACTACGACAGGCAGTAATAGTTACATGTAGATTTTGGGACAAAATTTTGGAATAGACTCATAAGAAGCTTACTCTATGGACAGTTTTGACAAATATGAGTTTCAAGCCTAACTTCTGATTGTATTATACCATTTTTTGTAGGTGTTATTATTGTATCATAATTAAAATGGTGTCAGATAAAAGACCATCTCAGATAGGGTTATAATGAGTTTCATAACCACCACTATAACGAACAATAGTGGACTATAGGAAAAAAGCCCCCCTAGTTCAGGTTTAGAAAAAAAAATAATGTTTGTTGGGACAGTCGAATTGCTCACACTGTTCCTGAAGCAATTTCAAGTTGACTTAAAATGGCAACGTAAACTGAATGTCTCCAAGTGTTTGTAATGCTTTTCTGATGAAATAATTCTTTGAATTAAAATCCCAGCTGATTTCGTTTTGAAAATATCTCAATTTTTGCATTTTCACGTGATTGAACCAACTTGTGCATTAGACAGCGCAATATATTCAAGTATAAAAGTTTTTATATACATATGTAGGTATGTATAATATATAATATATATATAATGTATAAAGCCGTTGGTTTTGAAATTCACCCATATATATAAATATATTATACCTACGTGTGTGTGTGTGTGTATGTATGTGTAAAATATTGAGAAAATATATATAGTCTGCGAGACACCAGTACTCTCAATGGCTTTGCGGAGAGTTCCATGGATGATGAAAAAACTGGACGAACTTTATATTCCCCTGGCGGTTCCATATAAAAAAAAAAGTAAATTGAATAGCGTATATAAATTGATGTTATTTTGCATAGTCCCAAAGTCAAAGAAACTCATCGTAACATGAAGATTTTATTCATCTTAACTAAACTTAATGAAATACCCTTAAAATTAACAGCTGACTTCAAACTTATTTTAATAGTTATTGGCCAACAAACTGCATTGGCAACCTATCCTTGCCCTTACTGTTTTATCACCTTAAGTGAGATGCACAAATAAAATCAGTGTATTGACTCTGAAGAAGAGGAAAACAATATACTCTTAAAAACATTCGGAAATTTGAAGCAAGATTTAAAAAAATGTAAGCAATTTGGCTATCAGAAAAAATTTGCAAAAGAATGCCACAGCACGGTAAATCATCCTCTCTTATTCGAAGAAGAAGGTGATGAAGATGAAAAAATGTTTGTTTTAGAGAAATGTGTTCTTCCCGAACTTCATCTTTTGCAGGGCTTTGTCAATCATTTGTTTTGGAGTGGTATCGTACCTCTTTCTGGGCGGGAAAAAGCATTGATTTGGCCCACAAAGTTGAAACTAGTTACAAAAAATTATCAAGGAGAGATCTTTGGAGGCAATGCATGCAGACAACTTCTAAAGGAATCTGCAAAACTTGATGACCCCGATATTTATGAAACGGTTGAACCTTGTGCCTTGAAGCCATTTGAGTGTGCTTTTCAGACAATGAATAAAATTGTAGATTCTTGTTTTACAACTAAAAAAGCCGATTAGATAAAAATTTGATAACTCTCCGCAAAGCCATTGAGAGTACTGGTGTCTCGCAGACGATAAAAATACATGTTATATTAGATCACTTGAAGAATGCAATTATAAAGTTAGATGGAGATGGTTTGGGATTGTGGTCGGAGCAGGTTGGAGAGTCGATTCACAGGGAATTTAACAAGTTTTGGGAGAGATTGAAAATTAATCTTATCGAAGATTCATCATACTCAAGTCGCTTAAAAAATGCTGTAGTGACATTAACTTCGCAACATTTGTAATAAATGATAGATGTATATTTTTTAGAGGCTGCCCAATTTGACCCAATTTACGTATAAAAGTGACTACGTAATTTATGAACGGGACGGGATAGGGGAATAGGCCTACAAGGGAATACCACTTTAAAAAAAACGCGCCGCGATATTTATCTCAATAAATGGTGTAGAAACAATATCGCAATTATCAATATTTTACACACACATACACACACATACACACATACACACACACACACACACACACACACACACCCACACGTAGGTATAATGTAAATATATATATATATATACAAACATATATAAACACTTTTATACTTGAATATATTGCACTGTCTAATGCACAACTTGGTTCAATCACGTGAAAATGCAAAAATTTATATAATTTCAAAACGAAATCAGCTAGGATTTTAATTCAAAGTGATATTTCATCAGAAAAGCATTACAAACACTTGGAGACATTCAGTTTACGTTGCCATTTTAGGTCAACTTGAAGTTGCTTCAGGAACAGTGTGTGCTGTCATTAACTCCCCAAAATCATTTAAATAATGTCAGTTTGAACAGAATAAAATGGAAGGAATCACAAGTGATATCTCTGTACGCGAAAATATTATAAAACCCTCCTCAACAAATTCTGTTTTCAATGTATCTGCAAAAACCTCTCTCCTTATCTTTCAGTGTATCTGCAAAAATTTCTCTCTTTCTATCTTTAAGTATCAAATACTTGAGAATAAACAATTAATATTTACATCAAGCTGACCTAAAAACATTGCATTATTGCAAAAAAGTTTACTTTATTAAAGTTTAATTTAATTTCATTTCCAAAAAGATCTTTCCCAGTCAATACATTCCGGAACCTAAAAACAATTTACTTATAATCAAACAAATATTTATTTCATACAAATGTGATGTGCTCAGGATTTTTAATTTTATTAAAATTATTCTATTGAATTGCATAACTTTTGTGAATTCAATATAATTTCACTCGTGCAGAGTTCACCGAGAGTTTTTATAACTTGAATACAAAAAAAAAAAAAAAAAAAAAAAAATTAAAAATATGCTCCTACACAGAAAATAAAAGAATTGATTTATTACCTAAACTAGTTTAGCTAATGTGAAAGTTTCTATTTCACCTAATCTTTTCAACAACTTTTCTACTTACACAGTTAATTTAACAATCATGCATTAGGTAATTCACTTAATTACAATTAGTTAATTCAACTAAAATTTTGCTTATTAAATCATCTAATTCTTCTAGTTATTTTACCTAATGCAAGTTGTCGATTTGTTCATACACTAGGGAAATAACGCATATTAGCATTATCCACACCTCAGTATAAATTTTATATAAATATTTACGTGGATAAATCAAATGCTTTCCTTACAACTTGTTTTTTTCCCGTATTTGAATTTTTTATTTCTGTGCAGCCCAAGGAGAGCACAGCGCTCTCCTATAAAAAACATAAATAAAAACAAAGTGAGAAAATTTTACAAAAAGTAAAGCCTCATTGCGAGAATTGAACTCGGGCCGCTGGCGTTCAAGTCAAACGCTTTACCGCTGTGCTGTTACGCCGTTTGATAATTTGTGAACAAAATGTATATAAAAATATGAGGTCCACAACTCTGAAATTATGTTTCCACTGGCCATCTACAGCAATTTGATTAATTGGTATGTAGAGAAAATTTCTAAATTGGAAATTTAGCTCAATAGATAAGGCGTTGGTTGTTGAAATCTTGAGATCACAGGTTCGAATCTCAGCGGTGGCAAAGAAATTTTTCAGTAACTTATACAATGTATATATCTCTCTCATTTCTATCTACTATAAAACAAATCTTTCTTCTCTATCATGTGACGAAATGAAGTAAAGTCACCTAAGGAAGTTTCACTTCAAAATAAAAATTGCAAAACAAAAAACAAATTTTTTGCATATTTTTTGCACGGCATTCCCACTCTTAAGTGGGAATGCTATCTAAATAATAAGATGATTTTTCTACACTTAGTAGGTGGCTTGCCTAATCTGAAGTGGTCATAGTTTAAAAAAAATTAGCTAATTCTTCTAATAAATTATGTGTCTTATCTATTTTATGGTTGAAGGTACACCTAAATATTTAGGTTTTTTTAGCTACTCTCTCAGTTAAACTACCCAATATAATTGCATATAATTAACATTTAGAAATTGGTAGCGCACCTAATCAAATTCGTTGACTGAAAATCACCGGATTACTTTAGCTGAATTGACTACATTTTTAGGTAAAAGTTCTACTCTTTTTTTTCTGTGTACTTCGTCAGAATTTTATGTTGGAAAAAAATTAAATTGACTTTGATTTCAAGAGATTTCACGAGAACTTGATTTTGATTTGAGAACATCCCTGATTATGTTTTTATGCAATAAAAATTTTAAGTAAACTTTTCCTCATAATCCTCTCTTATTTTGAGAGACAGAAATTCATGCTCTCTCGGTACAAGCGAATTTTTGCGAGAAGAGATTTTTCTTCTTTCAGTGTATATACATATAAAAAATTTTAAAATTAGACCCAATACTATAAGCTAGTCTTTAAAATTTCAAAAATTTTTTCAGTGTATAAACAAAATTATGTTTATTTTGTCTTCTACATGTAAGGCATTGAAACTTGGCTTCAAGTTATAGCAAAGCTCAGCGGATCAAATGTCAATCACATTAATTTCTTAACTTGTCTAATGCCTAATCGCTTGCAATGTTTAAATTACAGGCAACACAATGCTAACACTTTTTATTATTGTTATTATTTACTTCATCAAATTCAACGTTTTTGATCATTTCAATTAAGTCATCATAACACCTAAGTAAGTCAAGCCATTCGGTTGTTTAAAAATCTAAACTTTTTCAAGCTTTATCGCAAGCGATAATGATGAAAACAATTGAGGAGCAGGTATTTAATAAAATTAAAAAAAAACAGCAGTTTTTAAAGAGTCAATTTTAAACATTACAATTACAGCAACCTTTGGAGGTGCGCATACCTATGCCTTGGGGCTATGTTGCTGGTTGTTGGTACGGTGATCGTAGCAAGCGTCCGCTTCTAGCGTTGCATGGTTGGCAGGACAATGCTGGCACCTTTGTACGACTTGCACCGCTCATAACACCACATCGTAGCTTATTAGCCATTGAAATGCCTGGCAATGGACGCTCTAGTCACTTACCACCAGGCATACACTATCACACGCTGGACTATGTTAGCGTTATTCACCGCATTGTTGCGCATTACAAATGGACACGTGTGTCATTGATAGGCCACTCGATGGGCGCTGCATTATCCTTCTACTATGCTGCATTATTTCCACATACAGTAGATATGGTTATCGCCATCGATGTTGTGCATCCGATTTGCTTCGAGCCTCGTCTACAAATCGAAGTATTAAATTATGCCTTTGAAAAATTGGTCATTGAGAACGAACGCATTGTGAGCAGTGAACAGTGCGCGGAAGTACCGCAAAATCCGCCCTTGTTTGAATTTGCACAGCTGGAACAGCAGCTTTACGAGGGATCCAGCCATTCGGTAGACTTGGCGCAGTGCAAGCATTTGTTAGAGCGCAACATAACACGCTCAGAGAAACATCCGCACAGGTATTTCTTTTCATGTGATCGACGGACCAAGTACCACCTAGAGCAATCCATGGAGCCAGCCTTGATTATAGAATTGGCCAAACGAATACACAAAGTGAATTATTTGATAATCAAGGCTGAACACTCATATTTTCTTTCCGAAGATACCGATGAGGTCATAGAAATATTACGTGCAAATAATCCAAACTTGAAACGTTATGATCTGCCGAATACAAAACATCATCTGCATTTGACTCAACCAGAGCTTGTGGCGGAATATGTGCTGCCGTTTTTGCTGAAGTATCCACCAGAGCATGCTCATGAGTCACAATCAGTGGAAGTGAGGAGCAGATTGTAGATGGCGTCGGGATGATAACTTGTTGCTGGAAATATATGAAAAGGGTTTTTCTTTATAAAAATGACGAAATAATCATTTTCTTTAAATTTGGGTTCTTTTATTCTCAGATTGATTTATATTTTTTTTTTTTTTTTTTGGAATTGGAAGATAAGCTGCAAAACACTTAATTTTTAGAACATTAAAGAAACATAAACAGAGATGTGAGTATTTAATAAAAAAAACAATAAAACTATTTCTATGGTCTTTACACATAACAACCTATTTTGAAAATCCAAATCTTAGCAAACAAATTTTTTGCTAAGAAGAACGGAACACAATTGGGAATAAGCTCAATTGTTTATATTTTTGAGAATTTATCAATTAAAAATCAGTTTCTTAAGTTAAAAAATCTAAAATTTTTTAAATAAACTCGACGTCACCAAGTTTATTCCAAGATGTGTGACAATGAGTGAATATACACAATGATATATACGCAACTTATTTGAAATTTATTGAAACTGCATGAAAATTACTTCTTTGACCTCCCTTACAAAGTAACCTTGTCGAAATAGTAAAACCTTCATATATTTCACAAAAATTAATCCACCAACCTTGGTCAGAATAATAAATATCCTAATAACATTGCTGCCCATATCATCGATCAATCTCCAAAGTAGATAATTACAAATGATCCTGATACGAACACTATAGAGCAAAACTGCACTTAGAAGAAATTTCCGGAACTCGCACTAATAAACTTAGAGAAAAACGACCTTAGGATTATGATACGAATTTTTTTTTTTTTTTTTTTTTTTTTTTTTTGGATTCGCCCGGAGGTAAGAAATCTTCATAGATACGTATGACCCGCGCCATACGCATGCACGATTTACATTCTAAGAAGTTCCCGGATCAGCTGGACTGATAGAATGCACCTACGTGCTAAAACTTACCACCTGTTGGCAAATAATAGCCTCCACTAAGCACAATTGCTTGGCCTTTCAGCGGAAATTAAAATTAAATAAAATTTGAGAATTTTTTGTGCTTATGTAAACTTCATAAACATCATCGAATAAAAGCACATTCTTCATAATACGAAGCAATACAAGACAACATCCAAAGTTATTTATTAGACCATATATAACCGCATTTATAATTGTTGTCGTTCGGCTTGAGGCCACTGTCCAACCCAAGATCCTACGTGGAAAAGAGATGCAACTCTCAAACACCAAACCAATACCAAACATAGCACAGATATACAAGTATATATTGTGCAGGCACAATATATTTATATATTCGGGTCACTAAAATAAGGGAACACCGAGCTAAAGTTATTATTTGGATATGCATTTGGGCCAACGCAGGTAAAAACTTGTATGGAAAAGAGATAAACTCTGACACACCAAGCCAAGAGACACGGTATACATGGTCAAATAAGGAAGAACTAAAGATCTAAAATAATTTCATGAAAAAATAAAGCAACGAAACTGAATAAAACGAAAACTTAAAGTATCTATCATATTCGATGATGCTTATTTGTTAAATCGTAAAATCTACACAATTATCGCGAGTTATATTTGTTATCACAAGGAATGCGTTAAGTATTCAAATGTAATATAATTTTGCGTTTTAAGACATCCACCGGGTCAGAAAAATTTATCAAGTTCAAGTTGCCATTAAAATCACTACACATACATCGCAAAGGGTCGTGAAGGGCATAATTAGAAGTGCAGTGACTCAACTTAAAAAGCTGGAAATGTCTGGCTCCGCTCCTGGGGATGTTGAAGTTTAATGAAGAAAGGAGGTATTGTGAGTCTATATCACCACTGAGTAATTTGTATAAAAAAGAGACATTGAGCATAATTCTTCTGCTTCTTAAGGAAGGCAGGGAAATAATTTTGAGGCGTGTTTCATAAGGGGGAAGAATAATATTGGGGTTCCAACGATAATGTAAAGCAAAAAGTAAGAATTGTTTTTGAACCGATTCTAATGCATCGATGTGGACATTGTATTGAGGGTTCCATATTACGGATGCATATTCAAGAATTGGTCTAACAAGAGAGGTATAAAGTATTTTAGTAGTGAAAGGATCGTTGAATTCTTTAGCCCATCTTTTAATGAAACCAAGGACACCTCTAGCCTTATTTACCACCAAATTAACTTGAAGATTGAAACGAAGTTTAGGATCCATAATTACACCTAAATCAAGAAAACTGTGTACAATTTCTAAATTAGTATTATTTATAGTGTAATTTATACTATTAGCAATTCGACGTGAGAATGTCATTTGCTTACATTTTTTTAAGTTTAATTTTAAAAGGTTAAAATTACACCACTCAACTAGATTGTTTAAATCCGATTGTAAGAGTTGTTGATCTTCAGGCGATTTGTAAGTTAGGAAAAGTTTCACGTCATCGGCGTACATTAAGACGTAAGAGTGTTTTATTACAGAAGGAAGGTCATTTATAAACAGTAAAAATAAAACCGGACCAAGATGACTTCCCTGCGGAACACCAGATGTGACCAAAATATTTTTTGACATAGAATTCTTATATAAAACTTTTTGAGAACGATTCGACAAGTACGAGTTAATCCAGTGTAATAGTTTGACGGGAAACCCAATCAGATGAAGCTTTTTCAGAAGAAGATAATGATTGACACAATCGAAAGCTTTGCTAAAGTCTGTATAAATAACGTCAGTCTGTCGTCCTAAAGTAAAACCTTTGATGACACGCGAAGTAAACTCCAAGAGGTTAGTTGACGTAGATTTTCCCTTTAAGAAACCATGTTGAGAGGTGGAAATGGAGGAAGATACAACGTGGGTTATTTGATCAGTTATAATTTTCTCAAATAACTTAGGGATTGCGCTTAGTTTTGCGATACCTCGGTAATTGGAAACATCAATTTTTGAGCCGGATTTATGAAGAGGTATTATATAAGATTTTCTCCATATATAGGGAAAATGACCACTGTGCAAGGATATGTTAAAAATTTTTGATAGGGGAGAACACAAACTAATAGAACAATGTTTTAAAATGCAGCTCGGGATTTCGTCAGGACCAGTCGTAAAAGAAGATTTAACTTGTCGAAGGTAATGCATAACTATATTAGAATCTATTACGGGGGTTTCAAAAGAGTTAACTGGTGGTAGGTAAGGATATTCAAGACTCATGCTCAATGGTATATCGGAGTAGGTTGTTTTAAAGAAGTTTGCAAACATGTTGGAAACTTCGATGTCGCAAGATGCTTCTTCATGATTGAATTTCATAAGAGGTGGGAAGCTAGAGGTTTTTCGTTTTGAGTTGACAAAAGTGTAGAAAAGTTTCGGATTATCTTTGAATTGAATTTTTATTTTGGCTATATAGGCAGAGTAGCACTGTTTATTTAATAGTTGATATCTGTAACGACAAGAGGAATAGCAAGCGAAGTCTAAATTAGAGCCTGACTTTTTATATTTCTTAAATAAGCGATTTTTGGAATTTTTTAAAGACTTAAGTTCATTAGTTAACCAAGGGGGGTTTAAAGGTTTGAAATTACTATTTTTTTTTGGCACAGATAATGAGAAACATTTTTGCAATGTATCATTAAGAAACTGTACTGAAGATTCGACATCATAAAAAGAGTACGAAGACCTATTATTTAAAATTGGGGACCAGTCAATCCGCGCGAGAAGAGCATTAAGTTTAACATAGTCTGTTTTTTTAAAGTTAAAAATTTTATTATTTCGCGTATCTGGAGCTAATTTATTTTCATTTATGTTGGCAAGTAATATTGTTATTTCAAGAGTTGGATGATAATCGTCTTCAGGTAAGGAAACTGGGTTCGAACGACGGAGATTTACGGAAGTGCATCTATCTACAAATACAAGGTCAAGAGATCTATAATTTTTATTAAGAATATTATTAACCTGCTGAAGACACAGATCGGACAACTTATCTAAGAAATCATTTATCCAATCAGAGGCAGAAATAGGAGTAAGAAATGCGGAATCATCGGAAATACTCCAGGCTACAGAAGGTAAGTTGAAATCACCTAATGCAATGATAGTATCCATATTTTTAAGCATATTATGGACTGTTTCGATGGCACTAATATGGTTTAAGTAAATTGTTAAATCACTTTTAGGTGGAATGTAAGAGCAAGTAAGAAAAATCGTATTATTATTTACTTTAACTGTAACACAAATAAACTCCAGGTCGTTTGTACCAGGAATTGTTAATTCCTCCGAAGCAAGCGAGTTATGGACAGCTATCAGAATGCCACCACCGATCTTATCATAGCGATCTTTACGAAAAATTTGGTACTTATTGCACATTATTTCAGAGTTTAAAACGTTAGAGCGAAGCCAAGTTTCAGTAAAAACTATAAAGTTATATTCAAAATCAAAACTGTTCATGAAAATATCGGAAAGTTTAGAATTGAGACCTCTAACGTTTTGATACACAAGCTCTAATTTAGACTTGTGATTTTTTAATCGTTTTTTGTATGGTACTGAGGACTATTAGAAGGACGAGGCAAGTGTACAACATTTGCAATACGCGGTTTGTTTTTGAATCCAAATTCATGAACAATTGTATTACGGGGCCAAAAGTTTACATCCATAAGAGTATTAAATAAATTTTCCGGAACAGTCAATCTAAAAGACGTAGTCAGTCTCGCATTTAAATATTTGAATTTTTGGATCGAAAGAGGCATACTACTATTTAACTTTGAATTAATAAAAAATTTTATATCATCTTCAGTTGTATCAGCAGCTAAGCGCGAGACAAAGATTGCTTTAGTTGTTGGAATTGCAATTAATGGCTTAGGAGAAATAGTAGCAGTAGTAATAGGAATCCGTTGAGCGTTAACAACTGAAGTTGCAAAAATAGGAGTTTGAACAGTAGGAGGAGCAATTGAAACAGCTTGAGCATAAGTAAGAACAGGCTGGTTAACAGGTATGGATGGTGCTAACATTGGCAAGGAAACGGTCTCTGGTACATTTGGAGCAGATATAGAGGCAATCGTATCAGTACAAATGTCCATATCGTCTGCAATGTCACGTTCAACAGGTGGTGGTATTGGTGGTGTCGAGTTAGTTTTCTGTTTATTGCGCAGGTTCATGTATTTCTTTTTACGCTTGGGCGAAGGAATTGGACAATCAATATATTTACACTCATCGAAAAGTGTTTGGTACTTTAAAAATTTTGCAGAAAGCAAAGAAAGTTCCCTACTTATCTCAGAGAAACCCTGCTTTGTCTGCTTAAAAAGCTTATAAAAATTGACATCAGTCAATCTGCACTTCTCTCAACACCAACGCAACCCTTTTACGAGGACAGTTCAAGTTGAACAACCATCTCCTTAAAATGTTCGTATAGTAGATTCACTACACAAACTTATCTTAGAGTAAACTGAATGTACAGTCCTTCTTCGTTATTAATTAAAGAAAAAACCCTAGAAAGCGAAATAATCTCTATTGGACGACAATTCTGCCGTTCTAAGAAATAAAGTCATAAACGCAAAAATTCCAAAATTGAGATAAGAGCAGATTCGGAAATGTGAATGAGTTTCTGATTTTTGTATTAAGCTAAGAATATCAATTTGCAACTGGAAATGACTAAAAAATGTTAAGTAAAATGGTCACATCTCCATTTCTAGTGTAAAAAACGAAAAATAAAAAACGTAAAAGCTAAATATCTCAAAACTTCAAAAATAGAGTTGTGATTTTGTTTCTTAGGGCGGCAGAATTAATCCCACAGACAAATTGCGAACAGAATCGAACGGAGTGAGGGAGTAAACGAAATTTTTTTTAAAAATGCCCAAAAGTATGGTGTTAAAGCTCCAACTGGGAGAAAACACGAAGCTAACATTGCGCCATAAAGAACAAATTCGTTACGAAGCAACTCATTATCGGTTATCTGCTCGACAAATTCAGGATAAATTGGATATTCTTGTCATTCCCCATTATGCCGCACGAGTTTTAAGCGGCATTCCTACAATTAAATGGACAAAACTGAAGGGATAACCACGCTTGACTAAAGCTTATAAGACCAAGCGATTGGATTTTGACCGCTGATACATGTACTGGAGGGAAGAATTACGAAATATTTCGATGACATGAAAAAAGTTTAATCTAGACGGGCGGAACTGTCATAATTGTTATTGTCAGGATTTGAATAAACAAGGCGTAGTACGTTCAAAACACAATTTTGATGGAGGATATAATGGTGAGGAAAGCCTTTTCGTACTTTGGAGTGACACCAATTTGCTTCATCACAACAAAAATTAACTCCGAAACCTGCACGGAGTTATTAGAAGTTGTGTTGGTGTCCCATTAGGAAACGAGCCAGAGAGAGAGTTAATTTTCTAGCAAGATAATGCGTCCATTTATGTTTCAAGGCAATCGAGAGAGTGATTTTCTTCAAAAAACATCAACTTGCTGCAATGGCCTGCGTGCATGCAGTCCAGGTTGTAACCCTATCGAGAACTTTCGAGGCATACTTGCAGGTAAAAGTTGTACTCAAAGAGGAAATAATACAACATTCTGAACAAACTAAAAAATGCGATTTGCCAATCTTAAGGTGAAATCGGTTCGGAAACTCTCGGATGACTATGTCAAATCCAATTTTTTCCGTCATCTATACTAATATATAAAAGGCTTATCACGTATCTTCGTGTACGGTAAACTAAAGAACTACTGAACCGATTTTAATAATTCTTTTACTAATTCAAAGCGTCATTCTTAACTTAAGCTATTGGACACTTTATTTTTTAAAACCTACCCTAAAAAGTTATTAAAATTTGAGATTAAATACCATCTAAAAAACTTCATAGAAAATTATTCAAAAACGCTGCATTAAGCAGTACAAAGCTTTTTCTTTCTTTTCCATTGTGTGTTTAAATTCTCTTTTTGATTACGCCTTGCTTATAAGCATGATCGAAAAAATAAGTTAATGAACAATATTAATTATAATATAGACAGAATCTATTTCTTTTTTAATGAAATTCCCTACAGTAAAATGCTAAAAATAATTAAAAGTGCGTGTTTGTATTACATAAGCATTACAAATAAATATAATGCAGTGTCTATGACGTACTACTCATGCAAAATAAGACGATACTTCGTCTTTATACGAAAATACGAACGAGGAAATGAGACAAATGCTGTTGCTGTTTTCGACTCAGACTCAGTGCTGCCAAACAGTAGCAGCAGTGCTGCCATCTCTTATCAAGTAGCAGATAAAAAGATTTTATTAGCAGTGTTGCTAAGCTCACATTACAAAGGTTGAAGTTTTGATAAAACACTTATCAAGATCCATTTTTGTGCCTCTTTTTTATGTGTGATGGTACCACGGCAACGACAAAATAATGGTTATGCTGATTTGATGAAAGTATTAATCCATATTAGCTTACCAGGAATAGCAGAATACCTTATATTGTTTATAGCTGGAAAAGTATGTGCGCATTAGTTTATAGTTGTAAATATTAAATCTATTTATATAAAAAGTAGTGTACATTTTTATGTCACCACTTACTGCGGAAACGGGTCGACCGATTTCAACCAAAACTTCAGGGTACGTTGGAAAAGTTTGCACGAAATTGGCCCATTGGTTCTGGAGATATGGCATTTAAAAGATTTTTCCATATCTATATAGTATATAGATATAGATATATGTAGTATAGATATAGTATATACACATAAAAAAAGTCGTGATTTGTGTTTGTAATTCCATAACTCAAGAACGGAGCGTCCGATTTGCTTGAGGTTTTCTTTGTTGTGTTCTTATTGGCCGTAGCATGGTTCGTATGTGAACGTTTTTGCCACACCTCCTTTTACCGCCCACAAATTAATGAAAATTTTATATTTCAGACGGCTTGGGTCTTATCAGACTATAATTTAGTACGAGGTAGTAGCGTTGGACGAGGGGTGTGATACAGGATCGTATGTTTTTACACCAACAAAAATTCTTCTGTTTTGCAAGATTTGGCAAAAAAGATGTGCGTTTAAACGAATGTCTACCACTGTATCCTATGTTTTCTGCAAAAAACTTTCATTAAAACTTAGGTTTGTCACAAGTATCCAAATAAGCCAAATAAGCTCTTTGCAAACTATATCTATCTACATATATATCTACTCGGTACCAAAGCTGAAGTAATTCCATTATTAAGCTTACAAAACGATGTAACTTAAGTTAAAAGCTTCTATAAGTAAATAGAAGTACTCATAGATGCATGCAAATAGATGTTTAAAACCATTAATAAACGCTTACTTATGCATGAATGCAACTTTTATTGTTGCATGACATTAACTAGTATTTTTTCTTTTTCTTTCTTTATATTAAGTGTTGCCATTAGCATCGTTTTACTTTAACTGGCAGTCTACTGAGTCTATCTTGCAATATCTGTATATGCATGTGTATGCAAGTGTTTATGTTTGGGTGTGCGTGCATGTGCACGTCTATCTCAAGAAAATTATAGACGAAGCTGTCAGAAGAAAACTGTTAAGAAGGAGTACACTGCAGTACTGCATGTAACGGTGGCAAATAGAAGTTGGTATTATTTGTGGGCGTGTAGGGAGGCGTAATTGTAACAACTTTGATATCACTATAATAAGTTTTGCTAACTGGAAATTGCAGTAAAAATAAACGTCTACAATATACATAGATACATATATATATAAAGTTGTCCTTGAGTTATGGGAAAAGTTGCTCAAGCCAAACACATCAATGTGTGTGTGAGTGTGCTATTTGTGGCTGTCGGTGGGTGGATGGCGTGTGCGTGTTTGTATTGTACTGCTTACTTAGCGTATGAGTGGCATGTAATTCAAACTTATAATTGTTGCTCATAAAAGACGTAGCAAAACATGCTCGCGAGCATTGCTGGTAAAACGGAAAGTTTTTCATCATGAACAACTGAATGGTTTTCTTTTCTTCATAAAATTTCAATTGAATCAATATAGTAGCTGGGAGGAACAAGAAAATTCACAAGCTGTAAGTGTGCAGTTAAAATTATTAAGTGCAACAACTGCACAGAACAGTTAACCTATTAAGGGTATGGGGTTTAAATTTTTTAATGATTTCAAAATTTGCATCTGGTAAATTTAAGGCATTAAATTGCAATCACAAAAAAAAACATGTAAACAAATTACATTACCTGACAAGGTTTGCTCCCAAAAAGTTTTTTAAAGTTTCTTAATTTAAATCACGAAGCAAATCTCTAGTCAAATTCAAATAATTTTGATAGAAAAACTTTTTTATAATCAAGTTGACCAGTGTAATTGTTGAAAATAACAAATATTTATTTACTAAAAAGACTTAAAAAACTTTAAAGCTTTATATGCCTTCAATCTTAAAAAGCAATGAAAATGTGCTATAGGTATTTTATGCAATAAAAGTTTCTTAAAGCTTTCCTTTTTATATTTTTAATATGATTAAAGAAGCTTTAAATTTCAAAAGCACAACTTTTCTATTCAAAATCGAATAAAAGTGTTTTGTGTTAAGACTAATTTTGAAAAGCTAAAGCCTTAAAAGCTTAACTTTTAACTCGTATCTAAAAATTTTAAATTTATAATTTCTAAAATCTTTTCTTTAAGAAACATTCAATTCTTTTCTATTTTAAGTAAAAAAGCTCAAAGCTCAACATTTTTTACACTTTTTGTATCTAAAAATTTTAAATTTATAATTTCTAAAATCTTTTCTTTGAATGTTTGAATGTTTCAATTCTTTTTTTTTTTAAGTAAAAAAGCTCAAAGCTCAACATTTTTTGCACTTTTTGTATCCTGTGAAATTTAAAGACAGTCAAAACTATTTAATCCTCTAATGAAGACAATTCAAAATTCTTTAGTTTTTTTAATTAAGCGAAAAAGCTCAATTTCAAAATTGATTAATGTTTGTAAGTTTTTATATTTTATTGATAAAAATTTTAAAAAGCTTCTCTGTTTTTTTTTTTTTTTTAATTAAACTTCAAAAGTTCAAGCTATATAACTTCAAAATTTAATGTGTCTAAAAACATCCAAATAAAATAACATTAAAAAATTTTATAAATTTTGGTCAATTTTAAGAAGCTTAAAGCTTTATAAACCTTACTTTCCGACATTTTTCAAATTTTTAACTTTAAATTCTTAAAGTAATTTCTTTAAGACACGTTCAAACATTTTTGTTTAAACTTATTAAGCTTAAAGCTCAACAGCTTTTATATATATTAATATTTTTTTTTTTTTGTTTTATGTGTACGAAATTTTAAGACAATCAAAAAATGCAAAAAATAATAACAACAACCCTTTAGTTTTCTCAGTCCAGCGACAAAAAAATTAAAATCACAATACATTTTAAAAGCTTTCCAACTTGTTTTTTCTGATTAAACTTGTTTTTTCAAAATTTTAAATAATCTTCAAAAGCTCAACTTTTTTCTAAAAAAATTTAAATAACCTTAAAGAGTGTTTTTTATGTCATAGCAAATGTTCGAAGCTTAAAGGTTTGAAAGCTCTTAATATTTTAAGAAAATAAATAAATAAATTAAAAATTTTAAATTTTAAATTCTGAATATTTTTTAAGTCAAAAGAAAAACTTTTTTTTTTATTATATTTTGAAGAGCATTAAATATCAAAAGCTTTTCTTTTTTATGGTTAAAAAATGTGTTATTTTTTCCACTAAATCATCAATGCTTAGAAATAAACTTGTAATATCAAAATACATTCATATATGTGTTGTTTTTTTTTTTTGACTAAAAGATTCAAAAGCTTGACTTTTTTAAGCTTTAGAAAATGTTCAATACCCTTTTTGAGTTTTAAACGCTTTACTTTTCAGAAAATCAATTTTGTCCTCTGCCAAAGTTTTCAAGCTAAAACTTTTTTAGGCTATCTAAAAAGTTCAGTGGTCTTTTTGGTAAAGCTTTTAAAGCGCTCGAAATTTTTGGACTTACAAACTTAATTTGCTTCTTTTGATTCAAGTTTCTAACGTTAGGTGCTTTAAAGGAAAAGTTAAAAAGCTTTACGTTTCTTGTAAATTAATGATTATTAAATTTAAAAAAGCAGTATTATTAGACTTTACGGAAAACTCGTAAAGCTTCCAGCTGCAAAGCAAACATTTTCCAAATTAGCTTTGCATCGAAAGCTGAACTTCTTTTTACAAACATACACATTTTAAAGCTTTAAACATACAATTTTCATTTGACCTCAACAAAAAATTAAATCCGAAAAGTATAAATTCTTGAAGTGATTTTATATTAAAAGTTGAAAGCTTCAAAGCTTTAAAGCTTCAAAATGATAATTTATCTTATCTGTTGTTCTGATTAAAGATGAAAGGCATGTTGTTGTTTTTTTGATAAAATTTAACTACTTTAAGCTTCAAAAGCTCAAACTATTTTGCTTACTTAAATATGTAAGATGAAAGAAGAAAGCGCTTCTTACTTCTCAACTTCAATATCTGAAACAAATTTTAGCCCGTGATATTCTTCTTCGAGTAAATGTATAAGGCTTTAATATGCGGAAGATTAGTTTTTTTGGTGCTCTGACATTTGCCTTATGTTGAAACTGTAAAAGTTATACATATGACATCAAAAGTTAAATTTTCCTTATTATTTTGTATTCCTTTAATTGCATGCCATATGACATATGGATGTAATTGCACAGTTATATGCTTAAAAAACTTTACAGCCTGCTTTACTTAAAATTCTAAGAACAAAACAACCTGTTAAAATAAACATTAACTATGTGCTAATGACGTAGCGTATGTTTTTATTTTCTTATTTTTTTTTTCTAAAATTTTATCGATAAAGTTGTTTGATTCAAATTATATTCCATCCGGCCATGCATAAATAATGCGCCAAAATATCGAATCGAAATTCCAAGCACGTCATAAACGTCACTCAAAAACACAAACAGACACACCCGACGAACAAGCACAGACACAGTCATCAGCAATTCGCCTACAAAACTGGCAAAACTAGGCCATGCTAAGGATCATATTATATGGAGCCTTAAAAATTTGGTAGAATTTTTTTTTTTTTTTTATAGTAAAATAATGCCTATTGTTCGGCAGCAAAATTTTAATGTCTTCTTAGAAGGCTCATAAAAGAAGCTTTGTTTGATTTTTATGCAGCTGCAGAACGAACGATTGTTTGCCAAGCGACTTAGTTCTTTTTAGTGCTAACAAACATGTGTTTGAGCATATTAAACTCAAACACACATACACACACTCACGTGTACAGACCTAACTTTAATTTATCGCAATAAAAATAAAATTTAATGAACTTCCGTATTTAACGTGTTTCATTTTGTTTTTGTTTTTATTTTTATGCTTCCGCCCGCTTTATTGGTTTACACTTATTTAGGCGCTTGTGTTGTGTTTTGGTGTGTGTATGTGTGTGTGTGTTTTTTTAACATTTAAGCCTGTTAATGTGCATGTTGATGTGTCTATATGGCGCTGCTCTGCTTGTTAAGGTCAAGATGTGTCATAAAAATGCCCAACAGCCCAATGGTTTGATGGAAAAACAAAAACAAAATAAAAACAAAAAAAAAAAAAATTATTTTGTCAGCTAATGATGGACATGAACACGAACACGAACAAAGTCATCAATGATGCGGAAAATCTTGTTTGCCTTGACTGCTGGCTGTCCGTTGTTGCTGTTGCTGCTGCTGATGCTGCTGATGCTGCTGTCATCGATGAGCTGCTGTTGTCGAGAATATTGACGATAGCGATAGTGTTGTTATAGCACTGGCAGAGAACAGCATGTATGACGTTGTCATTTTTGCCCTTATTGCCCGTTATTGTCCGTTGATGATAAATGATTGATTAATTCCAATCGTTGATTCCAACTTGAGCAGCATGAGCAGGCGTTTCCTGAAGCACCATTAAACACCATAATTAGGGTCAATTTTTTTTTATTGGATGATTATCAAAAAAAAAAAAAAAACGCCATTGACATTTGCTATGCATCGGCTTTGATGAACATTCGCATGTTGTCATCATCGGACAATAATGTTTTATTTTTGGCTAATAAGCTTTGAATGCGGGCTTTAGCTTAAGCAGCTTTTGTTGTTATAGGAAAAAATTAGTGAAACTACATAAGTGGTTGTCACTATATCATTTAAATATTGGAAGTAGGTATGTGCAAGAAAAGGACAGTATGATATGCACGACCACTTCAGAGAATCATAGAAGGAGTTTTAATATATTAGGGGAATTCACACCGAACTCGTTAGTTTGTTATTTGGTTAGTTGTTACTTCGTTAACTTTGTGAAGTGGGAACACACCCATTCGTTTAATCTCGTTAGCCTGGTAGTTGTTGTGGAATAACAGCTCTTGCCAAATAACGAAAAAATTATCAGGGTTGCTAAGTTGTTACTTTGTTACTCGGTAGTTCGATAGTTCGATACTTTTACAAAAACAAAATGCAAAAAAGTAACAAGTAACAACTAACAACCTACCGAGCTCGATGTGAATACCCCTATTATAAAATTTTATTTTTTAAATTATTTGTTTTTTTTTTAATTTTATGAAATCATGGAAAGCCAACCGAAAATCAATTTTTATGCAATTTTCTTTTTTAATTTTTTATATATGTATGTATATGAGTATGTTTTCCTTTTTTAAAAAAACTTTGTGATTTTTTTTATAATGCTTAGTTTTAAAATATTTTGTTTAGCATTAAAATTTAAATGAAGTTCCAAGTACCGGATTGAATTTCAACATTAACATCTTTCTTTTTTGATTTTCTCAAAAATTGTTTGTGCTTTTTGTTTTCGGAAAGTAAAACCATAGAAATGGAATAAGGGTTAACTGTCGCCAAATCGGCGATCTCAGAATGCTTAGACTGTACTAGGCAGTATGCATGTTATACATGTATAAACATTACCTGTAAGATGCATAGCTAATTATACCTTTTTAATTTGTTTTGTCTACAATGGTTGTGATATTCACTACTAGGTACATCCACTACGAATGCCAGAACTGAAACTCACCATGAAAATGTATTCACCATTGCTGTGTAGTGGTTATTCGTTTGAATGCATGTAATGCATGCATGTTAAATATGAAACATGGTTGTTGTATTGAATATCTATGAGACTCGTGCATATGGTTGTTTCGTTGGGTAACTAAATAGCTGTTGTGCAACCGCAAGCCGTAGAATTTAAGAAGAGAACATTTCTTACAAATATTTCAGTCTTAAATGTTTAACAGTCAAATAAATTAAAAAATAAAGCAAAATATTTTGAATGATATCTTCAAAAATAACTTAAAAATAAAAATAATATAATTTTGTTTTATCATTGATGGTAAATTCTTCAAAAAACACATGCATCCTTATATAAATCTTTTAAAGTAAAAAAAAACATAAATTTTTAGTTTAAAATTTAAAAAAAAAAACACAAAACTTAAAAACAAATATTATTTTATCATTTATCTGTCAAAATTAAGAGCACAAAATAGTTGAGTTTCAAGAAAGTTTTTACGAAGTAATATATTATTAATTGTTCTCAAATACTTGCAATACCTTTCAAATTCAATTCTTTTTTTTTCTAACAAAATTAACATTGTCGCATATTCTCACCGAGCAAAAGTTCCATTTTCGATCTTTTAGAGGCTTTCTCAAAAGCCTCTTGACATCATGAAATAGGAAATTCTTTGTCAATATTCGTTACTCCTTGTCTCAGTGACGTCTTTAGTTTTTTTTTTTTATCAAAGAATCAAAAAATTAACTTTTGCAGTCGTGTTATTCATTTTATCATAGTACCTTCACTTATTGTGTAACAATTCCATGCATCGTTGTAAAATTTTGAAAAATGTGTTTTCGTCTCAGTGACGTCTTTAGTTTTTTTTTATCAAAGAATCAAAAAATTAACTTTTGCAGTCGTGTTATTTATTTTATCATAGTACCTTCACTTATTGTGTAACAATTCCATGCAAAGTTGTAAAATTTTGAAAAATGTTTTTTTCCAAATTTTTTTTTTAAATCTTTTTCGTAAAATGTAATGCTGTCACGTCAAAACTGAAGTACAACCTAACAAACAAATAATTGCACAAAATTTTTCAACGTACAGTGAGTGAAAACAGTGGCAGAATAATAGCTCAAAGGCTCCAAAAATACCGTAATCATATGCCACAAAACTCAAACCATAAACTGCAAATTACAAACAGTAAACCACAAACCATAAACCATAAACCGCAAAACACACCGTTTCAGACAGTTTTTGCCATTCTTATCCCAAACATTAAAAATAAGACCAACTTTACAGAACTTGTTTTTTTAATTTTTAGAAACTTACATATCTATCATATCCACAATAAATATCCTCATCTTTTATCCCACATTAATTGTCTCAAAATATTCTTTTTATGGTTAAAACGCCAGCCACACAAAGCTTAAAGCTTTTACGCCTAATATGTACAACTTAAACAATAAGCAGCTACAATAATAAAAACAATCATACTTAAAATATTAAGAAAGCTGCCTTAATGGGCATCGCTTAAGCTCAAGCTAATTAAAACACTAGAGGAAGCCAACGAAAAAGCGCAAAGATTGAAAAAGTTTCAGAGAAATTTCATTAAGCAACCAGCAGGAGCAGCAGCTCGCTTTTACAAGCCATTAACTTGAATGCTGCACCGAAAAAATGCAAAGCTCAAACGTTTCTCTACAAAAGCTCATTTAAGCACTCTTTGGCGATTTTATGCTGCATATTTTATGGCCGCCGAAAGTGTCAGTTGCAAAACTAACATAATTTCGTTTCTTGCACTGCAGATGGCGCGATAGTAATGGGAAATTCTAAAGAAGAGTTGGAAAATACTTAGGAGGAAAAGAGAAAAAATTGAAAAAAACCAAGTTAAGGATGAAGAAAAAAAATCTAAAATCAACACCTGCGCGAGTAGAAAATCAAGCATTTGATAAAAATAAACATCAACCTCGTGTGCACACAAGCTGCTGAAAAAGTCCAATGTTAACAAATCTGAAAAAGCACTTAAGCTGCATGTTCTTTCTGTCAAATGCTAGAAGTTGGCACCCTGGAGACATTATCTTAAACATGTTTAAAAATCATGCAACGCTTTAAATATGCTAGGATTCTAGGGATTTCTACAAATTTCTGGGCACAACATTCACTGTGACAGGTTTGTCGCTAGCGCGACTATACAAGCTTTAACTCCAGCAGCAACAAAAATTCCCGCATTTTTTAACAATTTTTTTTAATGCATTTAAAAATTCTTCGCATCTAAGTTGCACTACAAGGAGTCTGAATTCCAAACAAAACGTTGCACTATGAGTAACCCTCATCACACCTCATGCTGTGCTAATCGCTATCGAGCATTCAAAAAGACTCTCATGCGCACTCATTGAACTGGGTCATGTTTTCAATACATTTATGTTTGGTTTTTTTTTTCTTTCTTGGCTCTTCTACACCCCACTTTTGTCACTTTGTATACCTTCAGATGCTGCTACTTTGCAAGGATATCGCATAATTACAACAAAGCAAGCAAGTTTACTGCTTTTATTTAACTCACTTCTCTTTGTAGTCGCTATCTCTTTCTTACGTTTACTCTTTTTTATCTCCTTCAGTCCAATAGCACCATGCACAGTGGTGCAGCAGTGCTTAAATGAAGGGGGAAAAAAAATAAATGCAAATTTCTGTGTTGATTGTCAAAAAGCAAATGTCAAAAGTTCAGCAGACGATGAAATTTTGCATGAAATTTGCATTTTTACAACAGAGACAACAACTGCAATTTTGCATCAGCCCCAGCAAAAGGGGCGAAAAGTTGCTAGGGGAAAATATGTATGTAACCTCAATACAAGGACGTAACATTAACCTGTAAACCCTGTTTTCAGAATACTCTGTGTGCTCTAGGTAAACAAAAAAAAAAAAAAAAAAAAAAACAAAAAAAAAATACCAAAATACCACAAAAAATACCAGGAAAAAATTCGATAGCATAACGCAGCGTGACAATTTTTATGACTTTGTTTATATTGTGTATTTTTTTTTTGTTTTTTTTTTTTTTGTATATTTTTATTTCTTTTTGTGCTTGTTTTCGTAGTGCTTTTATTTTAATAGCGCTGTTCAGTGTAAATTGTCAGCTGTGTTTAATTTTATCACTTGTTGTGGTTACATTGTTTTGACTTTAATGAATGCACCTTATTTTTTAACAAGTATATCGCATCAAGTGGGTATTTTTCTTTGTCGCATTAATTATTATTTACTGAGTAGGAGGAATATTGGTACTTTTTGTTTTTTAAAGTGTCTGTGTAGGGTCTAGTTTACATATGATTATAATTGCCGCAATATAAATTGCTCTAAGGATTAACATATTGATGTTAGTGTAGGGGTAATCCATTCTTGATATTTTAAAGAAGTCACAGTAATACTACCTGCCCCATGGCGAGATGTGGAAGGTTCAAAAATTTTACAATTAACCAATTAATTTCTTGTGTGTTATTTCCTTGATTCCAGGTGCGACTTCCACCCTACACTCAGAAAAAAATCCTATCTTTTTGTGATAAAAAAAATCTTTATTTTTTATAATAGAAATTTTCTCTTTTTCAAATAAATTTTCCTTCAATTAGAAAAAAATTTCACATATTCGAAGAAATATTTCTTCACTTGTCGGAAATGAAAATATTTCAAGTCTCTAATAATGACAAGTAAAAATTCTAAAAAACACTAAAAAAATTCTCATTTATTGATAAAAACTTCTAGAAAATGAAAAGTTTTCTCTATTGTAGATAAACAATTCACTATGCGAAATATTTTCTTCAATAAAAACAAATCATTTCTCAAAAATAAAAGTCTTTTTCTCTAAGAACGATATATTTTTCTTATATTTCTCTTTTTCATGAAAGTTTTTTACCATTTTTGGGAATTTTGGGCATCATATCTAGAGAAAAGCATTTTCTGGAGCAAACTCTATACCATTTTTCTCTTAATATGATGCCTTTTTTATCATATTCCGAGGGACTTTTTTCCGAGTGTATTTAACGAACATCAACACTAAGCAAACCTCATATGTATGTATAACATATAAATATTCAATACTGGGTGAATATCAATATTAGAGCTCATAGTTCCAATTATTGTTGTAGTAAGTTCATTACCAAGCACTTTTGTTGCTTTAAAACAGTGGTGATCAACGCACGGTTGATAGAAGAGAGCTTTCCGAGTGCACAGCTTTACACTGAAACAAGAAGTTGTTAAAAGCTCTCACAACATTGGGTGCAAGGAAATTTTGTCGATTGCTAGATTTTCAAAATAATCATTTCTTTTTTATTTTTGTATTCTTTTTCGCTATTTTAACTTTATTTAAAGTAAAGAATAGAGTGTATTAATGTATTTCCTGAAACATTGCAAAATACAAACGTACATTCATAAATGAAACAGCGAGCGACTGTTACCATGAACGCTCCATACCACATGAACGCTCACACTGACATGAAATTTAAAGCAAAGCAGAAAAAACTAACTTTTACGCAGGGTACAAGCACAGCGAACCGATTGCTACTTCGTGTGCAAAAGCTCAACAACACACCATGCCAACGGGCTATGGGAAACCGTGTAGTGACCACCACTGGTATAAAACGAAACTAATCCAAAATCTCTTGCCGCATTGATATCAAATCAGTGCAAGTCCAAGAATGATAGAAACAAGATTACGCGTTCCGCAGTCCCGTTATCTAATGCTCTCTTTCTCAACTGAGTGGATGACGTCACACAGTACTTTTGCTTGACAAAAACGTATGCAAATGTGCGATCTATTAGGCAAATTGACGAAATGGAAAATAAATTCTTTCGGAAAAGTAAAGAAAAAAATATCTACTCTTCTGTATAAAGATATGAATATTTTCGTATACGAAAAATATAAGTTTTTTAAATTTTTATGATTTTTATCTCCTAAGCTATTTGAGACTTACAAAATTTTATTGTACCAATGGGTTTAAGAAATCTATATACATATTTTAAAAATAAGAAAAAAAATATTTAGGCGTGGGTGTGGGAGTAAAATTATTCCAAAGTCTCACAATATCGCTTGTGACGTCATGCTCTCTCTCTCTCTCTCTCTCTCATTTACGGAACGCGTAATCTGGTTTCTATCATTCTTGGTGCAAGTCCAAGCCGACCAATGTAGGTCTGCTCACGACATTAACCTACCATAGCCAGCACTATACTCACCGATGAGCCAGAATACAATATTCGTCCATGGAAAAAGATTCCGGGAAATCTTCCTGTAATACATCTTCGTTGGCACATCTTATGTTAGTTTGAAAACTTGGATATGTACACTGAAAGAAAAAGTGGCAAATCACCCCAATATTTAAGGGGGGAGATAGGTTTAGGACTAGGTTTTTTTCTAACTTTCATGAATTTTTTTTTTACAAATCAGGAATGTACTTGTATATAATTTATTGAAACTATGAGAACATTTTATGTAAATATTTTAGTAAAAATTATAATTTTTTTTTTTAAGTAAAAAATAAACGAATTGTCCATTTAAGCCCTTGATGTTTGTACACAAATGATCGAGAACCTAACGATTCAAGAAGCTTTACATACCATTACTTACTCTCTGGTGATTTGCCATCGCATGCAGACAGGGGTCGGCCAATCAGAAAAGTTAATTTCAATTGAAAAAATTTTTTGTGTTTGAACCGCATCGAATAGTCCGCTGAGTTTTTAATGTACTCGCCCACTGTCGACAATTTTTTTTTAAATATTTCCTCGAAAAATACGGTAGATAACAGCTGCAATACATTGTAATGCCATTCAGTTTAGTTTGAGTTCAACCATAAATTTTTCGTTTACCGCAACTGAAAAATTCACCAACTACATTTCGTTTGCGAGTTGTATTTGCCGCAAACGAATATTTAGTTGTCATCAACTTAAAAATATATCTCTTATTTTTATATACCGCAAGCTATTGCGGTCATCATTATTTATTTTATTAATTATCTTTTTGCCTATGTCCGTCCGTCTTCTTATGGATTGCACTCATCGCATCTCTGTTGCTATCTCCGTCCGCGTATGAATCAAACAACGAATTTGCTTATATAGTAACAATTTGTCCAAAAAGTAACTCTGAACTATAAGCGTTGTGTTTATACAACGAAGGGAAAAACAAACGAAGTTTTCAGTTGGGAAAAGCAAATTTTTCAATTGCTGCAATTTAAAAATCACTCGCGTTTATGACAAACGAAATTAATTTCCTGCAACTAAATGACGCATTTCTCGCAACTGACTTTTATTATGACAACTGTTGAAACGTTTGCAAATAACGATTTCAAGCACGACAAACGAAGTTCGTTTGTGGCAAACTGGCGATAAACGTTATTTTTCTTTACATGTATGTTACTTCCCTTAGCTTTAATTGAAAACTTAATTGAAAACAGTATAAATTTTGAAATTTTTTCACAACCATTTTCCATAAAAAACATATGAATTAGGTTCATATGGAGCGTAATAGTATAAAAAGCTTACTGTAAATTTTACAAAGCTTTTTAAGCTAGAGTTCAAAAATTATAATATAAAAAAAAAATATATAATAATGTCAGGAACATGAATCTAATGGCTGTGTGTCATTTCATTTGACCGTATAGCCATAAGGAGACAGTTTATTCTACAAAATGGCAGATAGTTCTCCAAAAGTAATATATATCTATATTTTCTTCTACAAATTTAATTTTATTAAAATAAACGTGCTTTTTAATAACCTACAATATTACATAATTTTGGACACATAAAAATTTTTTATTTATATACGATATTGATGAATTCCACGCAAGAATTTTTCACCAAAAAATACTGAAAATCAACTTTTAATAACTGTAAAAAATGTACTAATGAACTTTGATCAATGGAACTGGTATTTTGATTCAATAGATATTTTGTTATTTTTGTAGAGCTTTTAAGAAATTTTAAAATTTAATAAATTAAAACGTTTATATGGCTTAAGCTTTTGATTTCTGCCTTGCTGGTTTCTGAGAATAATTATAATGATTGTCAAAATTGATGTCACACATGAAAGTAAGTATCCCTCTCACGAAAGTAAGTTTCAAGAATGTTATAGAATTAAAAAACAGACTCCAAACCTAACCGGAAATGAACAAAAGAACTAATGCACTCAGCTTTAAATCCAAAAGATCACTTTGCGAACACAATTATCCATTCCTCTGGGGAAAATTATTTTATGTAAAAGAGCTAAAAACTTCTATACTTAGATAACGTTTTTGATTTGAAAAAAAGACAATTAAGAGAAAGTTTTCAATGTTAGTTTAAGTTCTGTTTAATATAAGCCGAGCTTAACTCACAAAAATGCTGCGTTTAAGTTTTTATGAAATCTGTATTTTCTTTCATCTGAATTTTTATGAAATTTTCTGTGTTTGCAATGTCAACACATTCCTTTTACTACATACACATAAAAAGTGTTCGTCCTTCGTTGCTTTTTCTCTTCTTGTTTACAGCAGAGTGAGATTTTAATTTACTTCAAAGTTTAACTCAGCTCAAATTTCAACAGCGCTAAATGATAAATAAGCGCGCACAAACACAATTCGTTTAGAAACTTGGCTGTAAAATTAAGCTTTTGAATTTCATTTTCATTAACTAGCTTAATTATGAAGCCATTCAATTGCTCAACTTCTTGTTGGAGCTGGGAAAAGAGACACTAAAAAAAAAGAAATAAAAACCGAAAATCACACGACAAAAAGTTTAACTCAAAATCACGACAACAAATCTGCCAAAAGCTCGGAATTTTCTTCAAAACTGAAAACTTTTAAATTGCAGCCACAAAGAAATTTCAGCAACAACGACAACAGCAGCAAAAATCTAATCTTACAACAACATAAAACTACAAATTAAATTTCTTCTTAAAGGTAGAAACAGAAAAGTTTTAACCTCTGAATAACTTTTACAAAATTGCATAAAAAGAGGTTAATGCAAAAAGTGTTGGAAAATTTGAGTGAAATTTTCTAGTCGAAAGCTCAGTGCATTAGAGGGTGACCGAACATTATGTGAGAGGATGTCGTCAGGTGTAGTGGAAGTGTAGAGTGTTGGCCGATGGCAGAAGGCTGTTAAAGTTTTGAAGTTAAGTTAAGCGTTTCTTGAATGGAGACAAACGTCCATAATGCTTGCAACTTGCAAAAGTTCGTCCGGCAGTACAACGAGCTGTGCTCTCTCTTTTACCTTAACTGTACTTCATATAAAAGCTCCTTGCAACTTTTGCTACAATAAAGTTTTGCAAGTTGCATGAACCTTAACTGATAACAGTAAATAAGCCTGCATACAAGTGTGAGTATGTGTATGTGTATGTGTGTGTGTATACATTTGCATTGGTGTCAGCTTCTGGCACGGTTGCCCACAAATAATCAAAAAGCCATGTCATCTTCTTCATCAGAAGCAATTGTGTAGCGTAACCGAGCGTATTTATGTGACTCAAAGGACTCACACACCAACTAACTCACTCAAACTCTAACTCACATAAGCAGAAACATGAAAATCCACTCGCATTCATACAAACATCGAGTCAAATAAAAATAAACAGCAAAACTTACTGTCGAGATTTGCATTTGTTTTTGCTTAAAGTGTAAAATGCTTCTTGGACCAAGTGTTGACTACGGCTTTTCTTGCCTGGCAGCCATGCATACGTTTGAAAGCTCAGCTGCATGCAACACTGGCTGTCTTTGCTAGCGAAATGCATGCAAGCAAAGTTTTGAAAACTTCTAAACTTCAACGTGTTGTATTGCAGCTTTCATGTGTGTATGTGCATGTAAGTGTGCGTGTGTTTTGTGCTTGTGTGGTTAAGCCAGCAGCTTGCATGTGTATGTGTACATGTTAACACATTATGGTGCTGCAGGGATTTCCGAATTCCATTCTTGCCACTATCCGGCCGACCAAACAATTTCAATGCTAATCCGTTGGTCTGTCATTCGGAAATTTTGCAAAAGCCTTTTTCAACACTTTGACAGGAAGTTTGTGTTTGTAGTCGGTAATTGTAACGAATATTTGCCGATTCGTCGAACAAGATGTTAACCATAACAATGAGTTAAGGACATGACATGTGACTTGATACATGACATGACATGACATGGTATATAATATATGACATATGGCTAAGGAAATATGACATGATATAACATGACATATGACATGACATGACATATGAGTTGAAATATGGCATAACATACAACTTGATATCTGATATGGCACACTATAAGACATGACACATACCATGACATATGACAAGTGAGATATGAAATTTGTCATAAGACATGAAATGACATGACATGACATGTGAGATCAAATGTGACATGACATATAACTTGATACACGTTTGTCCTGACACATGACTTTACAAAACATGAGACGACATATAGCATATGACATGACATGGCTTCACATGACATATGCCGTATGAACGGACACATCACATAATACATTGCATATGACAGGACATATGGCAACATATGATATGAAAAATAAAATGACATATGACATATGGCATGACATATGACATGACATGTTCGAAAACATAGATTTATTAAAGCAAAAATACTGACGCGAAAACGTTCGCAAGACTCTCACTATGCTCCTCATCTTTTACTTGATGTTCGCTTTGAGAAGTTTCTCAAAATCACTGAAAAATTTTCTTAATTATGTAATGTCTACTCACCTACTGTGCACCATAACCATTTATTTTAAAACTGCTTGATTTTTGGTGTCCTTCATTATATCCAAAATAATAACCAATATTCTAAAATGGTTATTCCCGCATGAAGCAACACTAAGAAACTGATGATAAAATGTCCAAAGTTCAGCATGTTTTCACTTAAACATTCAAGCAAAATGCTAAGCTCAGATACACATGCACTCATACATACTCATGGTCGAACAATCAGATGGAAATACACACAAGCACACTTTATGCAAATGAACAATACGTGAATGCATGAAGTTGTTCCCACAAGAAATTCCATTTTATTCACTGTCATTTTCGCATCATGATTCTCAATGACTTTATATTTCAGCAATAGAGAAAGGTAACAAATTTTTGGAATGTTGACCGATGATGTCATGCAAATTCATTTTCGAGAAGAATGAGCCGAAATGCATTATTTTCTTAATGAATTATCTTAAACAAAGTAAATGAAGATAATAAACATGTCATAGGAATGTTTTCTGTTTTAGGAAATTCATTTTATCATGTTGTTGGTATATAAATTGTTATATTTTTGTATTCCTTTACAAAATGTAAATAAATAGAATTAAAAGTAATGAGCAGAATAAAGAAATTGAGCCGAAATTGTTTGTTTTTTTTTTCCTAATTTATGAGAAATTTCTTGGTTATTTTTATTTCAGATTAAATTTCAGATAATATCAGGTTAAAATGAAATTTGCTGAGAGAGTCATGAAAACAGATGAATTCCGAAATAAATATTTATTCTCTAGAAAGTACTTGTTCAGGAATCAATAATATGAAATTATGAAAAAACACTTCTACGAAAGGGCGGTTTCAATTTTTTTTAATAAATTTTGCATTATATAGAAAATATATTTACTGCATTTTTATTTTTAAATTCAGTTACATTCTTTTAGAATTTTTTTTTTAATAATAATTCACTGTAGTCTAGATGTTGGTACTATACAATTTTATTCATTCCTTCTTGTATTCTCTGACGCATTCATTCATTCAGTTATTTAAATACATGCATTCATTCACACTTACACACACACACACCTTCTTAACAAACACACACTAGTTTACCACAACAATACCGACAAACTTACAACATTTGTATTGGCAATAAGAGCTCAAGTTTGGTTTTACTTTTGGCTTAACATAACGTGGTTAGCCGCACCATTTGCAGCATTTGAGCCACAACAGAAAACATTCGAACCAAGCACTGAAAATTATTTCGATTCTTCAGAATATTTTTGCTGCAAGCATAAAGTACTACTATTGTTGTTGTTGCTACTATTTTTTTTACTATTGTAGTACTAAAGTGGTACAACTAGCTAGCCATACCTGTTGAAATATGAATATTGATTATTTTACCTGTTGAGTGGTGTGGGGACAAGGTATACATAATAAAGCAAAGTGGGTAGCAAGGATAGCAGAGTGTATGCACAAGATTAAGTGAGAACAAAAATAAAGAAATGAAAATGAACTAAGAGAAATTTATTTCAAATGAATTCATTTCAAGAAATAAATTCTAAAATATTTCAATTCTGATAAATGAATCTCTCTATAATCGTTTTTGGTCACACATCAAAAATGCCGTTGAAATCATTAAATTATCAAAGATTTGATTTTTTTAAAAAAAGTTTATGAGAGAAACTCTTTAACAGCTTGATTATAATTGAAAAAGATTCTTCTCTTCTATAAAACACTTATTAACGTGTGTAAAATCAAAACCACGTATATTTTGAATGTGTTTTCAGATATTTTTCAGGTATTTACGTCACTTTATATCAGTCAATTAGGATGAAAAATAAAACGACATTGAAATTGACATTGACATAGACATAGACATAGACATAGAAATAGACATAGACATAGACATAGACACAGACATAGACCATAGACATAGGCATATACATAGACATAGACATAGACATAGACATAGACATAGACATAGGCATAGACATAAAAATAGACATCGACATCGACATAGACATAGACATAGACATATACATAGACGTAGACATAGACATAGACATAGACATAGACATAGACATAGACATGGACATAGACATAGACATAGACATATAAAAAAACATAGACATAGACATAGACATAGACATAGACATAGACACAGACATAGACATAGACACAGACATAGACATAGACATGGACATAGACATAGACATAGACATAGACATAGACATAGACATAGACATAGACATAGACATAGACATAGACATAGACATAGACATAGACATAGACATAGACATAGACATAGACATAGACATAGACATAGACATATACATAGACATAGACATAGACATAGACATAGACATAGACATAGACATAGACATAGACATAGACATAGACATAGACATAGACATAGACATAGAAATAGAAATAGACATTTACATTAAAATTGACATTAACATTGACATTAACATTGACATTGACATTGATATTGATATTGACGTTGACATTGATATTGATATTGATATTGACATTAACATTGACATTAACATTAACATTGACATGTGGCGTCCGTGGCGAAGTCGGTTAAAGTGCGTGGCCGCTATGTCAACGAACTTTGGAGACCCAGGTTCGAACCCCAGCAGCAACAGAAAATTATTTAAATTAAAATAATTTTTCTGTACGGCCGCCACCTCTCTGCAGGCAATGGCAAACCTCAGAGAGTAATCAAAATGACATGTTAAGCTTCTTGAGAACGAGAACATTCCGTTCATCGCCGTTCGGAGTCGGCGTTAAGCATGTAGGTCCGGTTCTCAGTCAATTGTGTACAAACTTAATAACACGCACAACACAATTGATCATAAGAAGCTAGGTCAAAGTCCTTTCAAGGGCTGAAATGGCCAGTTATTTATTTTTTTTATTTTTTATTAACATTGACATTGATATTGACATTGATATTGATATTGGCATTGACATTGACATTACCAGTGACATTGACATTAACATTCACATTCACATTCACATTCACATTCACATTCACATTGACATTGACATTGACATTGACATTGACATTGACATTGATATTGACATTGACATTGATATTGATATTGACATTAATATTGACATTGATATTGACATTGCCATTGATATTGATATTGGCATTGACATTGACATTACCATTAACGTTGACATTGACATTGACATTGACATTAACATTGACATTGACATTGACATTGACATTCACATTCACATTGACATTGACATTGACATTGGTATTCACATTAACATTTACATTGACATTGACATTAGCTCTGACATCGACATCGACATTGTCATTCATATTTCATTTTGAATTGAATTTAAATTTAACTATAACTTAAAATTTATTAAATTTTTCCTTTGAGTTGTAGTGAGTGAGTACATCTATAGTGAGAACAATTTTTGAGTTTCCCATCTCAGTAAGGACAATTTAATTGCAAAATACTTCTTTGAAAACTCACAAGCAGATATAAAAAATTAAAAGTTGTTGAGACAAATTAATTTTTCTGCTTGTTTGTATTATATTCAAGAGTCTATTTGTCATCCTCTCTTAAAGCGGCAATATCCAGAGTAAAATGCAATTTAATCCCGCAGAGTAAATATTTTTCATTTATGTGACACGCAGTGCTGAATTCAAATACAAAAAACTCACATAAAAAAAAAAGAAATGAAAACACTTCCAACCGCAGCCTTTAGCTGGAGTATCCTTTGAAATTGAATACAAGCTTTGGGGCAGAGTACCGCAAATACAGTGAGCTAGGTGAAGAGAATAGAAGTGAAGGGAATGTAAGGAATTTTTTTTTTTTTTTTTTTTTTGAGGTTGAATTAGCTCGACAAGCAACACTGTCAACAATGTACACTTTGTTGTTTTCGGGCAAAATAAATGTAAAATAAACTCAAACAGACAGTAAAATGCACAACGCAACAGTCAACAAAACTTAAAGAACAACAACATAAAAAGACTTAGTCAGAAGCAGCAAATAATACAGAGCATGATGAAAGCGTAAGAAGCAGCGGCACAGAAATAAAAGAAGCCCACTTCAGACTTTAAAGCTGTCTGTGTGCTGGGCGGTTTCAAGGATGTTTCAGACCAGGAGAAGGCTTGTTCGAAGAGCTGCTGCTATGACGGCTCAGCCAACTTAAAGCATTGCTAAATAGCCGCAAATATGGTTTATTCACACACTTGTTCTTGTTGTAGCTGCTGTGGTTAGTGAAAAATGTTGTTGGTTTTTTTTTTTTTTTTACCACTCTGGCACTGACGTTTTTCACATTATTTGCTCAAGATTTTTACTTGAAAACACAAAGCAAATAAAATTAAATGCTGCAACTTTTATAAGACTGGCTTTTATTTTTACTTTGCCTTTTTGCCATGCCATGATTTTTAAATTTTTGTGTGTATATCTTCGTTTCAATTGGTTTTTTTTTTATTTTATTTATTTTGTTGACTTGAAGGCATGTACGAAATCCATGATCGCCATTACTATACATTTATTATAGCATACAATTATATTCATGATAGACCTTGCAATACTTTTCACTGTGTGTCAGTCAGCTGTCTTCGTAAAGACATCAATAAAATTAAAAAAAAAATGTTTTATTTAGGTGAACCATTGCTTCCTCCTGCTTCGGAGTGAACAGTACGACTCTTTGCGGATGCGCACTATCATTTAGAGTATGCTTGGTGCGAAAAGGATCCATGGTAATCGAATAAGTCGTTCAGATGGACGATTGTTCTGGTGTTGTTCTGGCTTTTGTCTATTGATTATAAAATGGCAAATGAAACGAGCACCAAATGAGCACAAATGATAATAGAGATGCCAGATCTGGCCACTGAATGACAGTTTAATCGTTATCGAAGAATGGAACATCTACAGAAAACAGCATTAATTTAAGTGTTATAACCGAATCAAAAAAAAAACATAAATGTTATTTATGATTCCAAGTAGGATAGACATAGACATAGACATAGACATAGACATAGACATATACATAGACAAAGACATAGAAATAGACATAGACATAGACATAGACATAGACATAGACATAGACATAGACATAGACATAGATATAGGCATAGACATAGACATAGACATAGACATAGACATAGACATAGACATAGACATAGACATAGACATAGACATAGACATAGACATAGACATAGACATAGACATAGGCATAGACATAGACATAGACATAGACATAGACATAGACATAGATAAAGACATAGAAATAAACATAGACATAGACATAGACACAAACATAGACATAGACATGGGTACGGTTGAAACGGGGGACGGTTGAAACAAATCTTACATTTCTACACCATATCTCTTCAGAACGAAGCGGGCGACAAGTCGAAACACGCATTTCCGTGTTGCGTCGCTCTTCGCTCACTGTGCTTGTGTATAGGAGGCCCCATTGTGATTTTGACGGAAAAGTAATCATTTTTTGTTCGCACATTTTTGCAATTATTATGGTTTCATTAAAGTGAGAGTATTGAGAGTTTTGCATCGTTTTAATTTAAGCTCGTAGAATATGGCTGTATGACTAGTTTTTATTCAAATTTATTACCATACTTACTGTGAACCATTGTATACCTAGAAGGGTGGTTGGGGACAGTTGAAACAATGTTAGCTAAAATCTAATTTATAATTAATTTTAAGAAATATAATAGTAAGTAGTGCACAAATATTAAAAACAGTCGTCAAAGACATCTGATTATTATATAATTTAAATTGTACTTAATACAAACCTTTGAAAGCTGATTAAAAATAATCTTATAAGTATCGTGAACGACTTGAATATTAACAAAAAATATTTGTGATGTTCATCTGTGCTATAACGAGTCGTAAAATGTTGTTAAACGATGAATAAATCATGTTTATTTATTATACTTTGTATTATTTGCATGTGTTTCAATTGACCCCAGGCACTGTTTCAACCGACCCTGACATGGGGATGGCTGAAAGAAATAACAGCTTTTTATAATAAATAACCTTGCCCATTAGTAGACAGATATATGGTCTTTTACGTAATATATTTGCGCCATCGTTGGCTTCACTAATACAGTTGCAATGGACGATAAGCCCAAAAATGTTTCAACCGTACCCATTCTACCGTACAATAACTGCTCTGGTCTGAAAAACCGAAATTCGAAACTTTTCGTTATGCAAGTATAAATATAAATAATTCATATCTTCAACACAAATTATTTTATGCATATTCATTAAGTTTAAATTAAAAAGAGGATTCGATCAACTTAAGATTGCTCGATTTTAATAAGTTTTTAATGAATACATTTAATGAAAATATCAATCAAATGGCGTATCAAATTTTACTTAATCTGGCTTTGATTACAATACATTTGACTTCCCTCATGCCAAAGTGTAAAGTTTTTTGAAATTTTGGTTATGAATAAATCATAAAATAATGTCACAAGTAAACAAATCAGGATGATTGAAGAAAAAATGTCATTATGTCAGTCAAACAAAGAAATTCAGAAGAATTTCTCAACAGGACTTAAGAATCTACGAGGATTAGTTGGACCCAGCAAATTAAATTAATATTGCTTGCTTAACATTAAATAACCAGGCTTCCAAACAGCCTTGAAACGTCGAGAACACACCTCAATTTAAAATAATTTTTGTTTATTTTTCTTCTAAAATCATTCAAGTAAAAAGCAAAACATGCAGAAACAACAGCGCAGTTATTTAGGCAACAAGGACATTATTGCTATGATTACATAATGACGTGATATTTTGTTGATTTTAAATAACAATTTAATGTCAATCACTTTAAATTGTTGCTACAACAGCAATAATCATCAATATCCTGTCTGTAATGTACGAAGGAGAAGCTCTGTCAGTGATCCATCATGCAGCATGTCCGTCTAAGGCTTGATTACTTGCTTGCTTGCTTGCTTGCTTGCTGTGCATGTAGCGGCTGACAGGATAATCCAGTCAAACTGGAACCTCAAACGTCTTGCAATCAGCATTTGACAAGCTAGCTTTGCATTTCAAGCCATGGGTGGTGGTGGTGGGTGGGGTGGGTTTTCTCAATTTCTGCTGAGCTTTCTTGAGTGGCATGAGCTGATGACAATCTTAGCATTTAACGTGCCAACGTCATTAAGGCACCCACTTAGTGACCTAAGCCAATTATTTTGTTTTTTGTTCTCTTGTTTGTTTTTATCCCTCAAGCGTGTTGTTGAAATTTCATTATTTTGGTTTTTTTATATATATATATTTATTTTTTTTTTTTGTTGCTATTTATAAAAATCCAATTCTGAAAATAAAACAGCGTGTTTATCAACATTGACAGCAGTAGCATTAACGAGAGCAGCAGCAGTGGAGGCATCAGAAGTGGGAGCAGCAGCTTGTTGACAGTAACAAACAACAATATTAAATTGCTTGAATTTATTTTTAATAAGAATTTTGTTGCAACAACTTAATGAATGTCTTTGTTGTCATCACCATCATCATCATCATCCTCATCGTCACCAACATCACTGAAATATTGTCGTTATGTTAGATGAAATTTTCTTTGTTTTGTTCTAAAGTTTCTCCGGAAGTTAGTTGAAAGTTATTTATGATTTTTACTCTAGAATGTTCTCTTTTAAATTTTATTGTTGTTGTTGTTGTTCTATTGTTGTTGTTTTCAATTCAACATTGTCAAATTTAACCATAAATTCAGCTCCTTTTGCCTTGCTTTGTTGCTGCAGCTTCTCTACAGCATAGCTTAAGCCGCATGCTATCCGGTTAACAGTAAAGTGGATTATTCTGTCCGGATTTATGGGGCTTCATTCATTTAATGCGCTATATTGACAAATTTAAATTCATTTATTATGTTGCAGATTTAGTTAGATCATTATTATTATTGGCTCAGCTATCTGAGCAGAGCATTTGTGGCTATGCAGAAGATATTGGCTATCATTTGATTTATGGCATCGGAAATTGAGCGAATGGCATTTGGGAGCAGTTAAAGTACTGAAGATTGCTACAGGAGTTTTAAATGGTTTATTTGATTTCTATGAAATTTTTATCAAATCCACTTTTAAGCAGCAATAGCAAAAATATCCCTACTGTCTTAACTTTCCTGTAAGGCTTAGTGATATTTTTGATTTCTTAATGAAGCAGGATTGATATTTGTGGCTAAGAAGTTAAGATAAAGCATTGACAACCATTAAACTGACAGCAATGAAATATTATGCTGGAGGTGAGAAAGACATTGCTGCCAAATTTGGCATTTTTGGGAAAAGATATCATCAATCAATAACTTTGCCTCATAACTTCACAACACTAAAATTTGATTTCTCAGGAGAAGACGATTTCATTTTGGACAAACATACTCGGTCGACAATCGCTTTGATACTGTTCCGGCTCTTAGACTGCGTTAAAATGCACGCTGAAGCTGGTGCTGGCTTGCACATGTATATGGAACTAGGAAGTCTCGCAACTGATAATAATCTTTCGCTCTGAGTCGAAACTGTCAAAATCAATACAAATAATTGCATGCTTCTCCTTCCTGTTGTTCGTTGTTCGGTGTTTTTTGGCAATTCTGAGTCCAAGCCCTAAGCAGCGAGTCAATCTGGTTTATTCTACCATGGATGGAATTGAGCTGGTGCGTTCTTGTTGCTTGTAGATGGGGCCAGCTTTATTGAGCTGGTGTTGTTTATAGTGCGTACTTGTTGGTTGGATGACTTCTGTTTTTTTTTTTTAATTTTTTTGTTGTGATGTCAATTACGCTTTGCAAAATAAATTGGAACTTGCATTGAGTTGTTGTTGTTTTGATTTTTTTTATTGATTTCTATTTTACCGCTGGTCAATTACGCCAGCACACATCCTACCAGCACTGCAACGTTTTGTTTCTTCGTTTAGTTTAGAGAGTATAGTTTGCGTTTCTAGTAAAAAGTTGAGTTTTGCCGTTTAACTCAAAATAAACTCTTGAATTCCCGGTTCAATTTTAATATTATCGCTCAAATTTGTTTCAAACATTTTCCACTGTTCGGAATTTGAAGTAAAATTTAAATTTCATATAACTATGCTGCAATAAAATTCCATCCTTCAACATTTTATGATTGATATTTTCATTATTCGTTTTGACCTTAAACTATAGACTCCAGCAATTGGTTTAAGTTGCAATATGGCTATTTGTTTATTATACGAAGAGTTTGCTTAACAAACTATTAAACTGAGCAATATTTTCTATGAAAATTCAAATATTAATTTGTACAGTGCCTTTTGAACACAATATATGTATATATCAAAGCATATTACTTTTTTATTTAACTGCAGTCAAATTAAAGCCCGATAATATTTTGAGGCAGAAAATTTTGTTATTTGCTTGCAAGAATTTAAGGCAGCTGTATGCCAAAAATGGTACATACACAAATAAATACATTAACAAGATGTCAAACAATGTCCTGACATTGCATTTTCCTGGCTGCACTTGAATGCACCGAATATTTTATGTTTATAAAGGAATTTTCCAAATTTCAACAAAACAATTAGGAAAACATGCAACACAAACATTGTTCATTTCATACAAAACAAAATCAGGAAACTTCTTCATCAAATCAAATCGAATGTATGTGATGTGTGAGTTTAAATGTGTGCTGTTGCATGAAGCAATCAAACAAACACAGCACTGTGTGACAAATGTCAGCAGCAAGAAAATCAAGAGTGTAGAAGAATATCCATTGAAATCCATAACGTGCGCGTCAAGCGGAAGTTCCATTCGTGGCGTGAGCTCTCGCTTATTCACGGAAGTGCACACATGTGTAAAATGAAAACTCGTCTATGCTAATTCGTCATGCATGATGCAAAGATGATGAAGGATTTGTTATCTATTGTTAGATATGCAGATAAATATGTGTTGGATTTTAATGATGATATATTTTTACAACTCATGAACGTAAAGAGCTTGTCGTGGTACTGTCGTATCCTCTGTTGTCTTGTCTAGTCTTTTTGTTGGGCTATGTTTATTGTTGAAAAGAAGTGAGCGTAGCAGAGAAGCAGCAAGATATGAGCTTTGCGCATTTGGTTGTAATTTTTAATGCAGTGCAGAGCAGTCTATTATTATGCAGTATCTAAAGCCCTTGGCAAGAATATTAAAAATAAAAAAAATAAAAACAAAATAGTAAAACACTCGAAATAAACTCTTTCATAACATTCTTGAAATCCTAAAAGTTTTTTTGCACACTCGTTAAATATTCAAAGCAGATATCTTGGAGGATTTCGAATGATTCATATGCTGATGATTGCTGGAGCAGCACACAAACACTCACATACACACATACATAAATCGAATAACCCATCAGCACTACGTGTGATTGTGGCTGTGGTTGACCGGAAGCAACAATAAAAACAACAGCGCCATTCAAATAAATTCAACACAAAACGAAACCTCTCTCACGCAAACACACACGCACTCACACACATACTCTCACACTCATACTTGCCTCATACTTGCCTACTTATAATAGAGCAGAGCAAGACAAAGCTGCTGAATTTGTCAAAATAATTTATGTGCTGGTGTTTGTCTAAGGATTTCCTTCACTATGTTTGCGTGCGGGTGCTACAAAAATAAGATTTAGTCATAAATTTTTTGGAATTCATTGCTGTGATTCTATGCATATCCTTTTTGTTTTTTTGCCTGTAAGTGTTCTATGAACAATAAAAATATAAAAATACGAGTAGCTATAAATAAATGCGGGACTTCATATGTTTGAGTCATATTTTTACTGTGTAGAATGGTGCATGTTGGAACAAAGAGAAAGACAACATAAACTAAATTGAATTTTATTGTTGTTACTGTTGTTGTTTTTATTCTGTTATTGTTGTTGTAGAGTCTACACACACTTGCTGCTCTACAAAAAGGCTCAGAGGCACTAAATTAATGAGCTGCTTCAACCTCTTCTACATGCTGAGTACTCGTGTGCTTATAAAAGCCAAAAACACACAAGCACACACGCTCATACACAAGCACTTACGTGCATATGTCTCAAAACTGACTAACGTCGTCGCCGCCTGTCCTGTTTGTCTAATTTGCTTCTATCTCCATTTTTGTCTTTTTAGCTCACGCCATTTTACTTCATTTTTTCGCTTTCTTCTCACATTCTTGCTGCACAATTAATTTTCACACACAATGCTCTGTTTTAAGTCGCATGTCCTTAGTTGATGCCCGCCAGGACGATTTGCACTTGACAGCAGCTTCGTCATGATGTGAGCTTTTGCTGAAAGCTTTAAATTGAATGCAGTTCAGCAGAGAATTAAAATTAAAATAAATTGCTTTACGCTCATCTTCTAACAAAGAGAAAAGTCTTATTTTTTTTTTTTTTGTTGTTGCATTGATTATAATTCATAAGTAAATTTTCGGGCTCATCGCTGCAAATTTCGGGCTGCTTTGTTTTTTGAGAAAAGAGCGAAGTAGTTTTGTTCGAGAAGTTGGCAGTCTCATAAAATCCTTCAAAGCACATGGAAAGTATCTTTTTAAAAAAATAATTTTTGCCCATTTTTGGATAGAAGAAGTATTTTTTACGGTGGCAAAAAATTATTTTTTTATACGCTAGATTGAAATTCCTTTAAAAATTAATCTTTTTTTTAAACAAATGTGTTGAAAAAGTTAAAAAATATAACTATATATTTAATATCTGATTTAAATGGAATAGTTTATTAAATAAATATTTCGTTGTATTATTTATCTTTTCTATGAAACATAGATCAATAAAAATTTTTTAATAAAGCTGTAAAAAAATTAAAAACAAACTAGAGCAAACAATGATAGGGATCGAACTTAAATTTTCTGTGATATAAGTCTCCTTGTACCATCACTTCACCATATCAGTTATTGGACCGATAATATAAATAAGAATAATAATATAAAAATAAAATAAAATAAAACTGTATCAATTTGGGTGTCCTTTCATGTATGCGACGCACAATTGTTCCAAATCGAAAAAAGACGGCCAAAACCTCAAGGAGTTGTCTAATCTGCATGAAAATGATGATTGATAGGTTTTAGGGGTCGCTGATCACGAATCTGAAGTCGAAAATTCGAAATTCAAAATGACGGCTTAAAAATGGCGGCCATTAACATGCTAATTTTTATAATAACTATATTATGCAGCACAATTTTCATGTCCCGAAAGTTTTCGGGATCGCTGATCACGAATCTGAAGTCAAAAATTTTAAATTCAAAATGGCGGCTAAAAACTGGTGGCCGTGAACATGCTACGTTTTACAATACCTATATTATGCATATCAAATTTGGTGTCCACAAAGTTTTCGGGGTCGCTGATCATGATTTTGAAGTCAAAAATTTGAAATTCAAAATGGTGGCTAAAAAATGGTGGCCATGAACATGCTAATTTTTATAACAACTATATTATGCAGTACAATTGTGTTGCCCCAAAAGTTTTCGGGGTCGCTGATCACGAATCTGAAGTCAAAAATTCGAAATTCAAAATGGCGGCTTAAAAATGGTGGCCATGAACATGTTAATTTCTATAATTACTATATTATGCAGTACAATTTTGCTGCCCCGAAAGTTTTCGGGGTCACTGATCACGAATCTGAAGTCAAAAATTTTAAATTCAAAATGGTGGCCTAAAAATTTAGCCATTCTTTATTCTGTTCCACAAAACGTATGTTTGTTTTTTGCTTTTGTTGCACCTCTCAAAATATTTATTAAACAATTTTTTATATAAATCAATAAGAATGTTATTTTTATGTCACATTTTTTTGCACATTTTAATTTTTCTGCCACAAAATTAACGATTTTCGTTTTCATAGATTTGTTATGTATATTATCAATATCTGCACACATCATATGCACAGAAATTAAAGTGAAAACAAATGCCTACTCAGCTAGCTTTGATAATGCGAAAAGTAAGGTACACTGAAAAAAAAATGTTTTAAAATTGACGACAGTTGTTATTAATTTGACGATATTTGTGTTTAAAAAATAGCTTGCAATAAATTTCGTCAAAGTAAGAGTAAATTTGTTTAAAAATTTTGAAAATCGTATGAAAAAAAAGTCAAATTATGAACACATTTTTTGAACACATTGTGTGCAATTTTAAGCTAATATATTTTTTTCAGTGTAGGCATGTAAATTTCAATGTTTTAATAATAATATAAACACAAGTTTAAACCCATTAACAGATCGATTCTGTGCGTTACCGGTAACAGCAATATTGTTACCAAAACTCGTTACCGGTCTTATAAATCGGTATTCTGTGCACTCGGTAACGCTGTCAAATGTCGTAAACTCACCTTATAGAAATGAAGCTCGCTCTTTTGTGTGGTGAAATATAAACAATGGGAAGTGAGAAGTAAATACATAGAATTAATTGCATTATGCTAACTTTTTATATGATATTTGTTTTTCTTGGCAGGAAATATGCGAGCACTACGCCGGCGCAGCTGCGGTGTTATCTATATTTAATTTATATATTAATTTTATGTTAATTAATAAATATTACACAGTGAATTGCTATAAATTTTTATCATTGAAAAGTGCTGAAGAAGCAGCAACAGTGAATTTAACATCGTTTTTTATTTTAATTTGCTCCGATTTCAATTTGAGGATTTTAAAATTAGATTAATTGCTCAAAATGCGAGCTATTTTTTGAAATGCAAGCTAAAAATTGTCTTCTGTTTTGCTTGTTACCACCTAAAGAGATGGTAGCAATATTCACCGGTAACGCTTGGTCGCAGAATACCTTGAACAGAGTGTTCAAGTTACTAAAAGGTGGATTTCTACGGTAACAAGATTAATGTTACCACGACAGAATTGATCTGTAACTAAGTATGTTTAATACCAATACAAAAAAAGAGAGATAAAAATAATGCTTTAAAAAAACTTTTTTCAGTTTCCGAGACCATTTTAGTTTTTCTGAAAATTTTCCTACAGTGGCACTTTGTGGAAAACAAATTTTTTTTATTAGTATAATAAGATATCCCAAATAGGAACTAATACCTTTCTAAAGGGGAAAAAAGGGGAAAACACTTTCGTTTTTCCATTTTAACTGAGTCAAATATGTAAAAAAATTTACATTTTCTTTGTATTTTTTTAAAAAAAGTGTATGCATATTTTTTAAAAGTTTTACTTTTTTCTGATTACTTAAGTTTTTCCCCAATATATAAAAATATAAAACATTATAAATAACTTATGCAAATAAAACAACAAGAGTTAGAAATCGGCTTAAAATATTACTATTTTTTTTTTAGAATTTTTGTCAGACTTTGAAGGCCCAAAAAATCCTTAAAAAATTTTTTTAAAACAAATTGATAACGCAGTTTTTTTCCTTTGTCTATCTCAAAAATATATTTTTGAAGTAACAAATTTTTTTCAAATTCCTTTAAAAATTAGGTTTTTGTCGTCTTTTTTCGATTTGGAACCATTGTGCGACATGAAATGCAATGTGTTAAGAGGTATAACATATCCAAAAAGAAACTAAATCGAAAGGTTAACAAGGTTTGGGTTTATCTACTTCGCGTGAATGCCCCAAAGATGGGTGATGTTTACTTTTATTACTTGCAATATCGACAATGGTTGCGATATTCACTAATATGTGCATCCATCACAACTATACATTCGCCAACTGAAACTCACCGTGGATATATTTTCACCACTATTGTGAAGTGGTTGTGTGCTTGGATGCATATGGCACTACAAAATAGACATGGTTGTTGTATTGTATATCTATGAAATACTTGCCTGGTTTTTTGCTTGAGTAACTAACTAACTGCAATGCATCCCTATCGATTACCCAGAAATTGTGAAACTGGCTAATGGGACAATCAGAGTAATGTTGAGGTTGTTACTTCGAACCATTAAGCTTTTTTTAATTCTATTTCTTAGCTTAATGTGATAGCTTAATGATTTAAATAATTTTGATGATTGATTCAACTTAGGAACTTAGAACCAACAAGTGTTTTCGGGCTTATTTCCACCTTCTGATGCCAAAAAGTTGTCTTATTGAGAGTTTTAGTTTAAGTGGACATTTACAATTTAGATAATTGTGTAACTTATTCCTTAAAATAAATACTTATACATAAAAGTATTTTTCGTTTCATTTGCAAAAATAATTTTTACAAAATTTTGAAAAATCTACAAAAAAGCTGGCCATTTTTGTTAGCTTTGAACCAAAGATATCAGGTATAATAACTATTCAGTCGAGTCTGCCTTGATTCGAAATGTGGTGGCTGAATTTTGTTTAGCTTTGAATCAAAGATATCAGGTGTAATAACTATTCAGTCGAGTCTGCCTTGGTTTGAAATGGGGCGATAGATTTGTGAGAAGGAATTGTCAATCTAGTGAAACATGTGTAGGATGTTTTAAGCGTGGCAGAAAACATGTGAATTTGATTTTGAGTTAAGTGTTATGCCTTTAAAGCAGTCAATTCAAGTTACTAAGCGGTTCTCTCCTTGAAATATTGATGAATTTTCAATTTCAGTAGATTAGAAATGATTAAAGAAATCATTTCAGGATTCGGTCAGGTCTGGTCAGAATTCGAAAACGAAACCTTTGAGACGATAGTCAAGCGCGCTATCTCCAACTATAGAGACCGCATTGTACAATGTTTCAAGCACACTCTTTTGCATGAATTGACTTTAAAACATCTTATAAGAAAAAGTTAACAATTAAAACTCATTTCTTGCTATCACTTAGCATGTTTTCTTCTTCAATGAGCTCTAAAATCACAGCATTGAATAAGTAAATTGAAGTGTAGCAAAGCAGATTCAAACTGCTACAAAGGCAGCAGGATGAAAACACTTCTTTTTTATTCTAGCTGAAAAGTTTGTTCATGTAGTGCTGCCAGACATGAATGTATTTACATGTACTTACAATGCAAATACACTCAGACCCACACACACACACACACACACACACATAGCCAAACAGGAAAACACATACAAGTCCTCTACCATTAACACTGACCTAAGTAAAGGCCACACAATTGCAGACCGCACTCTAGTGGCTGCAGATTAAAAGTTTACAGAAATCACAGCAACATACATAGGAGTAGTGGTAATGGTAGTAGTAGTAGTAGTAGTAGTTGTAACACACATATGCAAATGCATGTTCAAACACACAGCCACACATGTTCATCGCATACAATTAGTACTTATGTTGATGCTGTGTTTATTTTAGACGTAACATACTTCTAGTGCCACAAGTTCTCATTTTATTGTTAAATATCAAGCTTAACGCATAACGTACACTTATTTCTATGTAGTATGTGTGTTTCTGTGAATGTTTGTGGGTGCGTGTGTTTATTGTACTTGACTTAGCATGTGCTTGTATGTATGTCTGTGACTTAATTTTTGCCTCTGTTTAGAAGAAAAGAAAAAAGAGCTTAAAGCTTGCAAACACTGAATAGAGCAAGTTTATTTTAATCCTAAACACGACTTGACCAACTTTAAAAACTTTTATTTTGCTAGTTCTAATTTTTTTGTTATTTTTTTTTTTTTATTCGCTTGGCACAAATGTGTGCTCCAGTGTAGCTGTCTGTCTCCATTTCGTAGCTGGCCAATAAAGCAAAAGTTTATCCCTCACATTGTTTTAGTTGAAGTTGGTTGTGGTTCTTTTTGTGTTTTGTTTTTTTTTTATAGAATTTTTACTACAGTTGCTTTTCAAGTTGTATTAAATCTGCTACGTGCAATTTTTCTGGCATATTGTTGTTTTTTTTTTTTTTGTTGTTTTTATTGTCGTTAGTTTTTATGTGCCAAGTTTCAAGTTGAGTTTAAGTTGAGTTTTCACTGGAGTTTTGAGTGCCAAAGAAAAACCAGTCAAGTTAGGATTTTTTGCATTTCTATTGTTATTCTTTTAACAAAATTTATAGCAAATCCAATTGATAAAAGTCATAGTTTTTACAGCTTTTTCTATATATTTATCTCTCAATACTCGAGTGTGTCCCCCCAGAGAAAACTCACATTTGTTTCGTTTAGAGCTAAAATTTCAAATAAAATAAAAACAAAATAAATAAATGGTTGTAAAAAGATGTGCACTGATGTATCTGTAAAAGTTTTGGTTGAAAATTATTAAAGTTTTGGGATTTTGTGGTATAAATAAGATTTAAAAGGAAAAAACAATAATTTAATCAAAGCAAAAATAAACATGAGACATATTTTAAAAATTATCACTATAAAATTAAGGTCTGAAATAAAGATTTAAATCTTCACAATGGGCCCGCACTGGCCTAAGTGTACGAGTCGTCTGCCGGCTCAGCCATAAAAACCTAACCTAAAGATTGAAAAACAAAACATAAAAATAAAAAAAAATGCAATAATATAAAAAAATTATTTTCGAACATATTTTAAAGATTTCAGTTTAATATTCATCACTGAAATTAGGGTTAAAAAAATTATTATATTTATTTCCTCACTATGTCCTTGAAATATTTTTCCTCGATTGCATTAAAATTGTTGAGTTATTTTTTTTTAATTACTCTGTTTTTCTAGGACTCTAGACTTTTCTCTGCACACTTTTATTTATTTTTGTGAAACTTCATACTTCTCTTACCTATTCTAAGTTTCATAATATGTCACAAAAAAATACTTATATAAAAATAAATCAATAAATTATTCAAAATAATTTCAAAGAAATGTCAATCATTTTGCAATTTTTTTATTTGCAAATTTCTGAGCCAAATTGACGTTATGTTCACAATACAAAAAACATAGTTTGTAAATTCTTATAATTGTCAAATTGATTGAAGCCTTGTGTGACAAGGGGGGTTTTTGGTATTAACCGCCACCTCCCCATACGGCCAAAAAAGACACAAAAATTTCAAGCAAATCATATCATTAATCGAAAGTGCACGATTTGGCTATATATTTTCGATTTAAATCCCCTCCCTCCCAAAGGAAAATCCTGGCTACAGACCTGATTTCAACACAATACAACAACAACAACGACATAACCCAACAACAATGTAAACAACATACGTAACATGTTTCCGCTTGTGCAAGGAAATGTATTATTCTAGATGATTTCCTGCTACTTCCTTTCTTTTTCGCATTAAACGTGAGTCAAATACGCACGCACACACACAAACACACACACACACACACACTTTCACACTCACGCACTCACGTAACCACATGTTGTCAAAGCTGACTTGAGGAAGTGGTACAAAAGCAAAAGTCAATTCAACTACATTGATTCAAATAAGAAAATCAAAAGCGCACACATACACACCCACAGTCCCGCCTTCCTTCACAAATGTGTCACAAGTACTTAGCTTTTGGCTCAGTGAATACACCTACTCCCTACTATCCTTTTTGTGCCCCACCAATGTTATGGGGAAGGATGCGCTGTTATTTTTCTAGTGTACCTAGTTATTTATGTAAAAATTATAATATTTACACATGTCGATCGAAATACACACACTCCTTACTGTTTAGTTATAATGTATGTGTACGTGGCTTGTGCATTTGTACGCCTGTGCCTCAATTTTCTAATCTTGCAGCAAATAGCTTTTTTTATACATTTTTTGCTTCAAATGTTATTTGTTTGTTTTTGTTTTGTAACACATTTCATTTTCATCATAGCTAATTTGTTTTTTTTTCGGTTTGTTTTCGCAAGCTTCTGATTGATGAGCATGTGTCTTTCCAGCTTGTTAACTTTTCTCGAAAGGTAAGCTACGCACACATTGGTGCGAAATCTGGGTGCACACTCATAGAAATTTTCAATCCAGGTAAATTTTGATTTTTTAAGCCAAAATTATAGAAATCTATTTGTGTTTCTGTGATATATTTAAAACGTATGGTTCATAATCATCTATGATTATATTAGAGATTAAATAATCGTCTATGTATATGTCTATGTCTATGTCTATGTCTATGTCTATGTCTATGTCTATGTCTATGTCTATGTCTATGTCAATGCCTAGGTCTATGTCTATGTCTATGTCTATGTCTATACCTATGTCTATGTCTAAGTCTATGTCTATGTCTACGTCTATGTCTATGTCTATGTCTATGTCTATGTCTATGTCTATGTCTATGTCTATGTCTATGTCTATGTCTATGTCTATGTCTATGTCTATGTCTATGTCTATGTCTATGTCTATGTCTATGTCTATGTCTATGTCTATGTCTATGTCTATGTCTATGGCTATGTCTATGTCTATGTCTATGTCTATGTCTATGTCTATGTCTATGTCTATGTCTATGTCTATGTCAATGTCTAGGACTATGTCTATGTCTATACCTATGTCTATGTCTAAGTCTATGTCTATGTCTATGTCTATGTCTATGTCTATGTCTATGTCTATGTCTATGTCTATGTCTATGTCTATGTCTATGTCTACGTCTATGTCTATGTCTATGTCTATACTTTAGGAAAACCGTATAAACTTTTACCCTATTTTGCTTCATTTTCGAGACATGGCATTTTTTTTTTTTCAATATTTTAAGGTAAAATTATAGTATCGACTGACCCTCTCTACTTGTGCGCCATTTAGAAAATTCAAAATTATCTGAAACGTTTAGTTTTCATAATAAAATTCAAGCACTGCTGTGACACTAACGAAAAGCTCTCAAAACATTTAATGCTTGTTTCGATGGCGTCGCTACATACAGTAGATTTTCATTCAATCTCAAGGCTACACTGAAATACACTATCCAAGATAATGTACACTAAGGCGTATCGAAAAATTAAGATCGTATTCTAAAAGGTCATAAAAGTTGCATTGGAATGTCAAGATCACCCAAAAACATTTATTTTTAGGAAAATAAAAGGATGTCTTCCACTCCCGCAAGAAAAAAGTTATTTTTTTCATTTTTGTAAAAAAACAAACTACATATGTCTTAAAGCAAAAGTAAGTACATATAGACTTAAACTAACAATATCTTGCCAAACACGATGCCACTCGCAATTTTTATTTTATCGTGTGAATGATATTCTAAGCTATAATTATAATCGAGATAGCACAGAACTTTTCATTATTTCCTAATAATCTAAATTTTGCTGGTATTAATTATAGTGTTGAAGTATTCCTTAAATTTGGCTAAATTAATAATTAGCATATTTTTCGCATATGTATGTGGGACTGGAGTCTGACGGACTTACAAAACATGAGACTCGGAGCTGACGGGAGTTCTAGACAACTATATTAGCGAACTGGACGATGACAAGGACAGACCATGTACACAACTGGACGAAGAACAGGACGACTATATCGGTGAACTTGACGATGACAAGGACAGACAATGTACGCAACTGGACGAAGTGGACGTGACTAACCGACGCGGAAATGAGCGTGGGTTCAGTTGGCATGGAGGACTCGACAAAGTTAGACGCAAATAAAATTCAGAATTATTATTTTAAATATTTTAAAAACCGTACTTATTGTCTTTATTACAACTTGTTCTATCTTTTTATTTATTCAAACAATTGCATTAATATTTACGAGTATGTGTTATGTTTAACAATGTAAATGCATTCAAGTTTATATATATATATTTATATGAAATACATAATCTTATTCAAACATAATAAAGTGAAAAACCACATGTATTTTCCTATTTTTAAGAATTTTCTTATTTTGAATGCATTTTTTAACTTTCTCAAAAAAAATCAAAATAAGATTTTCTATCTCTCAACTTGGATTTTTTAAATATTTTTGAACATCACCCTGTCTAAAAGTATTTATTTTAAATAATAGCTTAAGACAACGATTTATTTCTTTTCTTTTTATTTTATTTATTTTTATACCAATTTTCTTCAGTGTTCTCTTCAGTGCTAATTTCATGTGTTTACTCATTTTTTTTTTTGTTTTGTTTGTTTTCAGAGTCTATTTGTATTTTTGTTTTGATATTTTCTTGTGCCTTACTTATAAAAGGTACATAAAAAAAGTGTTCATTTCTTAGAAACATCTTCCCTCAAATGAGGCTAGTTCTCAAGTGATGGAAGTGGTGACTTTTTTAATAGAAAATAGACTTTAACTAAATGCTCGGTTTAAAACTAAAAATCACTCGCTATTTTTGACATCCCATAAAATAACACAACTACAAAAACATTTCTTCTGTTCGAATTTTGGGAATTAAAAAATCTTTCTTTGAAATATTTTGTAATCATCTTCTCTTCGCCTCACAGTGGTTTCAAAGTGGAATTAAATCATTTTTTTCATGTTGTAATTTTTGTTCATTTTTTTTTAATTTAAGTTTAGAAATATTTCCATAACACGTTTTTAAAAAAAAATTTAAGATAAGTCTTCTCAATTTTTGTCGAGGAGAAGTGAATGTCGGGAAATTTTTCTTCTCAAAAACAGCCATGATTTTTAGCCGGATTCCGGTAGGAACTGCTCCGACATAATTGCTTGTATTCACTTAAATTTTTTTTAAATACAATATTGTGATGTATCTAAACTACATTTTTTTTAATGATAAATATATTTTTTTTTTTTATTATTGTGTTTTTTTTAATAATTTTATTAAGACCATGTTTTTTCCCAAATTCCAAAGTTTGGTGGACCAGAACTAAGTTTTCGACACTTATCGACGGTTTCTAACTATAAAAATCTTAAACTGTAGACTTTTAGTAAGCATTTTAAAAAAAAAAAATTGGCTGCTTATAGCTGCTAACCTGGTTTTAACGAACAAAAGAGTGAATGCATATTTATACCCATATGCGTCTCCACACATTGTCATAAAGAATATGTAAAATTTTTGTTTTCTTCTTTTTTTTTCTTATTTTAATTATAAAGGAAATTCCTAAATGTTATATAATAAGAAAAAAAATGTATTTCTTTAATTAAAAAACATTGTGTACTCGCCAGGTATTGAACCAGGTATTTTAAGATGTGCTCTAATAGAGCTTATTGCAACTTATATACAAAATTTAATCGATCTACGACGAGTCGCTCCTGAATTTTAGATGCTATGCTTATTTTGTGTGGGAGGTGGGCGTGGCAATTTAGTTTTAAATATACGCATGTATTTAAGGTTCTTCTAAAGTTTTGATATAGCTTCAATAAAAAGAAAAATATCGTTTTAAATTTTTGTGTTATATGGGAGGTAGGCGTGTTTGTAGGTGGGTTTGCAAATTTTTTGTAAGTACTCTTATATAGTTTATTTCAACTTATGTATATACCAAATTTTATTGGTATACGACTACTCCATCTTAATGCTATGCAAATATCGTATAAAAAGTATGAGAGGTGGGCGTTGCAATTTTTTTTTTTAATCTACATATATATTTCAGGTCCTCGAGAGAGTTGTTTTGATATAACTTCAATACGAAAAAATATGTAGCTTTTTAAAATTTTGTGTTATATGATAGGTTGGCGTGTTTGTGGGCGGATTTCAAAAAGTTTTTTAACAACTTCTAATAGATAAAATTTTATTGCTCTACGACGACTCCTTTAAATTTTTTTTCCAAACTTTGTATGGGATTAAACCACTGTGCGCCTTTTAAAGGTTTTGCTTACTCAGTGTCGTTCTCTACGACTGTAAGTTCTTTTAAGTTATTCGCTTTAAAGAAGTTTTTGTCTTGTGACGAGCAACTTTAATGGACATTTAATGTTTCTTCCCTGAGCACATTCCGTTTGACACCAAAATGTATGACAAAGTTTTGATTAATTTGATTGAAGCTTGAAATTTAACAGAAATTGGCTCATTTCTTGAGGGACAATTTGTGTGCTTCTATTTTTGTTTTTTTTTTTTTCTATTTTTGGTCTCTTGAATTTGTGTGATATTTTTGTAAAAGTTTCTTTGTTATTTCTAATGATATATGTATCTAACAGAAAAAAATTTGTTTGCAAAAGTCATTTGTCTTACTTGTTTACTGATGTAGTATGCCTTCATAATTGCAAAGATACTCGTACTCCAAACCTTAGATACTCTGATGCATGCATGTGGTTTTTTACTTGTATTGACTGTTTGGGCGTGTTATGTGTGTTTGTTTGATTTCTAACTATGACAGTTCGTTTTACCTGCTGTTCTACACATTCACAAACAAACACATGCAGACAAGACTTTGTCATCTCGCTGATAAACGCTTCGCATGTAAAATTACGCCATCGAATAGTGATCGACGACAGACATCTACAAGATGTCAAAAGTATGCGAATCATCAAATTCGTTGTGCTGTCACAGAAATCAAAATGAAATAAGTGCAATTTGTACGCTTTGACATGACGTAAAGTTGGCGGAACTTCGCGTTTCATTTGTATTCAAGATATCATCACTACAGTCACATCACTCTACAGTCACATCAATAGTCGATGGCTTATTCAAAATTTATTTAATCGTCAACATAGAATAAATTCAATGTGATGTTTGCGAAATTTCATTGTTATCGAGCGAACGTGCTTGTTTCCTTGGATTATGGCTGGTAGTGTTCATCAGGAAAATGGAGCATTATTCCGTAGTTGTATTTGAAAATTGAAAGATGTATCCAGGATTAAATTTGTTTAAATTGGGAACATGGCATGTTGTCAAAACAAAAAAAAACAAAAAAAAAAAAAAACTGTCACAATTCTAAATATCCCACCTTTTGTGTTTTCATCTTCAATGCACTCAAAATAAATAGTTCGGTTACTGCGTAATTTGTGGGCTTGGGGCTTTTTGAGATGACGAAGTTACTTTTTACCGCGCAGGTTTCCAAAAAACTTGAAAAATGCATTTTTTCAAAATTCTTCGGCGTTGCATTGAATTGTTATTCGCTGAGTA
>OX030952.1:130567509-130817509 GCA_943735915.1 Pherbina coryleti
TTATACATAACATGTTTTTCAGGAGCGGTTGCCATCTTCAGCTTCAGCTTCAGCGAGCAGTTTAAATGGGGGCCTTAGACCAGTGCTCGGCATCTCGCGGCAGCGCGCGTAAAGAGCTTTCTCTACCGCCACAAGTACGGCCACATGTACGCTGCTAGAGTTTTTTACTCACTTTTTTAACATTGAAAAGCTTTTAAATGCACAAATGCACATAACGCCAAGATTGCGGTTGTGCTAGAATGCCGACCACTGCCTTAGACCAGCGCAGGGCACTCCATAGCTCACTGAGCTCTCTGCGAGCGTAACTTTTCACATGTATACAAAGCTCACAATAGAAGAGAATATAATTCAGTCGTCCGCAGACGGTGATGCCGTGAGGTCTATGTCGCTTTGCGCTGCATGTTTTATGTACACTCTTAAAAAAACCAACCTATTGATTTGTAGATTTATAATATTTATGCATATATTTCTTTATTTTATAGAATTTTATATTATTCCCATATATTAAGATTTCATATAATTCATACATACATACATACATATTATCTTTTATGATTCTTTGTATGATTCATTCAATACTCTTGTATTAATTTTTTAATAATTAATTTTTAGCTAATAAGTTAATCTTACTAACTTATTTCATTTACTTACTTATTATTTACTTATTTTTTTATTATTAAGTTTAATTATTAGTATATATTAAGATTTTATAATATTAAAATAATTATTCGTATATATTAAGGTTTCATATAATTCATCCATACTACCCATTTAGATTATTTGCATTATTCATTCATATCACTTGTATTTATTAATGTCTTAGAAGAAATAATGAAGTGTACGCACGAATAAAAATAAAAACATAAAGTAGAAAATATAAACTTACAAATCTAAGTAATCGTAACAACTATTTCGCTCAGTGTGCGCGTTTCGAGAGCGCACTAATACTAACAAGACAAAATAAACTGTGACTGTGTTAGAATGCCCAGCCCTGCCTTAGACTCTACCAGACTTCTTTTCCACAACAGGATAGAGGCGTATGTATTCATTTATGCAAAACAGAGAACTACAGCTCTACTCAGACGCTATGTCTTACTTTGTATCAATGCCAAAATGTGCTAAGCGGTTTTGTGACCTTCCGTAAATCCATCTATACTTTATTTCTCTGGAAATCTGCAAAGGTACACCCTATCGAGAGAAGAGGAACTTTCAACCTTTTTGTTTTTGTTTTCCTAAAAAGCTCCGTTTTGAAAGGGGCTCCTTGTTGAGGATAAGATAAGATAAGTATTTTTTACAGTTATTTTTCCTGCTAAATCTTAACTTCAAATTGCCTCCCAATACCATTTACAGTTGATTAAAATAACTTATAGTCTGGTTGGAATTTACACGCAAAGAAAATAAAAACGTTTCTCGCTAGTTTGCCGCAAACGAACTTCGTTTGTCGTGCTTGAAATCGTTATTTATAAACGTTACAACAGTTGTCATAATAATAGTCAGTTGCGAGAAACGCGTCAGTTAATTGCAGGAAATTAATTTCGTTTGTCATAAGCGTGAGTGATTTTTAAATTGCAGCAATTGAAAAAATTGTTTTTCTCAACTGAAAACTTGGTTTGTTTTTCCCTTCAGAGCTCAGAGTTACTTTTTGGGCAAATTGTTACTATATAAGCGAATTTCGGTGTATATATATAAGATATATTTTTAAGTTGATGACAACTGAATATTCGTTTGCGGCAAATACAACTTTCAAACGAAGTGTAGTTGGTGAATTTTTCAGTTGCGGGTAACGAAAAATTTCTTTGCGAGTATGTTTGTTCAGGCAATTCTGACAAAACACTGATGACATGTACCTTACGCTGTAAGCGATGATCGGAGTAGGTTTGCCGGTATTTTACACAGAGAAATTTGGGGTGGCAGTCAAGCGCGCTACCAGTCGACTACGAGGCCGCCTAAGTGACCTATATCTATTATAAACTGATATATTATTAAAAACTGACTATTATATAAACATAAAACTGTTTGTCCTTGTTGCTATCGTCATAAAAGAGAGATATTTGAAAATATACCAAAAAAACTTTCAGTTTTAAGTTAGTCAGTTTTGCTGTTTGCGTGTCCCTACGCGTTCGTATCGCTTAAATATGAATTAATTACGTTAAAGTTTATGCATTTAAAAACAAATATTTGAAAATGATCCATACAAAAAAAAAAAAAAAAAAAAAATAAAAAAAAAACAAAACCAATGAAAAACTTTGCGAATTAATTAATTAAAAGTTGAAAAATTTTAACACCATGAAAATTTGAGGTTATCATATTGTAAACAATTCGGTGCGGAAAACGAAATGAGCGAACCTAAAAATAAAAATTAAACAATAATAATAAAAGAAACAAACGCAAACAAATTTGAAAAAGACACAACGTAAGAAAAACGCACAGAAAACGCTTAAAAGGCAATAAAAAAGCAAAAAAGTAATAAATCCAAACAAAAACAACAAAAATAAGCAACGAATTGAATCAAAATTGAATTTTCCATTTCAATTTAACGCCAGATCGCACAATAATAACAACAACAACAAAAAAAACCAAAGCAGATAAATCCAATTGATTAGAGATAATTAGGGTCCGAAGATAGGGGATATTTTGTTGTTTTTATTTAACGTCTAACGGAGCGATTAAAATCTGTAATTTACTGACTGAATAGGTTAAGTAAAAGTTATGAAAGCTGCTTGAAAAAAGATTTAGAGGTCGATGCAACAAAAATCTATTCAAACAGGAACGGGCATGGTGCTGCTCGCAGTGATTGTCAACAATCATTCGAAATCTCTGCCGGAAATTGCACTTCGAAATATTTCGATTCGCATAAGTGAATCCTTTCTAGTTTTTCTTATTTAAGTTTCTTTATTTGTACACATTTGTATTTATGTGATTTTCAGCATTTGTTGGCCAATATTTGAATTGGATAAACAAACAAAGCTGCAGGATGCTGCTTATTGATTGTTTTATTTATTATTAAGTTGATAGTGTACAGTCAAAAAGTAAAAAACAAAAAACATTTATAATTCAGAGTTAAGTTTTTGATATAAATATTAACAAACGCTCAAAGGCAAGTCGGCACAGAAAGGACAAGTTTTTTCAAAATTGCCTTGAAAAAGTATTATCCTGGAGGCTTAGAAAAAAAAAAAAACTGTTGCAAGGTGAATTAATTTCTTATGTGCTGCCACCATTTACAGTTAATTTTCATGCCATCTTTCGAAGAAGCAACACTTAAGTAAGTCTTGAAAAAGTTTGCGAAAGACTTATGTTGCCTGAGTAACTTGAGAGAGCTTTTTTTATTACAATAATAAACAATAAAGAGGGTTAGTTAAAGCTGTAAACGGAAGTTAAGCTAAGATGAATTTTTTTTTCCTTGACATTAAAAGAACATACATTTTTTACTTGTAGTAGATATATCTTTGATTTAGTGCGGCAAGATGTTGTGAAATATATGTTATAACGTAAGTATCTTTAAGTCGAAAAAGCTATGAAATTTCGTGTGTAGATACATCTATTATGAATCAACTACTGAGTGGATTGGTAAAAAACTAATTTTCTCCAAATGCTGAGGTCTAGACGATTGTTTAATAAACAAGGCGTAATCGGTTTGACAAACATCACCTTTGATTCCTTCTCTGATTCTGACTCTGACTCTGACTCTGACTCTTACTCTGACTCTAACTCTTATTCTGACTCTGACTCTGACTCTGACTCTGACTCTGACTCTAACTCTTACTCTGACTCTGACTCTAACTCTGACTCTGACTCTGACTCTGACTTTGAATCTGACTGTGACTCTGACTCTGATTCTGGCTCTGACTCTAACTTTGCCTCTGCCTCTGATTCTGACTCTGAATCTGACTCTGATTCTGACTTTGACTCTACCTCTGACTTTGACTTTGATTTTGACTCTGACTTTGACTGTGACTCTGATTCAGATTCTGATTCTGATTCTGACTCTATCTTTGATTCTGACTCTGAATCTGACTGTGGCGCTGATTCTGACTCTGGCTCTGACTCTAACTCTGACTCTGACTTTGACTCTGACTCTGACTCTGATTCTGACTCTGCCGCTGCCTCTGCCTCTGACTCTGACTTTGACTCTGAATCTGACTCTGACTCTGAATCTGACTCTGATGCTGATTCTAATTTTGATTTTGATTTTGATTCTGATTCTGGTTCTGATTCTGATTCTAATTCTGACTCTGACTCTGATTCTGACTCTGAATCTGACTTTGACTCTGACTTTGACTCTGACTGTGACTCTGACTCTGATTCTGATTCTAATTCTGACTCTGATTCTGATTCTGACTTTGACTCTGACTCTGACTCGACTCTGACTCTGACTCTGACTCTGAATCTGATTCTGAGTTTGGCTCTAACTCTAATTCTTACTCTGACTCTAACTCGTACACTGACCCTGAATTTGACTCATACTTTGACTTTGACTCTGACTCTGTCTTAAACTCTGATTGAAATTTTTTCTCAAACCAATAAAAGAGCCTTTTTTTTGAGTTCGTTAACTCTTATATTGATTGTTTGTTTACGTAGGGGTCCAAATGACCCCCATGTGCCCACAACAAAATATTGTACCAGAACTTTGTAATAGAACCACCCTTCTAAAAAGCCCATTTAATGTAAGAGAGTTGTTCGAGAGTTGCCTTTCGTTTCAGTGACAGACGCACGCGTCCCTAAAGAAAGGGACACAAAATATGAATGGGTGATTGGTGAATATCTCGAGAAAAATTAAATTGATTTAAAACTAAAACTAAAAACATTAAAATTAAAAATAGTTTAATTTCTAATAAATGTTACCAAGGTAATTTCCCAGTGGTTTAGGTAATTTTATACAATGGGCAAAAACATGAGAAGTTACGTGTAAAGCATTTTTGGACTCAAAGTTGATAATCAACTTGAGAAGTCAAGTAAATTATAATCAGCAACAGGTGTTTTTAATTAATTTTTATTCATATATTTTCGATGCCCCTTTCTCATATTGAATATGCATTGAATTCATCGCGCCTCAGAGTTTAATGATCTCTGTTCAAATTCATGCGACAAGAAATGGGCATCGCAGTGATGTTCTTCTTTACAGCTAGTTAATTTATTTTTTCTATCACGATGAAAAACTTTTCTGTATCAACACACACGGTTGCGTCGCTTCGTTCATCAAAGCGCTAATAAGCTTTATTTTCTAACGTACTTGTATGTCAGACAGCGCGCACATCACAATCAATTCATACATGTTTAATTGCTAAAGCTCTAATTATAGGGAAAAAACAATATGTAAGCTTAGACAGTTGCCGCTCTACAGTTTCTTGAAAAGGTGCCTTATGCCGGGTACATTATCTGGGAAATTCATTGTTGCAATGTTTGCACATGGAGTGCAAAAGTAGATTAATTATTTTTTGCTTGGTCTCATTTATTTTAAGCGCCTTAGACTCTGCTGCTTGCTCATTTGTAGCTTTTGTGCTTTTAGGTTTTTTATTTACCATGATGTTATTTTCTAATTTTGATGATATTTTATGCGTCAAAAGGAAGAAGGTTTTCTGTCAGTTTGTCTATTTGTTTTTTTTTTTAGGCATACTAGAGAGCTTTCCTTGTAATTTGACATGTTTATTAATTAATGGTATCATTATTATTTATATAAATAATTGTTATGTCTTCATGTCTGGGGAAATCTTTATTTAAGCTTTAAGAGAATCAGCGAACCTTAAATGCTTTAAGAAGCTAAGGTAGTGCAAGTAGTAGTTTTCGAGTTGAAATGTCTATTAACTTAAAGCTTGCACATACATAGATACGAGTAGCTATGCATTTGATATTTTATGCCATAGTTGACTAAAATTGGAGAGGCCCTAAACCGAAAGCAAAACAAAGTTATCACAAGTAATAATAAGGTTTCCAAGCGCCCAAAAACTTTAAAAGTATGCTTATATTTCTGAACTGGCCATCAAAGCTTTTGCACTTAAAGCGTTAACTTGTGATGCACACTCAAACATTTACAATGAAAATAGAACTTGAAAATTTAAGTGCAAAAACGATGTAACTGCAAAAATGAAAAAAAAAAAAATACAGCTGAATTCAAATTGTTCATTGATTTTCCGGCTTTTATCGTTGCTCTATTTAATTTATCTACTTATAAATTTTCCAAATTACTCGAATGGTTCTTGTGTTGCCACACAATGAGATCAAAAAATATTGTGCCGCTTTGAGCTCAATGTAAATAAATGCTTTGAAAATATTAAGTATTTAAGTGGAATACCATATAAATAGAAAATTGTTTGTAAGAATTTTGCGCCAAATCCCAGTGTTAACAAGATTATAATTAAGTTGGCTAAGAACAAAAAAAAAAAACATGACAAAACATTCGGCGTAGTCATAAGTCAATAAAAGAATGTTCATCGAGGAAGTGGTGGCAACGCCTGCATAGCGCGAACAAATAAGTGTTTATAAATATTATGAGCCAATTTAATAGAATAACAAGAAAACCGATAAAGAGCAAGAAGAAGAAGAAGAAGTAGCAGCCGGAAAAAAGCCGAAATACAAATAAAGTTGAAGACAAAGCCTTGCAGCGCAGCACCAGGCACCAATAAAAAGTCAATTATTAGATGGGGAAGGGCTGTGTGAGGGAGTACAGCTGCAAAAAATAAAGAATGCCGCTGCAGCACAGTGGGTGAAAATAACAACTACCTTAAATCAACAGCATTAAAGTTTATGTATATTTATTCAACCAATTCGAGCTTTTTTTACGCTTAAGGAATGCTCAATAAAAACTGGCTAAATATAACAAAAAATGGCCAACATGTATAAAAAAATGTGTTCATGTAAATGAGTGTTAAGTAAATCAACAACAAAATCAGAACAAAGTTATTTGATGCTTTTTCTTATTAGGTTCGGAGTATATGGGACACGTCGCAGACTGAGCCCATAAAAAAAGTTGGACAATAATAGAAGGACTGCTTCTAATGAAATTTGGAATGCTGGGTAAGTTGAAGCTATTTATGAAAAATTTCAAAAATAGTTCAAATTAGTCAGTCCCTAGGGAAACCTCCCTTAGACCTATATTAATATTTTACCTGATTTTGTATGGAAGACACCTACAAAAGTTCACCGATCTTAACGAAACTCATTCAGAATGCTAAGAAAATAGTGTAATAGATGCATACAAAAAATGATCGAAATCGGCTAAGCCCTAGTGGTACCTCCCTTGAGCCTTTATTAATTTTATACATGAATTAATCCCCTATTAATCTTTTAGCATTGAGTTGATTCGGAAAAAGGGTGAAAGTTTAGTTGGAAAGTGGAAAGATTGAGTAGTGTCGGTGAAGATTTGTTTTGAACCTAAACAGTTCGAAGCCATCGGGGAACACAGGGAAAATTATTCTACAATCTTACTGTGCGACCGAAGAAAGAGTTATCGCTGTAATGAGATGTTTTATTCGAGCTGGTGGCTTCAGGTCTTGTACCTTCCTTGATCACTTCGTATCGTAATACCTACTAAAAAGGCAAAGGCATCCAACAGTGCGTCGATGCCCGAGAGAGTTGAGAGAAGATGAAATATTTTCATCCCCTATCAAGCATATCGCACACCGTTGAATTCGGTTCAGAAGCTCCAAATAAGATCTTGAAGCCCCTGCCCAAATGTGCGAATTTGAAAGGGATATTTTTGATCATTTTGAAAATCCTGTGAAAAATCCAATTTAATTCCGTGTAATGAAAACTGTTTTTTTTAATACTTTTTATAAAAACCAAAAATAAAATTTTTTTGATCATTTGAAAAATTTGTTTACAGAAGTATTTTTCCTATGTGCTCAAAAACAAAGAATTTACAACAAATTGTCTAAAAATAGTGATTTGAAAGGGCTGGACAATTGGATAATTTAAACAAAGCTTTCGCTTTATTTTAAGTTGTGTGCGGTGGGATGAAGCGTTTCGGGGGGTGAAGCTGATTGATTTTGAGAATTTTGAAAATCGAAGGGTGATTTTGAGGAATGTAAAAGAATAAAAAATTGCGAGTGACTTCAATAATACCAAATTACCAAGGGACTATGATGTTATAACTTTTTTATTGTATCTGCGGCATAACAGTGATGAAAGTCGAAAGTTTTGTTTTTTTGCATAGGAGGTGGTACGGTCCAATTTCGATTCTTGCGAGCTAAGCTAAAAACCATTCAAAAATTATGATTTTTGGGGGTACTGTGAGCCTCCAAAAAAAAAAAGCGAAACGATTCACCCCACCGAACCCTTTTTCTTTTACAATGATACTCATTTTGTTGGGTTTCGAGACAAAAACATTTCTGATTTTTTGTTCACTACACGGTATACTGTGCGTCGTTAAGGGCCTCCGGGAGTTTTTTTAAAAAAAAAAGAAGACACATTTTAAATTCTTTTTTTTTAATCTGTATTTTATTTCCGACCAATTTTTTTTCACTTTTAAAGTATAACTATTCAAGATTTATGCCTGTAATTTTGGTGCAAAAATATTCGTCATTAAGGTAGAAAACTCCAATGCCGCGAAAGACCTCAACTTTAAGGTAAGCAAGATATCTGGAGACTAGTTCATCTGAAAAAAAATCTTTTCGGTTTATAAAAGAATTCTTGGGCGTATAATCGTTGTTTTTTGAGGATAACATAACATTAGGACAAGGATTTGGATAAGAATTAGAAAATGAATAAAGGCAAGGATTTTTAACAAAGTGATCGACCAGGGATAGACTAAGGAATAGGAAAAGACTTGGACAAAGATTGGAGCAAGGATAAGAATTCAGACAAGCTTTGGGAAGAGGACAATGAAACGAATTAGGACAAATAAAGGGTGTTTTTTTTAGGGGTTTGTTTTTCGAATAGAGATAAAACTGGCATTTTGTGGTCAAATCTGGCAACTCTAATGTCATTTATGTTCAGTTTGGTTTGCCATTTCCTCATGAACAGGTTGACAAAAGAACAACGCTTGCAAATCGTGCAAATTTATTTCGAAAATAATGGTTCAGTTCGCGAAGTTTACCGCAAGCTCCGTCCATTTTATGGTCGACATAATCGTCCATCAGAGCAATTAATTCGGTTAAGCATGGGTCGTTTTCGCACTACGTTTACTCTATGTGATAATACGCATCCGCAGAGACGTCAAACAGTGCGCACCGAAGAAACAATTGCCGCTGTAGAGCAAAATGTTGAAGAGGACCCGAATGAATCGATTCGCCACCGTGCACAGCAATTGGAGCTTTGTCCATCAACTTTATGGAAGATTTTGCGCAAAGATCTTGGCTTGCGACCTTACAAGATCCAGCTTGTGCAAGAATTAAAGCCGCGAGACCATGCAATGCGTCGTGATTTTGGTGTATGGGCCGAAAATGAGATTGATCTCGATGCTGATTTTCATCACAAAATTTTGTTCAGTGATGAGGCTCATTTTTGGTTGAATGGCTACGTCAACAAGCAAAATTGCCGCATTTGGAGTGAAGAGAATCCACATGAGATCTTTGAGACGCCATTACATCCACAAAAACTGACTGTTTGGTGTGCTCTATGGGCTGGTGGAGTCATTGGGCCATACTTCTTTCGAAATAATGCTGGAGAGTCAGTTACCGTTAATGGAGACCGGTATAGAGCCATGATAACCGACTATTTTGTTCCCGAATTGGATGGCATAAATGTGGATGAGTTGTGGTTCCAACAAGACGGCGCTACATGCCACACAGCGCACGTCACAATCGATTTATTGAAGGAAACATTCGATGAGCCACTAAGATCGTGTGATTTGACACCATTGGATTATTTTCTTTGGGGATATGTGAAGTCGCTCATCTACGCCAACAAACCAGAAACGTTAGGGGACTTGGAGGCCAACATTCGTGGCGTTATTGCCGACATACGGCCCCATATGCTCGAAAAAGTGGTTGAAAATTGGACCTGTAGAATTGGCTTTATTCGAGCCAGCCGCGGCGGCCATATGCCCGAAATCATATTTAAACATTAATGGCATAAAATTATCCTTCCAATAAAGCCAAATTGATGGACATTAAAACGATTTTCTTGTGTTTTATTTCAATTCGAAGTTCTATACCTCTAAAAAAAACACACTTAAAACAATATTTAGGACTAGATTGGGAAAAAGATAAGGACAAGGATTTTGAAACACTAACGACTAGATTAAAGCCACAGTTGAAGAGAAGTAGTGGGACAAAGATTTGGAAAGGGATTCGAACAAAAATAAGGTCAGGAATTAAAGCAAGAACTTATTTGGACAAGAAGTAGGACAATTATTAGGGAAAATATATGAATAAAAATAAGTATAAGGACAAGTTTGGGGGAAAAAAAGGCTAGGGACAAGTTAAGGACAATCCTTAAGAGACGCTCTTACGTCAAAACCACGATACAGCCAACTTTTTTTCTTAAAAATATTTGCTTCATTATTTGTCAAGCACCAACTTAGCCCACTGTGCCTTAATAAAGTCCCACAGTTAGTATTAAAAAATGTACCCAATTATATTTGGCATCTGAAATAGTTTGCCTGTCGACTGATGTTTGAAAACAAAATCTGATCTTTGATTGATCAACTAAAGCAAATATTTTTGTTTTTTAAATATTAATGAAAAATTTACTGTCTGCTTTCGATTTTTTAAATTTATGGCTACAATAAAAATCGATCGTTAAAATTTGTATCGACAAATTGAATGTTTTATTTTCTTATATTGAAAATAATACACAACATCAAGAATTTTTGTAATTTTTAAAAAGTTTTCATGGCACGATCGTATGCATCAGTTATACAAAAAAATTTGTGGTAAGAAAAATTTGTATTTTTAAGTTTTATTATCTCTTCAAGGAAATAAAATAGTCAATATTTGACCTTGAAATTTCTGTGATGCTGATTGCCTTCATTGTTGTCAGAGTGATGCCGGATTTGTTTTGATTTTGGAAGCTATACGATATTGATTAATGAGAGCATTGAGTTTACAGCGGATAATTCTGGTGAAATATATATCTATCAGAATTCCTCTATTCGAATATTTTTCAGTAAAGTGAGTCAGTTAGGAGAGTTGACTCAAGAAGCTATAATAATATAGGCCACATGTGTAATTATGTTATCCTAAATAAACATTCATTCCCAGGCCGGATTTACCATAAGACAGGAAAAGGAAATGCTTGTGTGCGCCAACTTAAGGGCTGCCAATCATTACGAAATTCTTCAAATCATCACATAAAACTCAACATTTGAATATCGCTTGAAGTGTATCATCCTCAGGAGAAAAAAAACAAAAAAAAAAATAAAACATTTGAAAATATTTGGTTTTTGTTTGCTTTTTTAATAAAATTACATATTATATGTTGATACCTTAAAAAAAGTTCTCTTCGCCAATCTACCCTACGCCTGTTGGGTGGAAACAGTGCTAAATAAAAACAAACATCAAACAAAGCTGCCGTGGCTGAGTATGTTAACGCCACGGCTGAGTATGTGGATTGTTCAATGTATCCGAACTGGGAGTTGTCGAGTTCAAGCTCCAGCTAAGGTAGAAGATATTTCTGTGCGGCAATCACACTGTCAAATATCACATAAAAAAAAACAAAAAAAAAAAAAAAAAAAAAAACAGTTTATGTCACAAAATTGAAAAGTGATATTCTGAGAAGACTAATTTTCGTGAATTTTTTTGTCGTATATCTTGAGAAGCATTGGTTCTGTGGAATTTTTTTTAATGCGATTTTTTATAATTGTGTACAAAAAAATAAATTAAAGGCCTTGTAATTTTTAAGATAATCCTTGGTTCCAATAACTCACTCTACGTTTCAAATTGTTGAAAATCGAATAAGAATCACGCCTATCCCCCACATAAACGGACGTCATCAAAATAATAAAACCTTTATAACTTCGGACGTTATATAATAAACACGAGTGTGGGTTATTTTAACTTCACTCTCGTATAATACGAAGATAATAAATTATTTGCTGGTTTTATTTGATTTCATTGCTAACTTCAAATATTTCTCAGGACTTGGGAATAGGCTGACAAAAGTTTTTTTTTTCCACATCATACAGCAATAGACCAAAAATATTTTTAAGACTCAATTAGTTTTCATGCGCTGACTTTTTAAAAAAAATTCCTATTTATCTAATGCATTAGAGCAGTATTGGCCAAAGCTTTTGCACGCTTGCTTTCGTGCTTTTGGGCTACAAAGCTTTTCTGTATGTATTCATTAAACGATAATCGATCAACGTGCTTTAAGGTGCATTCACTGATCATTTTCAGCCAGTGTTGCCAGGGATACGAACTGAAATTTACAACCATTTGGGTAAAAATTTACCACATTCGGACAAAATTTACCTTTTCCCAAAATAAAAAAACTAAAAATTTTTTAAATGATTAACTACCGTTGTAAATTTTTTGTCAGTATACATATATTTGTAAAGAAACAACAAAAACATTATAAAATAATATTTGTACCATTTACACACCGAAAAGCAACGCTGATCCCATGGTATAATAATACAAGGTAGCATTGACAACTGCTTATTTTCTCTTCTACAAGAAAACATCTCCTGTCAAAAACAACTGTTTGTGCAAATGCATCTGCAGCTGCTGAAGTTGTTGTTTTTTTTCACTTCTACGTTTTCAACATTGTTTGTGTTTTCAATGGCCGATTGTGTGCGCTCTCTTTTTAAGTATATTTTTTGACAGGCGATGGTTTCCCAAGCAACTGTCAATGCTACCTTGTGTCAGTGTTGCCAGAGAGACAAACTGAAATTTACCACTATTTGGAAAAAAAATTACCACTTTCGGAGAAAATTTACCTTTTCCCAAAACAAAAAAAGTAAAAAATTTTGAAATGATTAACAACGGTTATTATTTTTTTGTGAGTATACATATATTTATCTCTCATCAGCAAGTTCACCGTCAACTTTTGACGTACATAAGCCGGGACTTACCGGGTATTTTGTTTTGCTATTTTTGAATTTAATTCACTTGTTGCTTTTACCCCTTTTACAATGGTCATGAGTTGAAAGCAATTTTTTTGACGTTCCCTTTTGAAACAAAAAAATTGACGGTACAACACAAGGGTACCGTCAATTTTTTTCCCCTTTCTTTTCAACCAATTCGCCACAATTAGCCAACAAACTCAAAAAATTGCTTTCAATTCTTGACCAATGTAAAAGGGGTCTTTGTTCAGCAACTAGAGATTAATAATTCAGATTTTTTTTTTGTTTTTTTACACAGGATGATTCACAAGAATATTAAACCGCTTGTGAGAATGTTCAGAAAGGTAACAGTATTCAATAATTCAAAAAATTAACAAGCTTTAAAAAATTTTTATTTTCGAAAAATTTACCACTTTTGATCAAAAATTACCTTTTTTACATCTGCCCAAAAAATGGGCCAAAAATTACCTCAGTTAGGGAAATTAACCTCAATCAATACCATGCGTTGATCCGACAACCGCTCTTATTCTGGACGTTTCCTATTCTCTAAGAATTTCTCCGAGAGAGGATCGCCAACCGACAGTAGCTTTGTTTCTGTTCGGGCTTTTAAAGTGCTTGTGAGTATGTTTAGAGAGGTAACAGTGCTGCCAATAACTCAAAAAGTTAACAAGTCTAAAAAAATTATTGTTTTTGCAAAATTTACCACTTTTGGTCAAAAATTACCTTTTTTACCTCCACCCAAAAAATGGGTAAAAAATTACCTCAATTAGGGAAATTTACCTCAATCTGGCAACAATGTCTTCAGCATGTTTTGCAAGTTTTTGTTATATGAAGCTTATGCGCTCTATTTTTCTCCACACTCAATGAGAGAGTAACAAAAACTTGCTGCACTCTCTGTGACTTGATTAACTTTATTTTAATTTTCTTGCTGAATGTTTTTGAGTGGAACTGCCAGAATGGAGTTTGTTGAGCTGAAATAGACATATTTTATTTTTTATGTCTTTATAATAAAGACACATTGGCACCTGGCAATACTGAATAGACCAAAATACATAGAAAGCATGCATGTCTCAAGCATGCATCATGCCTGTGAAGCATGCTTGGTTAAAGCACATAGAAAGCATGCATCGGATATGTAATAAATTTCAAATATGTATGTTGAACTGAATAGAAATTTTAAAGGAAAAGTAGTGAAAATGCATTAAATTTAATCAAAAACAATTAAAAGTGGAATTGGAGGATATTTTATGGTTAATGGCACATGTCTTCTCTCATTGCTTTGATACCTGCAAAAGTTAAAAGTTCGCCAACTTCAGGCATGCTTCAAGCATCATGCATGCATGCATGCTTTCAATGTGGGCTACTTCATAACAATACGTATGTATTTCAATCACAAATGTCAGATGCTTGAAGCATGCATGCCTCCTATGTGTTTCGGCCTAATGGCACTGAAAAAATAACAAACTTGCAGAATGTTTTACATGTCAGTGAATCTAAATTGCCACATTCTCTTTTTGAGAGCAATAGAGCTTTCGCAAAAAACTTGCTGAATGTGATCAGTGAATGAACCTCTAGACTTCGTAAAAATTTTGCGTGCCTCTCTTGGTGTCAAGAGCATATCATTTTATTTTATAGAGCAAAGCTTTAATATGAACTCAAAATGTGCTGGCATGCACAGAGTTTGGCCGCCACTGCTTTAAAGTTTCTTCTGCAATGTCAATTATCGATAACGCGCATTGATGATGATTTGTGCAGGCATGCTGGTGTAGTGGTTATAGATTTATTAGCTGCCATGTTTTTGTTAATAATTTACCGCTTTTTAGCATGTGAACTCAATTGTGCGTTGAATTTATTGACTCAATCAATTTGTATGTCGTGTGAAAATTAACATTTTTAATTTCAATTTTTTCTTCTTCATTCTTAGCTAGTGATAAATATTATTTGTTGCTCTTTCAATTTGAACGGAATATACTTGATTATATAAATATTGTTCTGAGGTACAGAGCGTTAAATTCATAAAAATGGCTAAAAGAGTACAATTCGCAAAAGAAAAGCAAACTTGTAGTTCTGCCAACTAAATTTAAGTTGAACTCATCGTAATCAATGAAGTAGAATGACATGTTTTATTGAATTTATTTCAAATACTACTAGTTATTGAACTGTATTGTATGAGATTGAGTTGTAAGCAAAAACAAACGAGCATAAGCAGCAGTGAACAGCAAAGCTGAGTGAGTGCTTGCAAATTAGATCAATCATGCAGCTTAGCTCAATACCAAGAAACATCAGATAAAACTCTTCAGAGAAATCATCCTTACTTCACTGAACTTTCCAAATTCAAATTGAAAATTAGAAAATGTAGAAGAAAAATATGCTGGTTATTAGGAATACATAATGAAGTGTTAATTAAATTTGCGTTACGCTTTAATAAAATCGCTTTGTGCAAACAATGTAGCTCTTGTGATCCGCTGTTAAATAATAAAAAAATATAAGCTGAATATTCTGAATATAGTTGGGAACTTGTTGACAAGACAATTAAACCCCAGGTGCTGCGCATAACTTTTAGGGCAGGTATTGCTTAAAACAACAAAAAATCAAGTGTTCGATAATAAAGCTTATCTGGGGCCATGCGCCTCCCTGCCCTGTTCTATCAGTGTCTGTCTTCTTGGCAATATGATGGGGCCATAAGTTGCTCCCATATTTTGATAAATGTCGTAAAACACGTAAGGCATGTGTTTTTGAGTGTAGGTCTGTGGGTGAGGGTGGCATTAGAGGCTGTTGCTAACGCATCGGTGAGTGAAAGGAAGGTGTTTGATTTATGACTGCCGCATTTTCACACCTAATTTTCATCAACATTGTTTTCGACTCATTAAACATGAAGAGTATAAAAAAAGAATGTAACGAAAATGCGAGAGAAAAAAAAAACAAACAAAAAGCCATAAAACAATAACGCCGCACGTGATGCAAGCAAGGAAAGCAGCATGGTGATCTACTGTTAATGGTAAAAGCTATTTTTAGACGCCTGTCGTTGTGATTTTATTTTGAAATTCGGGTTTTCTATGACTTTTTAATTTTGTGCTCTTGTCTGTTGTGCTTTTACGCTCAGATTTCTAAAAACCAACAGATTAATTGCATAATCAATTAGCCTTAATTATGTTTGACCAAATTAATTAAGTAAAAGGAAAATAAAGAGCTAGAATTTTAAGTTTCTTGTAAGGGATTGAAAAATGTTTTTTTTTTTAAAAGTTTATGAGCTTAAATTTTCATAACTTTAAGCTTTTATGCTCAGTGTTTTTAAGCCTGATTAGTGAAGCTATTCATTTACATTTAAGGAGAAAGTTAAGAGCCGAAAGCTTTACTTTGCATTAAATTTTGTAGATAATCACTTTAACGAAAGAACAGCTCACAAGTTAGTTGCAAAATAAGCACAACAAGCAAAAGCTCTCTGTTTAAGTTCAAGCAGTATTATTATTAAAGCTAGTTTTTATCTTGTTTCGCTTGTTTGCATGATTCTGACGTTTGTGAAGCTTTATTGATTATATGACTAACAAAAATTCAATCAGCTTTCAATTAAAGCAGCTCATCAAGAATATATTTGCAATAAAAGCTCATCTATGCTCTTCTGAGAATGTTCAGCGGAATTTTTCAAAATTATTTTTGAAACTAAGATTTAAAATTTTGACGATTTTTAAATTATGTGCAATGAATAAGTCGAAGATTTTCGCAGGTGTTTTGAAAGAATAATTAAAGAAATATCGCTATATGAAATATATTAAAAAAAGGATTAAAAAACATAGTTGTCACTTTGTAGAATATATCATATTACATATGTATCTCATATCTCAACAAATGTAACATTTGTTTAAGTGTTTGCCAAAGCTTTTCTTTATTCAAATGGCTTAAGTCTAATGCAGTGCTTTTGAAAATAATATTTTTCCAACAAAAGCTTTTCTAAAAAAAAAAAAACAAATTTTGGACTTATTGAAATAGTGATTAACACTCCCTCGACATATCCTAATTACATAAAAGCAAAGAACTATTTTGTAAGTTAGACAATTTTTTTTTTCAAACAAAAGCTTATCGTGATACATTTTAATAAGATACTGAATAATGTATGTACTTATGTCAGATACAATTAAAATTTTCTTAGATTCAGGTCAGAGCTTTTAAAATATGTTTTTGGCTTGCAAATCATGCAAATTTGTCAACGAGATTTTTGTAAAGCTTTTTCTCAAAGAATGATTTTTTTTGTTAAATCAGGTTTTTAATGTGGAATTTGTACTGACGCAATTTGTTCATGTCAGCGATAGTCATTTTGAGCTTTTTTTGCAGTGTTTTTTCTTTTTTTTTTTTTTTTTTTGTTGTAACTTCGAAAAATGGTGTAAAATCTTTACCAAACGGTTTTTTCAAACCTCAAAATTATTCTCTTTATTCCATGAGTAGCTTAAATTAAAGCTTTTTGTAAAAGTTTATTTTTAAAATTGTTCTCGAGCAATATTGTTTTTTTACGTTGCAATTAAATTTTTTTCTGCGAACCTTTTTTCAAGGTAAAATTATTTTCGCAGTATATTTTGACTACAAACAAGGTACAAATCTCGTAAAAAAATGTTTTCTCTCTCTATCTCGCGGAGTTCAAACTGTCAAAGTTCAATATAAAGCATTGAACACATGGTATAGTCATGATACGAGTACAAGAACAAGTTAGGCTCATTTTAAAATGGCTTCTCAAATAAGAAATTTTACAACAATAAAGCTGTTAGTTCCACAAACGTCAAACGATAAAAACAACAGCTACCAAGGTTGAATTAGAAAGGTTGTCGCAAGGGTGAGAGCGAGAGCCCATAAATGTCAAATCGAAGTTGACAGCTCATAAAAAATCTGAAAGCGTAAATTGATAACATGTAAAGTCCAATAAAGAAGGTAGATGCAAGGGAGAGAGAGTGGACTCAGAACTGTCAAGTCGAGATTATTTCTATTTGAATTATTTTTTTCATCTTTTGCTTTCTTTTGCTATTTTAACATTTATGGTTGACAAAGAAAGGTCACAAGCAGCCCTGCATATACCTTGTTTATTCTACCATGGTAAAGCCTTTGAAGTTGTTGTTGTTTTTCATTGGTTTTGACAATTGTGGGTACTGAGAAGTGATTACGATCAGCCCCAAGATAAGCTTATTCCCAGCAGCAAACCGAGCGCTTCATTAGCGCATTTGAAGCGCTCCTAAAAAGCAGTAGAGCGCTTTGTTCACCTTGTGGATAGAGCCTTTTTTAACATTGGCATGTCATCAGATGTAGGCGCTTCGCTCTCATTGTAGTAAATAACAAAACGTAGCGAGAACGTTTATTTTTTGTCACATGTGGGGATTGAACTCGGACTGCTGGTATTACAGTCAAATATCTTAACGCTCTGCTATTTCCTTGCTTGATTACTTGTGAACAAAATGTATATAAAAATATGAGCTCCACAACTCTGAACTCTGAAAAGCACATCCTCAAGCGCACCAAAAAAGCGCATTAAATGCGCTATTTATAGGAGCGCTTTTTATTTTCCCGCTGGGTTAATTCAACCATGACAGCAACAAATAGAAATAACATAAAATCAACAAGATAAGCAAGGTGATATCGTAAACAAGGTGAGTACGGCTGAGAGTATTGAGTTAGAATAGTCGAAAAAAACCAACGAAATTGGTGTAATAAGCAAGGCGAACTTCATTATCGGGTATGGGCACCACTACAGTTAAAGCTTCTTTGTTGTTTTTGTGTTTGTATTTTGTCTTTGTTGTGGCGTTTTGTGTTGCTACATAAGCTTTTGCTCTCAATTCTTACTCTCAACGCTCCCAGAGCGCTCTCTGTCCATAACTGTTCATCATTATATTTTTGGCTAGATCTGTAAAATTATGAACAGATAACTGATAATGAGACAGAAAAGATGATTTTGAATGGTTTGACAGCTCAAGAGTTCTATTTTTTAAGAGAAGTAGAAAATTTGCGACCACTTTGTTCATTAATCCATTCCACCGAACAATACGGTGCGGTAGAAAGAGAGTTAAAGAGAAAAGAGAGTGCGGCAAGTTACTTGTATTAATTTTGATAGTTACGACTCAGAGCGAGAAAGGATTTTCAGGCCGTGGGAGTAACTTCTTTATTCTACCATTATTTACCCTTGCATTGTAGTGCTGTTTGTTGATAATTTGTATATTGACAAATATTTCATTTATCAGAGAGACAACTGAGCAAGTAATGACAACAATTAATCCCCCAGTTAATTAACTTTTCAATGTTAACTCCTTTGCAACCAAAATATTCTTGAACTAATCTGTTACGCTAGCTTGTCAGTTTTGAAGCCAAACTTGTTATGCAACTGGCGGTTAGAGCATCTGAAAAAAAAACCATAAATTTACCGGGTTCAAAAACCTCCACACTGTTCAAGGAAAAACATATTATTTATGTACTTTACTGAACTTTACTTTAAAAAAAGTGGCTTCATCCAGTGCTTTCTCAATTATAAACTTATAGATGAGTTACACACAGCACAAAGAAGGAGTTTGAAGCTTTTTTTTGTTAAAAAAAAACGGAAGGTTAAAAAATTCGTACATATTTGTGGTGAACATGGTCTTAATGTACCTTTAGATAATTGAAATTGATTGCACCCATAGCCGCCACGCCGGCTTATTTCTACCTAGACAGGATTGCGCCCCATTCATTGAAGTATGGCAAAAGGTATTTTCGCGTGTCTTGCCCTTTAACTTTTAAAATAAAAAACAAAAGAATAGAACACAAATACTAACAACAACAAATTTTCGCTCGCTCACTCACATAAACAAGCGAAAGCTTCTTCGTAGATTCTGCACTTGTTGTGCTTTCCGTATAACTTGTGGAATGCTTTTCGGTGTGCACCAGAGAACTGCAACGAATACTTAAAAATAAGTAGTACTCGAGTACTATTCGTTCGCAGCTCAGTGATTCGAATCAAAAATTTTCAATGAATCACGTTATTGAGTAATGAGCCGCTCACTCAAAACTAAGTATGAATAAGTATAAGTAGTTTCCAAATCATAACTCGGATGTGATTGATTCAAAACAAAGTGAATCAAATTTTTAAATCATGAACCGCTCACTCAAAAATGAGTATGAATAAGTATAAGTAGTTTAAAAAGTAGTATTCATATTTGATTCATTCAAAATAGCTCAAAGCTCATTTACTATTCGATTTTTTTTATATTTCGATTTCGAGTATTCATAATATGTTCAAGTACTTAGAGTATTGGAATCATCGTTGAATCTAATTGATTTCGAATCTGATATCAGAATTTTAAAATTTATGCTGGTTGATAGGGTTGCCAACTAATTTTTTCTAATTTTTACGAATTTGGTGCTGGGGTGAACACTAGGAAAAATAGGTCGCTGAATCCGAATCCGTTGTCAGAATTTCGAAATTGTGAAATTTTTAAAAAAAAAAGGGTTGCCACCTAAAAATTTGTCTTTTTACGAGTTTTAAACATTGTCTTACAGTTTTGGGGGGTTGCTGATTTCGAATCTGATGTCAGAATTTTAAAATTCAAGTCGGTTCATAGAGTTGCCACCTCGTTTTTTTTTATTTTTACGAATTTGATGCTGGGGCGAACACTAGGTACAAATGGGTCGCTGAATCCGAATCCATTGTTAGAATTTCAAAATTGTGAAATTTTTTAAAAAAAAGGGTTGCCACCTAAAAATTTGTCTTTTTACGAGTTTTAAACATTGTCTTACAGTTTTGGGGGGTTGCTGATTTCGAATCTGATGTCAGAATTTTAAAATTCAAGTCGGTTCATAGAGTTGCCACCTCGTTTTTTTTTATTTTTACGAATTTGATGCTGGGGCGAACACTAGGTACAAATGGGTCGCTGAATCCGAATCCATTGTTAGAATTTCAAAATTGTGAAATTTTTTAAAAAAAAGGGTTGCCACCTAAAAATTTGTCTTTTTACGAGTTTTAAACATTGTCTTACAGTTTTGGGGGGTTGCTGATTTCGAATCTGATGTCAGAATTTTAAAATTCAAGTCGGTTGATAGGGTTGCCACATGATTTTTTTTTTATTTTTACGAATTCGATGCTGGGGCGAACACCCCATTTGTACCTAGTGTTCGCCCCAGCATCAAATTCGTAAAAATAAAAAAAAAACGAGGTGGCAACTCTATGAACCGACTTGAATTTTAAAATTCTGACATCAGATTCGAAATCAGCAACCCCCCAAAACTGTAAGACAATGTTTAAAACTCGTAAAAAGACAAATTTTTAGGTGGCAACCCTTTTTTTTAAAAAATTTCACAATTTTGAAATTCTAACAATGGATTCGGATTCAGCGACCCATTTGTACCTAGTGTTCGCCCCAGCATCAAATTCGTAAAAATAAAAAAAAACGAGGTGGCAACTCTATGAACCGACTTGAATTTTAAAATTCTGACATCAGATTCGAAATCAGCAACCCCCCAAAACTGTAAGACAATGTTTAAAACTCGTAAAAAGACAAATTTTTAGGTGGCAACCCTTTTTTTTAAAAAATTTCACAATTTTGAAATTCTAACAATGGATTCGGATTCAGCGACCCATTTGTACCTAGTGTTCGCCCCAGCATCAAATTCGTAAAAATAAAAAAAAACGAGGTGGCAACTCTATGAACCGACTTGAATTTTAAAATTCTGACATCAGATTCGAAATCAGCAACCCCCCAAAACTGTAAGACAATGTTTAAAACTCGTAAAAAGACAAATTTTTAGGTGGCAACCCTTTTTTTTAAAAAATTTCACAATTTTGAAATTCTAACAATGGATTCGGATTCAGCGACCCATTTGTACCTAGTGTTCGCCCCAGCATCAAATTCGTAAAAATAAAAAAAAACGAGGTGGCAACTCTATGAACCGACTTGAATTTTAAAATTCTGACATCAGATTCGAAATCAGCAACCCCCCAAAACTGTAAGACAATGTTTAAAACTCGTAAAAAGACAAATTTTTAGGTGGCAACCCTTTTTTTTAAAAAATTTCACAATTTTGAAATTCTAACAATGGATTCGGATTCAGCGACCCATTTGTACCTAGTGTTCGCCCCAGCATCAAATTCGTAAAAATAAAAAAAAACGAGGTGGCAACTCTATGAACCGACTTGAATTTTAAAATTCTGACATCAGATTCGAAATCAGCAACCCCCCAAAACTGTAAGACAATGTTTAAAACTCGTAAAAAGACAAATTTTTAGGTGGCAACCCTTTTTTTTAAAAAATTTCACAATTTTGAAATTCTAACAATGGATTCGGATTCAGCGACCCATTTGTACCTAGTGTTCGCCCCAGCATCAAATTCGTAAAAATAAAAAAAAACGAGGTGGCAACTCTATGAACCGACTTGAATTTTAAAATTCTGACATCAGATTCGAAATCAGCAACCCCCCAAAACTGTAAGACAATGTTTAAAACTCGTAAAAAGACAAATTTTTAGGTGGCAACCCTTTTTTTTAAAAAATTTCACAATTTTGAAATTCTAACAATGGATTCGGATTCAGCGACCCATTTGTACCTAGTGTTCGCCCCAGCATCAAATTCGTAAAAATAAAAAAAAACGAGGTGGCAACTCTATGAACCGACTTGAATTTTAAAATTCTGACATCAGATTCGAAATCAGCAACCCCCCAAAACTGTAAGACAATGTTTAAAACTCGTAAAAAGACAAATTTTTAGGTGGCAACCCTTTTTTTTAAAAAATTTCACAATTTTGAAATTCTAACAATGGATTCGGATTCAGCGACCCATTTGTACCTAGTGTTCGCCCCAGCATCAAATTCGTAAAAATAAAAAAAAACGAGGTGGCAACTCTATGAACCGACTTGAATTTTAAAATTCTGACATCAGATTCGAAATCAGCAACCCCCAAAACTGTAAGACAATGTTTAAAACTCGTAAAAAGACAAATTTTTAGGTGGCAACCCTTTTTTTTTTAAAAATTTCACAATTTCGAAATTCTGACAACGGATTCGGATTCAGCGACCTATTTTTCCTAGTGTTCACCCCAGCACCAAATTCGTAAAAATTAGAAAAAATTAGTTGGCAACCCTATCAACCAGCATAAATTTTAAAATTCTGATATCAGATTCGAAATCAATTAGATTCAACGATGATTCCAATACTCTAAGTACTTGAACATATTATGAATACTCGAAATCGAAATATAAAAAAAATCGAATAGTAAATGAGCTTTGAGCTATTTTGAATGAATCAAATATGAATACTACTTTTTAAACTACTTATACTTATTCATACTCATTTTTGAGTGAGCGGTTCATGATTTAAAAATTTGATTCACTTTGTTTTGAATCAATCACATCCGAGTTATGATTTGGAAACTACTTATACTTATTCATACTTAGTTTTGAGTGAGCGGCTCATGATTCAAAAATTTGATTCACTTTGTTTTGAATCAATAACATCCGAGCTCTGATTTGGAAACTACTTATACTTATTCATACTTAGTTTTGAGTGAGCGGCTCATTGATGCAAAAATGCGATTCGTTGCAGATCTCTGGTGTGCACAGAGGAAACGGCTCGTTGTTTGAAGCAGCCGAGTTGTGTGAGCCGACAAAATATCTTCGTGCAGGCAGGCAGCAACTGGTAGCCTGCAAGGCGCAGTTAGTTATCAACGCTGACGAAAGGTGAACACTTGTTTCTTCGCATGCGGCTCGCTTGGACATAAAGAAAGTGAATTTATTTGGATAAAAATTTGTTCTAATTAATTAAAAAAAAAAAATTATTTTTAATTCATGACAATATGGTTTTTTGATTAAAATGTAAATTAAGTTTTTCGAGACTTTTGGAGCATTAACAAAAAAAAAAAAAAAAAATTGATTTATGTGTGTACAAAACAAACAAACAAACAAACAAATAAAAAAATAGAAAACAAAAAGTGCGCGCAACAGTTGAAGTTTCCGTTGTCAACAATTTAAAACATGCACTGGATAAACAAAACCGTTAATATTTAATTAATTTTATATAAATATTGCCTGATGTTTGCTTGTTTGGCTAGACAAAAAATTTAAACTTAAATGTTGTTAAATAAAATAAACTTGCATGTGTATTTGTTGTGGTGGTGTGCTAACAGTTTGGTGCATATTTAAACCGCACATGTTTGATGGCCGGTATGCACTTGTGTGTTGGTGTTTAATGTGTCCATTGATGCTTGCATTAATTAATGACTGCAGCGTCAATACGTGTTGATAACTAATTTCAATATTTTAACTCTGCATGTGTTGGTGGAAAATTTTCACAGCTAATGGATTAAATTTATATATAATTTAAAGTTGTTAACACTAATTAGTGAAGGTAATCATATAAAATTAAACGCAATACAATCCAACCATAGCCGGGTGTGCTCGTTTGGCGTCAAGAGTGCAATCAAACATCATTACAGGTGAGGAAAAAGTTAAAAAAAATCGTTAAATTTAGTTATAACAAAAATAATTAAAAAAGTACCAAAGTACGAGGGTTGCTATTTATATTTCTGGCCTTTGCAATGGTAAGTGACAATACTTACCATCTGATGTTTCATCTGATCTGATTCCATTGGAAACTTAATATTGTTGAACATACCCTTCTACAGAACATTTTGCCATTTGAGTGTTGTGTCAAAAAAACAAAAAAAAACATCGATGCTTTGTGTGAACTGATAAAGTAGGATCGTCATGTGACATGCATGTGAGATTGAAGCATTTTTGAGTATTAGCATGACAAGCATCAGTAAGATATTGCATGACCAATTGGCCGTAAAAAAAATTGTTCGCATTGGATCCCACATAATCTGACAAACGATAAAAAACAGGTTTCCATCGATTGGTGCAAAGAAATATGGAAAAAGACCACCAAGGTGCATCAAAGGCTATGTTGAACATTTAAAAAGGTGACGAAGGTATGCGATGGATATGAGCCTTAAACAAAATAGTAATCAATTATATGAAACTTCTAACACTAGCTAAATCCAAACTAAAGTTGTTGTCGATAGAAGCACATCGAAGCAAATATTTGCCTGTTTCTTCGGCATTATCGGTCATGTGGCGTTAGTGGTTCTAGAGCAAGGTAGAAGAGGCGGTAGAATATTTAGAATAAAGCATTTGTGCCTGAGTATTTATTTAAGTGTAAGCAAACAGTTCTATTAAATAATGCAAAACCAGTATAGTATAAGTATAGCATAGTATAATTCATTGTTTGAATGTTTTCTTTTCATTTTGACACTATTAACCCGTTTAGGAAAGTACAACATGTAAGACGAACCGACAGAGAATTCAAATTGATGTTAAAACAGAGCAGTATACGATTCAAGATACTTTCAATTTATTACAGAAGAAACGAGAATGCTGTGAGATAAAATTTGAAACTCTTTTTAAAGTAGTTGAAAACTTTGCAAATAATATTGGAGTAGAAATTAAAATGCCACGTGTAGCAAGTTTTCAAAAGAATCGCGATAATTATCCAGTAAAAGATCCCATAGCATATTTCAGACAAGCTGTTTATATTCCTATGCTGGATAATGTGATGATGGATTTAAAAAGTCGATTTTCAACAACTACTTTGGATTTGTATTAATTTTTAGTACTGTCTCCTTATTCCATTACCTCGAAGAGCATTACATTATCTATACAAGCTGTGAGAAAACTTTGTAAAAGATATTACATTTTCTTTTAAGAATCCTTACAGGTTTTAGAAATATCTTTGATTAATGAGTTGGAAATGTGGCACTTGCAATGTGAAAGAGAAAAGTATTAGTGCAATGCAACTATCACACTGCTGAAGTCATCCTCTTAGTCACACTCTTTTTAAAATTTTAATAACATTGCCTTCAAGTGGAGCCACTGCCGAAAGATCATTTTCTACATTGAAGAGAATTAAAACCTATTTGAGACCTACGACAACAGAAGATAGATTGAACGGACTTGCTTTATTGCACTAAGAGAAACAAATATTAAATTTATCCAACAACTTTTTTAATTTATCTAAAAAGCGAGTCATTTTGCAACAATAACGCATTTCCATAAATCGACTACGTAAATATTTAAAATTTATTTGAAAACTTTTTTAATTAAATAAATATTGAAATATTAAAACAGAATTAATAAAAAATATATTAAAATTATGCACGTTTATGTTTAATCCAAAAATGTAAGCATAAAAATTTTATATTTCCCTTTTCATTTTTGTATAAATAAGTTATGTAAAATGTTTTTTTTAATTCATGTACATGAAAACTGGTTAACTCTTTTTTATTTAATACATTCGAAAAACTAGTTTTCGCCACATAGGGTTATTCCACAAAACGATTTTTACATTTTATAGAATATTTTGTTGCTTTTGATTTCATTTGACGAACTACGATCGCCCCCCCCCAAATGAAGCTTCTGGAACCGCCACTGATACGAGCAACGATATCTGCTCAAACAACTCTCTTTTTGACCAGCCAAAAGATCGAATTGGTGAGTCATACGCCGCACAGTGGTTTATGGGAGGAAAAAGTCTGGTTTTAAAGTTTACATTTCTCAAAATATAAACATGCTATTCTTAGGAAAAATGTTTAAATATGAAATCCCAATTCACAGATTTTAATTTATATGTTAAGTTTTTATTTTTTATAAAATTCATAAAAGTCAGGTAATTTTAAAGCTGTAAAAAGCGTTTGTTTTTATCTAAAATTGAACAAAAACTTTTCTGAATACTTTGACTTTTTAAAATTTAATTTTGATGCGTTCAGTTAATGTAAGTATATCTTTGTTATACATTTCCAAAAAAAAAAAAAATTACATTTCATAAGTTTTTATATTCATTTGGTCAATTTACAATTTAAGTTAATTTTAAAGCAAACTCTATTTTCAAAGATAAATATCTTTGTCCCGCCAAGTCCAGCCAAGGACAAAATGGTATAATCGTAAATGGCAGAATGTCTACTTTATGTTTATATAAAACATAAATACAACCACTTGCGACCCCGATATACTATATATGCAGTTTTGTTTAGTAACCCTAAAAAAATGATGCGTCTTGAGCATTTGTGATAAAATATTAGGCATGCCTAAGACTATGCATCTAAAAATTATAATTCTCAGTCATAATTTTTCGGTTCTATTTATCATCATTTTCTAAATCTTCTAAAACAATAGAATGTCAATAAGGAAGACAAATGTCAGTAAATTTTTTTTACTACTTAAAACAGAAGCAGTAGCGTATTATTTAAAAGTTATTTTTGTCAAGCAATTTTTTTAAAATTAAAGAATTTAGAATTTCTTACAAATTGCTCAGTTACATGATACAATAATAAGGTAGGTCGGAGAGAAGGCAGGCTCTCAAAATTTAAAAACTTGTTCTTCTTCTCATTGTAAATTATCAGTCAGCTGTTTTGAAAAATCGATATCGAATCGGTTGCTGTGCATTTCTTTGTACGTTTTAATTTCAATAAACGAATAAAATTCATAGATAACTATTTTTTATCGATCAATTTCCATAATAATCGTAAAAAAATAAAATTTTTTAATAATATATTGTTGTAATAATATATTATAATATATTGTGATTTGTTATGTCATTATTTGGATTCCATATTTTAATAGAAAGCTTTTGACGCAGGTAAAAAATGTTTAAATATTTAATATATTAAAGCAAGCTTTTGTATTTAAAAAAAAATGTATATATAAATCAAAAAGTAATAACAAGCCCGAAGCCAAGACTCTAATAGATATCAATAAATTTCTTTCAAATTTGCTTTTTCAGAAGTTAAATTAAGAAAAATTACTGACCCTCATTTTTTCCATACCTTATCTAACCACTAATCCATACTTTTGGTTGAATTTATGTAAATTTATTTTCAGATGTGAAATTCCAATGTTGCTAATGAAGTACATTATTAGAATGATAATTCCATGAAAGGTACCACGCATAGCTGTTAAATAATGATAAATAATAGTAATCATTAGTAATTCGATTATTTTTTTCAATCACATGGTTAGGATTCCGTACTTTAGACTGATATTCTTAAAATAATCAAAAATAATCTCTAAAAGTAATCGAATGATTTTTTTGATTACTTTTGATTCTTTTTGATTATTTTGCGTAATCTCATGTAATCGTTATTATTTTTTGATTCTTTGTAATCGTAATCGATTACTAATCATAGACTTCTGCCTGAAGGATTATATAATCATTACAATTCTTTTTAAAATATAATCAAATTGATTACTATTCGTAATCGCAATTTAACAGCTATGGTACCCCGCCCCATTTCCCAATACTGCGCATATAAGTTTTGGTCATTTTTTGTGATTACATTTACGAACGATTCTAATTTTAATACAATAACTTTCATAAACACAAACATATTCAATTGATTTAACCATTGGATTTGTATAAAAGATTTTTTGCTATTTTGACTTTATTTTAAATATTTATTCTATCAGTAAGGTGGATATGTTGCGAGTTTGTATTTTATATATATAAAAACGATATAAAGTAGTAATAGTACCATGAAAAATTAAGTATTAAAACAAAATCATAATAGTAGTTTTTTTAGCAACTCTGTGTGTGTGTTCAAATGTTTTTGTTTGAACTATTTTTGACAGAATTGTAGGTATTGTAAAAAATGCACAAAAGAAAATACAAAAAATAAGGGGTACTTTTTAAAATCTCTCCATATCCGACTTACCTTGTTATTGTATCATGGCTCAAATATGAGTTAGTAAAAAAAAATATTGGAAGAATGACACATCATCATCCATAAGGTTCTGTCAACTAATTTCCCACGAATTTGCAAAAGAAACTAAAGAAAAATTCTGTCTGTAGTTGAGGATATGCAGACAAAAATATTAGATCTAAATGATACCGAAGTCATCTTTTATTTTAGAATTAAACATACTCCTATTCTGAGTATGATAGATGAAAAAACCGCTCAAGTAGTTACTACCCACCTTCAACACCAGTCTGTTTCATATGTAAGGCAAAACCAACTGAAAAGAATAATTTGGATAAACTGAAAGAAAAAATGCTGGAAATCGATGCGCTCAAATTAAGGATTTTAGCATTCCACGCAAAAATAAAGTTTTTGAAATGTATTCTTCATATAGTTTATAATTCACCTTTCAAAAAATGGTCAGCTAACATCGCAGCGATGATCGCGTGATTAAAAATTAAAATAAAACAAGGACTCCGAAAGCATTTCGGGAAAAATTAGAATTGCTTTTTGATGTTGTTAAACAATGCACAGGAAGACAAATGACGGAAATACTTTAAGAAGATTTTTTTCATATCCTGAAATGGTTTTTGATATTACCGCATTGAAGCTGAAGTTAGTTGATCGATTCCGTATAATTTTAGAAGCTATTACTTGTGGACAAACTATCACCTCTGATAAGTTTGGTGATTATGCATTTAAAACTGCTGAGCTTTTTGCGAATGAATACAATTGGTACTATATGCCAGTAACAGTTCACAAAGTTCTATTGCATGGCAAAGAAATAATAGAAACTGTAGTGCTTTCTAGTTAACACTCTTCGAAGAGGCGGAAGAAGCGATAAATAAGGATTATAAAAAAATTTAAATAAATGTATTCCAGAAAATGTAGTAGAATTAATTGCATCGAATATTATACTGATGTGATGCATCAGTTATTGATTTCATCAGATCCGTTAATAATGAGTCTAAGGCGTCAACCTAAGAAAAATATTTTTTGAACTTTGAACTGATATACAGTAAAAGTTATGTTAATTGATGATTAGAATTTTCATCAAAGCTCGTCGAATTTTTAAAGTTTCTATTTTAATGCATTTAAAAATCTCAATGAGGAGTATTGAAAATAACCTACTCTAGATTCTATAATTATTTTTAAATTGAATAATATATCTATGTATATTAGCGTGGCCGTTAGTTGTATGGAGAATATTTTTTTTTGATTTCTTATACTCTCTCCCCCCAAATCGGTTCAGTTTTATGTAAAAAAAAATACAAAAAAGTTTCAAAGCGATAAGTTGTGTTTAAGGGGTGTCGCCCGCCCCTCAAATTTGGCCTTCAAGCCCATTTATTTAAATGTAATTTGTTTGTATATGAGTATCTTTTTAAAAAAACATTTTACAAGAATATGATGTATGGCAATATTTTAGCTCTTTTAATCAACAACATTAGCCTTAAAGAAAGTTTTTTGATAAATTTATATATATATTTTTATGTATATATTTTTAAAATATTTTTTTTTCAAAAAAGGTCTGAAATATTGGAGTTTTCCTCAAAAAAGGCTCAACATTTTTTTTGTTGTAAAAATAATTAAAATTCTAATTCGCAAATTTTCAGCTCTATTTAAAAACTTTAACATTTATAAGCAAAAGTTATTTCAATTTTACGCAAAAATTAAAAACCATTTTTGTGATTAAAAAAACAAGGCTTGATTTTTTCGAACAAAATTTTTTTTTCCAATATTGTGTTTTTATATTTTTGAAAAAATATACAAGCTAAAAAATTAATTTATTGGAAAAAATTATCTTAGTATCTCTTACCAATCAAAAGTTATAGCCAATAATCTATATCCAAAATATATATTCAAAAAGCAAAATGCTGTCTGTGTGATGGTTGGAAACTCCAAAATTACTGAGTCGATAGAGCTGAAATTTTGGCAGTACATTTTTTCAACTTCGAGATGGCTTAAATTTCTGTCACACTCCCTTTTACCACCCACAAATCAATAAAAAAGCTATATTTCCTACGGTTTTCGTCGATTTGGCTACATTTTGGTAATTTAGTCTGTATGCTCACTGTGGGCAACTGTACTAAAACTGAGCAATGTCCATCTACTAGAAAACTGGGATGGGCATTATATAAGGGGGTGTGGCTCCGCCCATACAATTAAAATTTGTATTATCGAATAGCTTTGAAAGTAAAAGTAGCAATATTTACATACAAACTCAAAATGGAGTTACTATTTGGTGATCTCCTGCTGCTGGGAAACTGTAACGGGCAGTGGAAAATGACAGTGGTGTTAAAAGTTTCGAATATAATTATAATGTTGCGATATAATTGCTGGGTGCAACAACGCGCGCCGTCAAAAAGCTAGTATATATATAAAAATAATCTGAACCTGACAAAAAAATTTTGTTTTTATTTTTTCTGATTCGAAAGTTACACACTTTTTCCATAAAAACACAATTTTTGATCACTGTGGGCCATACAGTCAGGATTTGGTATCTAATACCTTCTTTTATTTCCGGGAATAAAAAAAATTACGTGGCATATGATTTTCGATACCCGAGAAGCAGAAGTCCACCAGTAGTTAAAAATCGTAGTAAAAAAAGTGCTTCCAAAATGGATTCAAACGCATGCAAAAGTGTAAAAAGTCTTCATGAAGAATATTTTCAAAAGCAATAAAACCAATTTCGATCAAAAATACATATAAGTTTTTTTTTGCACTGTTAGGCTAGAAATATAAATAGCATTCCTCGTATTTACAGTCAGGGACTGCAGTTTAAATCACCTTTCAAAAGTCGCTTTTATAGATAATGAAGCATTTGTACTCAAATGCAAGCATGCAGTTTATTAATATTTGAATAAAAAGCAATAATGGAAAAGAAATTCAATTTTTCGCATATTTAACTGTTCCTACATTAATAATGTAAAAAATCGCTGGACAAAAGTTAAAATACCACACAAGAAATTATATCATTTACTGTTTTTTAACTCAAATAGACTGGGCGCACTCATATGGTAACGCAAAATAAGGTTCCAGTTGAAGCACCGTATCAATCGGGCTATTCAAAAATAATACGGGAAAAACATTTTTCTGCAACACACATACACATATTTTCTGTTTTGCTATGGAACAAGTCAGTTGTGTGTTACGTTTGAAAGTGCAAAGGTTTTTTTGGGAAGTGAAAAATTTTTCATCCACATGAAAACCAAAACTATTCGGGCTTATTAAATTCAAGAAATAAAACTAAAATGAATATTTGTTAGTCCACCACGAGCTTCAATGACTGCCTTCAAACATAATAACGTGGAATAATAATAACAACATTTTATCTCTCGGATGGTGTTATTTCTTACCAGGCATTTCTTGGAGTTTATTTAAGGAATTTCTTGCTCTTTGAAGCTGCATGATAAATTTTTCGTGCCAATAGTTCTCAAACAAGTTAAATTGGGCTCAAGTCCAGTGATTGGGGGAGGAGTACAAAGCTGACGGCCAGCATAATATAGCAACTAATCTTTCACAAAATGCGCGATAGGCTTGGGGTCATTATCCTGTTGAAATAACCAAAATCTTCCTAAACAGAAGCCATCCACGGAAGGCTATACATGTGTTTGTCTATTATGCCATCAATAGAGGCTAAATGTCAGCACTAGCTGCTCAAATCGCTCCTCGCATCATCACCATACCGTCACCATGATTAACAGTTCAAATTAAGATTTTGGTTTGAAGTGCTCTACTGGGCTTGCGTCAAATTTGTGCGCGACAGTTGCTTCCAAAAATATTAAATTTAGATTCATTTGTAAATAGAACTCTTTTCCAAAAGTCCTCATGCATATTCCTATACTTGTTTACGAAATCCAGATGAAGTTGTTTAGTTTTTTTATAGAACTTAAACATTTTTTTCGTGGAACTCTGCTTTGATAGACCTTGCCCCGTAAAGCTCTTTGTACAGTAGTTTTTGGGTAAACACATCTGCCTGATATTGTAGCAAAAGTACCAGCTAATTTTGACGCACTCATTTAAGGACTTTTTTATCCAGTCCTTGAGGATAAGGCTCGCTTCCCGACGAGAAAGCTCTTTGGTAAATTTTTATATTTTCTTGTAAAACTTTGCACACTTGTTAACGACAAATTCAAATCTGGGCCTATATCTCGGTAGGATTTGCCTGCTTTATAATGTTTTATTTATTAAAGAGCTGCATGAATGTATTCGATACAATAAAGTGCATCGAGCATTTGATTGTCTTGTTCTCTATTTACTTTATTCTTTAAAGTATAAGCAAACATAATACAGCATTCTCTTACAAAAAAGTGCTCACTCTACAGCATTTGTTAGCCTCTCACCAAGATATGTACTTTCTCATCATTTTCAAATGCTTTATATATTCGGTACGATCAAATTGAGACAATCAAATCAATGCAAAAAACAACGAGCACACCGAGTAAAACAACTATGTTATAGAGAAATAACAACATTCGATGTTTTTTTCTTTGATCTGATATGAAGCAGAAAAATCTTTTAAACACAAAACAATAACAACACACATTATTTGTATGCAAGTTGTTGTTTTTTTTTGTTAATTCTATATTCGTTTTATAAGTTAGATTTTTAATTTCATTGCCAAATAATTTAAAAAAAAAAGTTATAAAATACACCAGTACTCAGTGTCTAGCACCGAGCATATCAACACATTTCAACACATTCCAATTTTACTTTATATGCTCGCTTTGAAGAAGTTCTCGTTTGTCTTGTTTTCGATATTGTTTGTGTTTTCAATGGTCGATTGTGAGCGCTCTTTTTTTGAGTATATATTTTGATAGGAGATGGTTTCCCAAGCAACTGTCAATGCTACCTTGTTTTTTTATACCATGATTTTTAGTGTTTAAATGCTGGTCAAGATGAGAGTTGAATAGAGTGAGCATGCAAAAACAAACGAATGCTCTGCAAACACACCCGTGCAGCTCTGTATTATTTATTATCACATATTTTCCACTACAAGCGATTTGTTTTCTTCTGCCCATTATTTTGTTCTCAAGCTTGCAGACAACGTGCAAATCACCGATGATACAAAAGTGAACAAAAATAACGAACTTTTTTTCCTAGGAAACTGCAAAAGTACGTGCAATAGGAATTCTTTTAGATTTGTATTTAAGCTTTTATTCAACGTATTGTTTCATTCTGATAAAATCACAGTTATCTATGCTATAAAGTACAGATTTTTTCTTATTATTTTTGCCTACTAACTACAAAAAGAAAAAAAAATTCATACTCAATTTATTCAAAATACTCAAAAAATTTTTGAAGCTTTCTTTTATGTAGAAGTTACTTTTGTTGGGTGTATTTCAACTTTAAAACTAGGCTGTATGCATAAAAACTTTGTTTACGCTACAGCTTTATTTTAGAAGAGCTATAGCTTTGGTTTTTTTTTTTTTGTCCAAATACTGTCTAAGGCAGTGGCAGATCCAGAAGCTTCATTTGGGGGGCGATCGTAGTTTGTCAAATCAAATCAAAAGCAACAAAATATTCTGTAAAATGTAAAAATCGTTTTGTGGAATAACCCGAAAATGGCGATATTTTAAAAACCAATTTTTCGAATATATCAAATAAAAAGGAGTTAACCAGTTTTCAGTGACTTTATGTGTACATGAATTAAAAAAACATTTTACATAACTTATAAATAAATGAAAAGGGAAATATTAAATTTTTTGCTTTTTTGCTTTTTTGGATTAAGTGACGTAGTACATAATTTCCCGGTTTGAAAAATCTAATCACAACACGAAATCCAGTCTATGCTTCCGTGTTTTGGCATATCTACCGATGAGTTGATCCACAGTCACATGAATGTCATAATGAATATTCAATAGTCGTAGATCTCAAATAGGTTTTAATTCTCTTGAATGTAGAAAGTTATCTTTCAGCAGTTACTCCACTTAAAGGCAGTGCTCTTAAAATTTTAAAAAAAATATGAATAAGACGATGATATACTTCAGCATCAAAGCAGTGCAATAGTTGCATTGCACTGGTACTTGAATCATACTTTTCTCATTCACATTGCAAGTGCCACATGCCCAACTCATTAATCAAAGATCTTTCTAAAACCTCTGAAGATTCTTTGAAGAAAATGTAATATCTTTTACAAAGTTTTCTCACAGCTTGTATAATAATGCTTAATAATGTAATGCTTTTAGAGGTAATGGAATAAGGAAACAGTACTAAAAATTAATACAAATCCAAAGTAGTTGTTGAAAATCGACTTTTTAAATCCATCATCACATTATCCAGCATAGGAATATAAACAGCTTGTCTGAAATATGCTATGGGATCTTTTACTGGATAATTAGCGCGGTTCTTTTGAAAATATCACGTGGCATTTTGATTTCTTCTCCAATATTATTTGTAATGTTTTCAACTTCTTTAAAAAGAGTTTTAAATTTTACCTCATAGGATTCTCGTTTCTTCTGTAATAAATTTAAAGTATCTTGAATCGTATTCTGCGCTGATTTAACATAAATTTGTTTTTTCTAAAGGAAACAGCTGAGGGCTTGTGCATTACTCAACGCATCAGAGAGGCAATCGACTGCAACTAAAAAATTCGTCTCACAAAGAACAATTCTCAAAGCGTTTGCTTTTGACGACGTTTTCGAATCATGTCACTGAGATATCTGGTGTAGGGTTTCAATAATTTTCAGAAGAGCAAAACGAAATTGCAAAACTCCCTCATGTCTCTCGACCCATCTAGTTTCACACAATCTAGATAACCGACAACCCATTATATTTTTAATGTATTGGAACGCTTTGCCGAGGCATTAAATAACGATATCGTCGCTTTCATAGTACCAACAGCATTTCGGATTATTTGAACATCTGAAGATGCACATAACGAATTGTTCAAAAAATGATTATATAAGGCAGTATACCATTAAATAAATACTTAGGCACAAATGCTTCATTCTGAATATGTTCTGAGACTAGCTTAGAGAACTTGTAAATTCACAAAGCTTTGCGAGGGGCGATGGCCCTTATCGCCCCACCGTGGATCCGCGCTTGGTCTAAGGACACTAAAAAAAAAAAAATCAGCCTAATGTGTAGGGTGCACCAACAAGAGGTGTAAAATTTGTTTTTGAATAAAACGAATAATTGTTCGAGTACCTCCTTTTATTGGATGACAAAGTAGGTACATGGGGATTGTGTATTTTATAAAACGTTCATGTGAATTAACGCAGCTGTTAACTGTTGATATTCTTTGCTTTGTTTTATAAAAAAAAAAATGCATTCCTTAACATTTTCAGATTATATCAGTTTTCATCGCAGTAAGCCATAGCCACCAAATAATGCTGTTGCCATCAGATCAGACACGAACATGACCTTTTTGTAGAATATTTGAATTTTATGGAAATAACAGTAAAAGAATTTCTGGCCAGATGTTTTATTTGTTTTGTGAAATAAGTGTTTACGGAATTTTCCTGGTGCCCCTTTGCTTTCTGTTTTATCCGCCTTTATTTTTTCTTTTAATATAAACAGTAGAAATTTAAGTGGTTTTATTTAAGCACAAAAAATTGTTTAGCTATTCAGCTATGTTAGCTTCGGACGCCACTTTACTTTTGCTGCCCATTAACCCTTCAAGGTCTTCTTTTGAGCTTTACTCTTATTCGTAAAAAATTTATCAACAAAACAATGTTAAAGGGCAAAATTGCATTTCCATCAACAAAAATAAAAAAAAAACCAACAAAATATGGCATATTTTTGTTTTGTTTTTAGCTTTGAACCAAGTATTTCAGGTGGAATACCTATTCAGTCAAGTCTGCCTTGGTTCGAAATAATGGGGTGATAGATACATAGGAAGGAAAGGGCAATCAAGTGAAACACGTTAAGGATGTTCTAAGTCTGGTGGAAACCAAAGAAACATTTGAATCTGAGGCAAGTGTTATACTTTTACCTCAGTCAATAGAAGAGAAATAAGGATAGAAAATTCAGAAAGGTTAAGGCGTAGGACCATGGCCTGACCGGGGATCGAATCCGAGACCTCTGGGATAGCAGTCGAGTACGCTACCTACTCGACTACCGAGCCGCCAAATGGCCAAATAGTTAAAATTTGAAATTTTTTTGACGTGTTACATTTCTTTAATCGTTATTGGGGCGCACAGTGTTTTCAAAATGGAAATAAATACCAAAAATAATGAGCTGGGATGGGCTTTGGAAAAGGGGGTGTGTGTCCGCCCATACAATGTAAATTTTTGATATCATAGCTTTGGAACTAAATGTTGTATAACAATGAAATTCAGTATGGAAAAACTATTGGGTGATATCCTTCTGCTAGAAAACTAAGACGGTCATTGAACAAGGGGGTGTGGCTCCGTCCATACAAGCCAAATTTTGATATCGAATAGCTTTGAAAATAAATATCATATAACAATGAAATTCAGTATGGAGTTACTTATTAGTCAGGCATTTCTACTGGAAAACTGGAACGGGCATAACAAACTTGGCGTGGCTTTACCCACACAAGCTACATTCAATTCAATATACTTTACTGCAAAAACTAAATTTTTTCTGACATTTAATAATCAAAATAAAATCTTCTAAGCGAATAAAAATTTCTTAATTTTTAATTTTAAAACCGTAACTTTTGCAACTGAAAGAGATTTTTTCTTCATTACTTTTTGGTTTTGTTGCATTTTCCCCAAAATAATAAAAAAAAAAAAAAAAAAAAAATTAAAAAAAAGATACAGTATACCGTGCATACAGTAAAGAAGTGAAACTTCTTCTTTGAATACACTCTTTCTCTTCTAGAATAAGAACCATTTTAGTGTAAAGGCTCGATTATGCAATCGTAAAGCTACGCAACGTAACGTGGCATAGAGTTCTATCTGGAATAGAACCCATCGCTGCGCTAGGTTACGTTACGATTTCACTAACCACTTACACTTATTTTTCATAAGATAGAACTCTACGTCACGTTACGTTGCGTTGCTTTACGATTGCATAATTGAACCTTAAAGGCAAAGAGAGAACTTTTTAAGCAAAAAAAAATACAATAAAAAGATTTTATAAAAAAAATTTTCTGTTTATTTAATATTCATTGGTATGGACCTATGGCCGAAAAGCAATTCATTTGATAACCAATTTGCGTCGTATTTACATATAGATGTGAATACAGAATACAACTTGACATATTTTTAACTCAACATATGTACGTATTAATATTACTTATATCAAACATATTATACTTACCATTATTAATAATATTTCGATATAAAATTATATAACTACAATATGTATAAAATATTTATCTATTGAAAGAACTTATTCCAACTTTTCTTGCGCACAGTGTCAAGTTAGCGTCATGGGCGACAGCATATGCTTCATGAATTTGGGTTCTTATATAATTTTATATCGCAATATTATGAATAATAATATAATATGTGTAATATGAGCAAAATTCATAGAGGTTATATTAATATATTGAATTAAAGATATACCAAGGTTGGTAAATATTGGCATGGCAGCCCTAGTATGAGAGTCTACTTTGCGAAAATCATAATGCGCTCAGGGCAACTCTCTTATTCACTTCTGCTTCGCTGAATCTTTCTCTCTTCTACCCGAGTCATGGCAATCCCCCTGTCTACCACACATAGAACGCAATCAGCACACAATCTGCGGCTTTTGCCACCCAGCGGTAATCGAAGCGCTTCAAAAGCACTAAACAAGCGCTTCTGTCATAGCGCTTCTCACATCTGAAGCGCTTTTTAAGTAAACCAAATTCATATTAAAATTTATATTGGATATCCTAGGATGAAAGAGCTTCTTAACAAACAAATAGTTAAAAGCTCTTTAAAAAAAACAAAAACCAAAGCGAGAAAATTTTATAAGATGCAAGGATTGAACTCGGACCACTGACATTACAATCAAATGTCTTACTGCTGTGCTATTTCCCGCTGTTTTCGTAATGAACAAAATGTGTATAAAAATATGAGCTCCACAACTCTGAACTCTGAAGAGCACATCCTCAAAGCATACCAAAAATGCGCATAAAAAGCGCTATTTCTAGGAACGCTTTTTATTTTCCCGCTGGGCATCTACAGCAAATGTAGTTTGATTAATTGGTATATAGAGTAAATTTTTATATGAAGAGTTTAGCTCGTTGGATAGAGCGTTGTCTTTGTAAACTTTAGTTCGCAGGTTCGATCCTCTGCGTTGAAAAGCAAATTTTTCAAGTTTTTTATACAATGTATATCTCTCATATTCTCTCTACTGTAAAACATATCTTTCTTCTCTATCGTGTAACGAAATGAAGTAAATTGACCTTGAAATTTCACTCCTCAATATTCTCGTTCAAATTTCGAAGCACCGCCTAAGAAGTTTCACTTCAAAAAATCATTTGTTCCGCTCATTGTGGGAATCGATCCCACTACCTAATGGCTTTAATCCTTTTTTTAGAAGTAAGGGAAATCAACCAACTAGCATACTTTTTTAGCGAAAAGCTTCGTTTAATTAATTTTAAAAAAATTCTGTAATTTTGACACCAAAAAAATTCAAATATCTTCAAGATTTCATTTTTTTTTTTTTTTTTTCAATTTCAATTCATTTATTAATAGCAAGACATTATTTTTTACATTTACATTTAATTGTGTACAGTTTATACAGAGATTTGGCTATCCTTACATCTATAAAACAGTATTTTATTATTTGAGATCGTTTGTGTAATATTATAGGAACTGCGAAGGAAAAGCTATAGAAAACCTTCGATTAATTCAATTTTTAAATTTAATATAAAACTTAATATAACTAAAAATGTATTAACTTAACCTAGTTGTTTGTACATAAACTTGATATCATAGAGTTGTCAGAAATACTGCAATTAATATTAAATTTAGAGGCTCTTACACTTATCGAGTTTATTATGAGAGAAATTTTATTTTCATCATGCAGTCTTTTAGTAGAGTAATCAAAGGGGAGGTTTAGCATCATTTTCAAAAGTTTATTTTGCTTGATTTGCAACTTATTTATATGGGTTTTCGCACAAGATCCCCATACAGGCGAGGCGTACAGAATGATGGATTGAAATATAGTTTTCGCAATGAGCATTTTGTTATTATGGTCTAAAACAGAATTTCTGTTGATAAGTGGGTAAAGCATTTTTATAGCGATATCAACTTTGTTAATTATATTTGTTATGTGTATTTTAAAAGTGAGTTTAGAATCAAGATGAATGCCAAGATATTTGACATTACTGGACCAGGGTATAGCAACACCTCCTATGCTTAACGTAGAGCTGGGGAAGAAGCAAGACAGCCTTTTTCTCGAGAAAAAGATTGCTTGAGTCTTTTCTACGTTTATTTTAATTTTCCAAAGATGGAAATAGCACATAACGTCACGAAGAGCGAGCTCTAAAAATTTTCTGCAATCCTCACCCAGTTCATTGGCAGTGTAGAGACCTATGTCATCTGCGAAAGCTGCAACTTCGCAATTATTGGGCTTTGGCATGTCTGAACAGTAGATGATATAGAGCAAAGGGCCAAGGACGGAACCCTGTGGAACTCCAGCTGGTATTTCAATATAATCTGAATGTTCTCCTTGAACAGATACACGAAAGTAACGATTTGAAATGAAACTTTTTATAATATTAACTAGATATTGAGGGAATATGAATTTGATAAGCTTATACACTAATCCCTTATGCCACACAGAATCGAAAGCCTTTTCAATATCCAACAAAACCAGAGCAGTGGACTTGTTATTTTTGAAATTATCAGTAACATGTTTATGTATCCTTTTTACTTGGTGCGTAGTACAGTGACCTTTCCTAAAACCAAATTGCTCCTTAGGAACTATCTGTTTTTCGTCGATATGTTTCCATAGTAAATCTTTTATAACTTTTTCTAATAATTTGCTTAGGCTACAGAGAAGACTAATAGGCCTGTAGCTGCTCACCTGATTTGGGGGTTTGCCAGGCTTGGCGATAGGGACAACGTTTGCACGCTTCCAGCAGTCTGGAAAATATTGCAATTTTAGGCAAGCATTTACGATAAGCGTGACAAAATTTATCGCTTGAATTGGCAATTTTTTAAGAATAATATTCTGAATACCATCAATACCAGGGGATTTTTTGTTCTTCAGCTCCTTCAATAGCATTTTAACATTTGCAGGTGTGGTATATACTGGATCAGCTTCAAGATTTCATAAATTTTTAGTACAACGTCTTTTTCTAATAACGCCGTTTCCTTAGAATGACAAAAAACCATTTTGCATATTTCCATACGCTTTACGTCAAAAACTTATTTTTTTCTGGCTAAAAATCGTTATCTTCTAAACGAATAAAACCTAAACATCAAAATTTTACGTTTTTCCCCCAAGTAACACCGGGTATATCAGCTAGTAGAACATAGATGCATGCAGTTAATGTAAAAAAGAGTATTTTTTCAGTTGTAAGACTTAGTACTGTAACAATTTTATTTAGTATACTCTTAGGCATCGCTTGCAACTGAATACTTCTCACGAAATATACCAAAATATAAATAGAATCATATCAAAAAATATTATTGTTTAACTCTGTGTTATAAATCATCTTTCAAGTACAGAATAACTTACAAAATTAAAGAGTGAAGCATAATTATAATAGTTATACAAGCCAAGTATGCAACACGATCTGCGAATGTTTTATCACACTGCCAAAAAGTATGCTCTTAAATTTGTAAGATTTTGCTATTATTAGTCTTGCAATCAGGGACGGTAACTGTTATGACTTTTTTCAAAAAAGTCAATAAATAATAGTTATTTTTTTACCGATTTGTTTCGGTCAAAAATAAAAGTTAAAATATGACTTTTATTTTTCCAGTCAAAAAGTTGAGTTAAAATTTTACTTTTATTTTTGAGTTAAATCGAAAGACGAAAATACAAGTTTTTCCGCCTGAATTTTTTAATTGAAATTTCGAAAATAACAGTTATTTTCGGTCCCTGCTTGCAATCAATTCACTCCCTTTTTTATAACAATCCATGGCTCAAATACAAGTTGTGTTTCAAATGTAAGTTTATTTTCAAAAATTTAATACAACCAAAATAAACTCAATTTCTTTTGGTATATTATGGCCTTACTAGAAACAAAAAACCATGAGCATTATTTATGGTAAACTTGTTCATACTGCCAACCCAATGTTCCAGGAACTTGTTGACGGTTTCTGGCACAATGGCAGAATACTTCGTCACGTTCATCTAAATAAATACTGAACACTTTGATAACACATTAAATGTTTTCGATTTTCATGCTCACTTCACTCAATAGAACATTGTCACAAACACTATACTTCCAACCATAGTTAAGTACCTACATTGAATTTGACTACAATGAAGACATTGACAACTTTGACTAAGTATACATTTGCTAAAGTGACTACACAAAACTCTTCCTCCTATACTCAGCATCACCTTTGACTGTGATAAATCGGGGCTGTCACTTCCACATCAGCACAGCTCTGTAGCTAGAATTAAGTGTTACTTTCTCAATTAAGCTGTTATAAAATTTCTGCAACATCGTCAAAAAATATATAAGAATGTCAGAAATAAGCTCATCCAATCATTTATTTAGTACCTGTGACAAAAGAAAGAAACTGAAATAAATAATTCGATGGATGGAATTTAGCAACCATTACTCACAGTGGGTTCTTATAAGCTTTGCAATGGCATTATAATTTGGCAAAATCTGGTCATGTCAAAAATTTAACAACACATTCACAATAAGTAGATACCGGCTTAACAGTTCCTCACCAAAAGCAACAGATGTCATATAAAACGTGTTTGAAATTTAAGCTGCTTATGTTGTATAGACTGAATATTAATTTGACCCCAGCTAGAATGGTCTGCCTTCCCAGGCAAAATGTAGGCAATGAATATTTATGAGAAATAATTGTAAGCAGACACATTTTAAATGCTTGCTTTATGGTTCCTTAAAAGTAGCAGACTGAGAGTAAAAAATATTTGTATAAATAAAGAGCGGAAAATAAAACTTCACAACAATCATCGTGACGTATGAGTAACTTCATATTTAATTTGCGTTGAATAATATTCACGTGGTGTGTTTTGTTTGCAAATTTTTGTTTTAATAAAATATTCAGGCTGATCTAATTGAAAAACTTTTTAAGTGATCTCATTAAAATTGCATTTAAATTCGGTAAAACTTTCAACGTCGCTCTAAGCAACAATTAACATTAAAAAACAGCATATAAACAATTCAAAAACCTCACAAAATTAAAACAAATAAAAAACGAAAAAAAGGATTGTTATAAATGTTAAATAAGCTTTGTTAATTGCTTTTTCTTGTCCTGGTGAACAAAATGTATGCAAGGATATCATTAACAGAATTAATGTCACTTAAATGAAGACGCAAATATTAAAGTAGAGCAGAATGAAAAACTAAAGAGAATTAAAGGCAGAGACATAACAATTCTTGAGAATGTTTTTTATATAAACTACTTTAAATTTTTTATCATTGGAAAACCTTTTGCGGAGATCATTCTACCCAAAAAGTACCAATAACTAACATTAACTTGATACAAATAGGGGGCCTCAATGAAATTGTGAGCCTGAATTTGAGATCAATTCAATTGAGGTTGATTTAATATAATTGCATAAATGCCAGGAAATTATAGCCCATTTAAATTCTATGAGCCTCTTGAGCTGCTGATGAGTATTTTTGTTTATTTTGTTTTTTCAACCCTGAGCTTGCAGTTTTTTCCACATCAGCACTGCAGAAATAATTTAGAAATTTTTATATAAGTGCATTCATTCCTTCATTACAAATTCCCGTAACGTTTGGTATTCTTCTTGCTATCTTCATTAATTATGCAAACAGTTAAGATAAAAATAAATTTGTTACTGAAACAATGACGATGAGCTTAAGTGAAATATCTTGTTGGTGTTAATGCGACAAGCTTTGCACTCCGTGACGCTTTTGATAATTAAGAGTTGCGCATACGCCGTGTAGCACGAGTGGAATAAAAACAATAAGATAAGAAGGGAAGCTTCTTAAGGTTAATTCTATGAAAAAAATTTTATGCAGCGAGCCTTAAGAGTGTTATGTAGACTTATGATTTGTTTTTGTAGATAAAAAAAAAATTTAATTAAACAAGTAAAATATTACAACAATTTTTAAGCACATAAAATTCATTGTTTTCTTTAATGGTTTCAAGGCTGCGGGGTAAGAATTGTTACATAGCTTGTCACCCTACATTTAAAAATGTAAATAAAAAAATAAAAGAAAATCAAAATCAAAATCAAAATCAAAATCAAAATCAAAACCAAAATCAAAATCAAAACCAAAATCAAAATCAAAATCAAAATCAAAATCAAAATCAAAATCAAAATCAAAATCAAAATCAAAATCAAAATCAAAATCAAAATCAAAATCAAAATCAAAATCAAAATCAAAATCAAAATCAAAATCAAAATCAAAATCAAAATCAAAATCAAAATCAAAATCAAAATCAAAATCGAAATCAAAATCAAAATCAAAATCAAAATCAAAATCAAAATCAAAATCAAAATCAAAATCAAAATCAAAATCAAAATCAAAATCAAAATCAAAATCAAAATCAAAATCAAAATCAAAATCAAAATCAAAATCAAAATCAAAATCAAAATCAAAATCAAAATCAAAATCAAAATCAAAATCAAAATCAAAATCAAAATCAAAATCAAAATCAAAATCAAAATCAAAATCAAAATCAAAATCAAAATCAAAATCAAAATCAAAATCAAAATCAAAATCAAAATCAAAATCAAAATCAAAATCAAAATCAAAATATAAATCAAAATATGAATCAAAATCAAAATCAAACTCAAAATAAAATCAAAATAAAAATCAAAATCAAAATAAATAGGATCCATTCATTTTATATTTGTTTATATTTTTCCAATATCTTTTCCACGTGTTTACGTGAAACTCAAATGAAAATTAAAAACATATGAAAAATAAGCACTTTGTAATTAAATATTGCTTTGCTTTTGTGGTCTCCATTCAATTTTTATGAATTCTCTTATTTAAAACGAAAAAATTAGTTTTTCAAAGAATGATGGCTGAGGTTTGAAAACGCAAAACCGAATGATTTTTATGCATGCAAATGTTTAATGAAAATAAGCAGCTTCACGTGCTACCCAGGCAATGGAAACAAAGTAAATAAATATAAATAGCTAACAATTTCATTAACTTTCCTTGATACAACGCCACACACATACACTCATGTCCATCAACACACCGTGACAAGTTAAATACTTAGCCGTTCTGTTTGTCACAGAATCTAATAAATTTTTATCTAATTATTTTCAGGCATGGTTTCCGAAAATGGTTTCCGGCCTTAATCTACATTTCCACAATAAACAAATACATGCATATAAAGTGGGCACAATGAAATACCACTTTTACTGCAATAATTATGTATCTCTTTTATTGTACACAACGACACACACATAGATATACATACATACATTTGTTATGCTTGTAATTGTTGGGTTTAGCTTTATCTAGCTCTGCTTAAATTTAACTCAAACAACCTGCATCAAATCAAACGACCACACGTGCACATAATTTACACACAAACACGCACGCACACAATATCATCTGTTGAAATGACCGGATCAATGCTGAAAGTTCAAATACGACATATTAAGACATTGACACCCAATTCACTTAGTCTAAAACGAAACGTGTTACGCCTCCTCATAGAATGTTAAAGCTCCGCAGGACACGACAAAAAACAACTAGCAAAGTAGTTTAGTACAAATTGTTTAACAGGGCACCTACGTTTAAAATGTTAAGGAATTCAAGTTGGTATTTTGCTTAAAATTTGTTCTTTGCTTTTAAATGCGATAGGAAATACTCCTCCTCTCGACTGGGTAAGTGTTTTTTTGTGAGGGTGCTGTACTTTCTTATTTTATTTATTAAATCCCGGTTTACACTTATATGAAATTCATAGCATATAAGGCAATATGTTTGGTATAAGGCAATATGTTTGGTAAGATTTCCAGTTTAAGTATGTTGCTTACTCATTAGAATAGTTTATCAACTTATTTTTGAGGAGTGAAAATAGGTTATAGCAAGAGTTCATTTCCATTTAGTAAGCACACTATAATTCCATTGCATACAATCAAAATATTCAGTCCAAGAACCGGCTCTGATCAATTAAACTTAAATTTCTGTAACCAGCTGAAAAAACAACTGAATAGACTAAAATAGCTTCAAGGACACAAAATGAGGATATTTACATAGTATTCCATTTAATGATTGTTTTTTTAATAGGTTAAATTAGAGCAGTGAATGAAAATAATGTAACGAACCTCCGCTGGTTCTTTTATTTTTGCTGGGGTAAGCTCAGCGGGTCTCCAAGGTTCTTACAAGAAATTACACAATGTTTTCTTCTTTATACATAAATCTGTTCTTTTATTAAAATGATACCTTTATCTTTTATACAATTTATGATATATGAATTTATATGTATTTTATGTATTATTTGGTTTAGTAGGCCTTATTTATCAGGGTCTGTCTCTTCTGCGTTTCGGCTTAACAGGCGGGCCTACAAGCCGCAGAACTGCTACTTGATGAAAAAAATGTGAACACGCGGTTTTACAAGCCACGGACAAAGTTCTGGTTTGAGCAGGTGGGCATACAAGCCACGGACGCTGCTAGAAAAAAGTGTGAAGACAGGTGGGCCTACAAGCCACCGACGCTGCTTGTTGTTGTTTGATTGCAGGTGGGCTTGCAAGCCACCGAAATTTCTACCGATTCCTTTGCAGGTTGGCCTACAAGCCAATGACTCTGCTTTTAACAAAAAAAATCTCACTTCTCAAAATTCTCACCTCCTCTGCCTTTGCAACTTTCCACTGTTGCTCTTCTTTGGTCGTCGTATTTTCCTTAAATACTTTTCGATCCAACTGCTGCACTGCTTCACTGTCTTACTATTTACTTTAATAACTTTGAATTTCACTTGTCTTTCACACTGCGCACTTTAAATGTACAATACATTCTGTCCATTGTTTCGATTGTGGCCTATTTATATCATATTCCTCTTTTAATCTTTTCCGTAAATAAAGTCCCGTACGGTGCAGCTTTTTTGTGGCCTTCCGCCAGAAACTTTCAACATTTTTGCCCAGCAATTTGCCTCCTGTTGCTTCAATATGTGATCCGCTACTCGACTCTGCGCAAGATCACGCCAGTTTTGCGCATGTATTTGCGCACGTTTTGCAAGTCTCCAACTTTTTTTATGCTTTCCCTGTCTCTCTCTTTGTTTTTAATAGAAAAGTGTATGGGTGTTAATTTTTTGTATTCATGGGTTTTCTTTATTTATTAAATTCAGTGTTTATGTGTGTGTGTGTAAATGTAAATAAAAACTAAATAATCAACATTGGTGGTGTTTACCAAGTGTCTTCTCGCATCTCGGCTGTTTTGCTGCTTAAAATCGCCTGCGATTTTTTTAGTCGTCACAATAAAGAGATGGCATGATTCACCATTATTTTGGGTTAATGTTTGTGCGGGAGAGCGCAAACATATAAAGCCCGAACACAATACGCGCGACGAGTGGCAGCGCCAATTGTCACTTTTTTTTTACATGTATTTCTTATGGGACGTATTTTGGAGACTTGTCGCTCAGCATTGCCGTCGGCTTCAATTTAATTTTAATTTGACAGGCAGCAAAAGCAAGTTTCCGCCATTGTTTACATTGGTTATTACTGGTCGCATGCAGCAAACTAAACTGTTGTGAAATTTATGGTAGCGATGGTAGTGAGGGATGTTTTGTTCGAACTCTATTCAGAGTTGTTAAGTCTGCATTCATATTCAGAATAAGTACAACTAAATAACGACATAAAAATCCATAAATTAATGCAAAATTGATTTATAAATAAAATTTTAATTCACATTTAATTTTAAAAACTTGATTAATTATTCATTTCAATAAATCATTTTTGTTGTCAATTTTTCAATTTTTTATTCATATGAAAACTAAACACAAAGAATGCAATTCACAAAAAATTTTAGAATTTGCAATTGTTTTTTAGGATAATGATATTTTAATCGTTATTAATTTTTTTTTATTCATTGTTCATTTGTTATTCATTATTCATTTGTTATTCATTACTAATTTCTTAGTTATTATTGATTTTTTATTCATTAATTCATATAAATGTAACGAATAATTAATAAATTTTTTAAAATTGAATGTGAAATAACATTTTTATTGATAAATGAATTTTGCATTCGTTGAATAGATTCTTATTTCGTTATTCACTCATTCAACTTTTTGAAAATAAAATGAAATTGAATGGATTTCTTTTTCAGCTCTGATTTTGTTGTTATTCTAAACGGCAACTGTTGAGTCGGCTGAAAACAGCCATTTTTTTTTGTGTACTATACATGCTGCTGAAGTTTGCTGGTGTCGCGTGTATTATAATCAAGTCGCTCAACATTTCTCTACAACGACAGATTGGAGACGTGTTGCTCGCCGTTCGTCACGCATATTATGTTCGGGCTAATACTCTACAATACGATCACATTAAAATGTACACAAACTTTATCATTCTGTACATTACATTATTATATACATTATCATAATGATTTCGTAGCCAAGCGAACTCTAACTTTTAGCGTAGGTTACGCGAAGATGAAACAATGAAGCAAAACAAGCCCACCCAGTAGCCCATCTGTCCAGTGAATCCCCTCAGGTTATATTCTTGAAGTTCGACACACACTGCGATGCAGAACTATAGGCGCACCCTATTGTTACTAAATTAACAACGCCCATGAAAATAAAAATTTACTTTATTGAATGCATTAAAGAGAACGTATGCAGTTAACAACATTCAAAATTGTTTGCTCTTTACGTACCGTTATAATTATATTTCTCATTGTAAGCTGGTGCATAACAAAAGACGCACATTCGATTTGCCTTATAGCCCGAACACAATATGCGCGACGAACGGCGAGCAACACGTCTCCAATCTGTCGTTGTAGAGAAATGTTGAGCGACTTGATTATAATACACGCGACACCAGGAAACTTCAGCAGCATGTATAGTACACAAAAAACAATGGCTGTTTTCAGCCGACTCAACAGTTGCCGTTTAGAATAAAAACACAAAAGAAAAGAGCTGAAAAAGAAATCCATTCAATTTCATTTTATTTTCAAAAAGTTGAATGAGTGAATAACGAAATAAGAATCTATTCAATGAATGCAAAATTCATTTATAAATAAAAATGTTATTTCACATTCAAATTTAAAAAAATTATTAATTATTCGTTAAATTTATATCAATTAATGAATAAAAAATCAATAACAACTAAGAAATTAGTAATGAATAACAAATGAATAATGAATAACAAATGAACAATGAATAAAAAAAATTAATAAACATTAAAATATAATTATATTAAGAAACAATTGCAAATTCTAAAATTCTTTGTGAATTGCATTCTTTGTGTATAGTTTTCATATGAATAAAAAATTGAAAAATGGACAACAAAAATGATTTATTGAAATGAATAATTAATCAAGTTTTTAAAATTTAATGTGTATTAAAATTTTATTTATAAATCAATTTTGCATTAATTTATGGATTTTTATCTCGATATTCAGTTGTACTTATTCTGAATATGAATGCAAACTTAACAACTCTGAATAAAGTTCAAACAAAACATCCCTCACTACCATCGCTACCATAAATTTCACAACAGTTTAGTTTGCTGCATGTGACCAGTAATAACCAATGTAAACAATGGCGGAAACTTGATTTTGCTGCCTGTCAAATTAAAATTAAATTTAAGCCGACGGCAATGTCGCGCGACAATGTTGAGCTACAAGTCTCCAAAATGCGTCCCATAAGAAATACATGTAAAAAAAAAGTGACAATTGGCGCTTGCCGGTCGTCGCGCGTATTGTGTTCGGGCTATTAGTTATGTGAGAGCTGTCGCCGGTAAAGTATTAACAATTCATTTATTCGTGTTTTTTTTTTCTTTTTGTTAATTCGTGACTTTTTTTTGCAATGCCACGTGGGCAATATTTAACTGACACAGAAAAATGTAAAATTTCCGCTTTTAGAGAAGAAGGTGTCAGTATTTATGAAATTTCCTGAAGACTTAAGCGATCAGACCACTTAGTTCGCAATTTTTTAAAAGATCCAATTAATTATGGTCAAAATAAAAAAGGCGGAAGAAAACAAACACATTTGTTTTTGCGTGATAAGCGTAGTATCATTAAGGCAGCGAGCAACTCTATGAAGAGCGGAACACAAATTGCAATTGATTTACGGTTAAATGTTTCAAAATGGACCGTTAATCGGGTGTTAAAAAATTGTAATCGTATTGCTCGACAAAAATTAAAATCAGAACCAAAATTATTACCCCGTCATAAAATAGCCCGCCTCGAATGCGAAAGATCAAACAAGAACACTGACTGGAACAAAGTAGGTTTTTTTTCAATATCATATTTTTTAAAAATGCTAACCATCTTTTGATCTTAGATTAATTTAGATGCTCCAGATGGTTTCAATTTTTACTGAAGAGAGATCTGCGAAAAGATACACGCCATTTTTCAAAGAGAAATTTCGGTGATGCTGCCTAAATTGATGGTTTAGGGAGCATTTTGTGTCAATGAAATGCTGGAGGTGGCATTTACAACCACTCGCATGAACTCGGAAGAGTATAGAACAATATTGACAAAAAATCTGCTTCCATATTTAGAAAAAGGAGGCCCTACGTATACTTATTTTATAAAAAATTTAACTGCCGCAAGCTAAAGTGCTTTATTTTGTTGTTTTTTTTGTGTTAAATATTAAAGTGCGTCTATAATTATGCACCGCCCATAAATTGAATATTATTTTATAACGGTAAATAAGTACTAAAAAATTTTCAAAATACATTCTAAACCTTTTTGTTGTCTTATTTTCTCTTAAACTGCATCATTCGTTTTGTCTCAATTTTTCTTCAGATATGGAAATGTTTTCAAAAAGTAGGTGCGTCTATTATTTTGCACTGCAGTGCATAATATAACCTTAAAAAAAACAAAATAGAAAACACGACATTTTTTTGAAAAGGAAGCAAGATAAGTAAACAAATTTTTTAAAGTGTTTTCTAAAGGGGAAGCCCAAACCAGGGTTTACAAATCGATGCTCACAAAGTGAAAATTTATCCATCATTAGTCAAAATAAATCTTACAAAATTTGGCATTTCGATCTAAACACCTACACGTGTTTATCTTTAATGTTAATTTTTGTATTATTAAGATTCTTATACATAAGTATTCTGTGTTCAAAATTTTTTATTATTTAAAAGAAAATTGCCGTGGGCACTTTTCGAAGTTTCTTGTTGTTGTTGTTAATGTTGATGTTGGTGTTGATGTTGATGTTGATGTTGGTGTTGATGTTGATGTTGATGTTGATGTTGATGTCGATGTTGATGTTGATGTTGATGTTGATGTTGATGTTGATGTAGATGTTGATGTTGATGTTGATGTTGATGTTGATGTTGATGTTGATGTTGATGTTGATGTTGATGTTGGTGTTGGTGTTGGTGTTGGTGTTGATGTTGGTGTTGGTGTTGAGGTTGGTGTTGGTGTTGGTGTTGGTGTTGGTATTGGTGTTGGTGTTGGTGTTGGTGTTGGTGTTGGTGTTGGTGTTGGAGTTGTTGTTGGATTTGGAGTTGATGCTTTTCGTTTAGCTTTTTTTTTTGCTTCCCCATTGGTTGTGCTCTAATTTCAATTAATCCAGCAAAAGTGATGCATATGCGTCACATTAGGCGGTTCCCTGAGGGTCTTTGACACGCCGTCAATTTTTTTTTTTATTTTTGTCATATGCCCGAAGACCTCACCTTCGTTTTCGTTCCTTAAAATTTACCGTTGCACCAGTAGTCACAGAGTTAAAAATCCATGCAACGTTTTTTCATGGCTGTAGAATTTTTTCTGCATTATGTGATTGCATCCCTGAAATCATGACAACAAAACTTTTTTTGTAATTTAGTTGTGAAGCGTAATAACACATCCCTGCTGTCGTAAAATTTACTGTAGCACTACTCCTGAGTGAGTAATAATTCCATGCAACGATATTACATTTCTGTTACATAAGCTGCTATATTCACGACCTGACGACGCCGGAATTTTTTTTTTTATTTTTGTCGTAAGGCCACGTATAAAAACTTTATTTTCCTTTTTAAACATTTATCGTAGGTTATATACTCATTGAGTAAAAATTCAATGCAACGCCGCTGCATGAATGTTGCGTTATCGATCTTTGAGCGACTCTCTCAGCGTCCCCATGATGTCAGAAATTTTTTGTCTAATTTTGTTGTGAGGACTTACAGTAGGCCTTTATTGGCGTATCGTATTTTTAATCCTAGCACTAATACTCAGCGAGTAATAATTCGATGTAACAAATTTTCAGTTGCGTTGCTTACGCAGCTCCCACTACGTCCCTATGCTGTATTAATTTTTTTTTGTTTTTTTTAATATAGTCAAAGATAAAGGTTAATTATGGTCATACTATTTTTTTAATCATAGCTCTTATACCCAGCGAGTAACAATTCAATGAAACGCAGATGAATTTTTAAAAAATTCATTTTTCAACTTTTTTGGAAACTAGAGCAGTACAACGTAACTTCGTCACGTCAAAAAAAAAATTGAAGGAAGTGACTTCGACTTTATTTGAAAATGCGTTTAGTACCAATAAAATACTTTGAAAGTGATTCTTTATCACTTTGTAATACTTAAGGGAAGGTTCTAGTAGAAACGTAACGTAATTGCAGGATTTTTTTTGAGCGAACGTAAATCTTTTTTGAAAAAAATCTTTTGTGGTATTTATATTTCAAGAACATTATACAATTTTTTCGAAGAAAAATAATTCAAAATGGCGGCTCAAAAGGTCTTCAAAAGGTCTCGCTGATCAAAGCCATGCACGACGATACACTCTACAGCCCTACCACGTGATCTGAAACGAAAAAACCAAACAAATTGTTAACCTAGATGAAATTTGGGGGCCTTGTAGATTTCAGATTTTAATAAAACCCTTTTTAAAAAAATGGGCGCCCTTTCAAAAAATACCCTGTTTTTCTTCCTTTTTCTTTTGGTGTAACGTTGAAAAAAATAATGATAATACATTTTTTTGGAAAGCCCCCATAATTGAATATGCTATAGCTCGACCCGTCAAACGTCGAAATCGGTCAAGCCATTGAAGCGAAATCGTGTACAGCGCGGAAAAGAAGTTGTTTCGAGAAAAATGCATTTATACCTGTTTTTTGGTCGACGCACTTTCGCGTCTAATACGCTATGACTCATAAAATAAATTAGATAGGGAAATATCCTTTTGACTACATATTTTCAAGATACTAAGGATGAAAATAAAGCAAAAAAACAAAAACATACACACATATACACATTTTCCAAAAAACATTTTCCTCCGATTTCTACTAGAACCTCCCCTTAATATTGTGAAAAACGAAGGTGCCGAGCTAAGTGCCAAAGCTTTCCCGATGTGATGCACATTTAGCCAATATGACTATTTTTAAATATTATAAAAAAAAATTTTGAAATGAAACTCCTGAAAAAACTTCACTCTAAAATTTTAAAATGAAATAATTAAGTATTGTTTTTAGCCAATAAATATTTAGAGCAAACATGCCCACGTAGTGGGCCATATGGCCCGCGTGGCCCTTCATTCAAATTGTTTCTATCTTTGTCTTTGCGATGAGCCAAATTCAAAGAACGCATGCAAAAAACAACAACACAAACCTCACTCGTTCAGTGTTCAGTACATTTTCCAGCGAACTCTACAAAAACAAACGCATGCAAAGCCAAAATCAAAAAACGCAGATTGTCCCGATCAGAAGCTGATTGTCCCGTTACTTATGTGTCGAGTAATTTTTCATGCAAGCATTGTTATTGTAATAGAAATTAAGACTGGCAGTGTACTTCATGATATGTAATTTTATTACATTGTAATTGTTTTTGTTTTGTTTTGTTTGATCTTTTGTCAAAAGCAATGATGAGCAACATTTTGTGTTTGTTTTGTTTTTTTAAGCATTGGCCCGCGCTTAAAATTTCTTGGGCCCCACCGGTTTAGAGATTATAATTAATTTTTGAAATATAGGTCTTGGGCCGTCCTCCCCTACACTACAGTACCTACATAAGGCACGAAGTATTTAGTTTTATTTTTAAATTCTGTAAACAAAAAATATTCACATAAAATGTCAAATATTCTAAACTTTTATCAGTTCTCTATTCATTTCTCTATGACCAGCAAAAAGAAATTTTTCTATAAGAAAAAAAAAAACACATAAATAATTGCATTTAGGGATCTCAGAACTGGGAAGAGGTAGAATGAAGAATGAGGTATCGGATGAAAGGTATGGCTGCACAATATGATTGAATATTAGATTGGTGACCTTTGACCTCAAATATGAGCGGAAAAAGAGTATTTATTAAATAAAAGCTAAACTGTAAGAGATGGAAAAACATGATATAACAGAGAAATTTAGACATTCATAAGATGTGCAAAAAATACTTTGATATTTTTCACCATCGTTTACGTTTACCCTACAATAAGCACTTTTTCATTTAACAAGTGTCAATATATATTGTGATGGTGAAATTGCTTACAAATAGTAAATTTTGAAAAATTTCCGTTATTTTGACATCAAAATCATTGTGATATCTCGAAAACTATGGATGTTTTCAGTACAACGTTTTTTGTATGAAAATTCGTTAGATAGAGATAGATAACTGGCCATTTCAGCCCTTGAAAGGACTTTGACCTAGCTTCTTATGATCAATTGTGTTGTGCGTGTTATTAAGTTTATACACAATTGACCGAGAACCGGACCTACATGCTTAACGCCGACTCCGAACGGCGATGAACGATGAATGTTCTCGTTCTCAAGAAGCTTTACATGGCATTTTGATTACTCTCTGAGGTTTGCCATTGTCTGCAGAGAGGTGGCGACCGTACAGAAAAATTATTTTAATTCAAATAATTTTCTGTCGCTGCTGGGGTTCGAACCTGGGTTTCCAAAGTTCGTTGACATAGCGGCCACGCACTTTAACCAACTACGCCACGGACGCCACATGAAAATTCGTTGGTTGAGAAAAATAACGGTATAAGAAAACATTTTGCTAGCATTTTCCACGAATAATATGTAAAAAAATTTCCCGTTATTAGTGCTTTATGAGTTCGGTTACGTTTGCATATGAGTGAAGAAAGAAAAAAAATGTTTTCAATAAAAATACAAAAAAAAAAATCAAATTTTAAATGGTCGAATCTCGACCAAAGGTGATACTAGTGTAAGGAAACATAAATTCGCTGAATTTATGCCTTACAGTTCCCTATAAAACACCGCTGCACAAAGGGCCCCGAAAAACATGAACCCGCCCTGCAACCCTAAATCGCACCTGGACAAGAACCCGCGAACCGCCCCTGTTCATAAAACACGCAGCTGGGCGACCCACAATCAAACAACAACAAAACATACAGCGAGCCAGTAGCATGATCAGTAATACAAAAACAACATGCATTCTATGCACCCACACGTGGCAATAACAAAATACTAGGGGTCATTAAACAGCAACTATGACAACAATAACATGCAAGGCAAAAGGTTGCCGCTATCTCTAGGCAAGAAAAATTCAAGGTCGAGATCAAATGGAAATTGGCGACACAAACAAGGTCCCGTTACCCTTTTTGGGGATAAAAGGAGTCAGCGAACCAACAGTGGGTCTCTTTTAAAGTCAACACGCGAACAACGCACATCGGTGAGTCAAGTGAACAAATAACAGAGTGAACAACTGACCCAGTGAACAAGTGACAAAGTGAACAAGCGTAAAAGTGACTAAGCACGAGTGACTTAAGGCAGTAGTGAACAGTGTTTCTTGTCGGCCCGAGTGGTTTCATATCGGACGGCCGGTCATAAAACATACCAGTGGCATCACGAAAGTTGTTTTTTCTGTCGACCCGAGTGGTTTCATACCGGACGGTCTGCTCTAAAAGCATCCAAGTCGATCGCCCACTTGGGTTCAGACCATATTTTTGTACAAGGATAAAAACCAAGCTTACACCTGGCCCGAGTGGTTCTATACCGTACGGCCCACCGTAAATACTCAGAGGACAGTCAAACGAACTGAATTCACGGATCCGAACAGGACTTCGGGGGAAGTCAGGAGCAACGGCGATTATTTAGCAAATGAATAAAAAATGTGTGAAATGATTTTTTTTTCTTTTGTGAAAACAAACATTTTGAAATAAAGACTTAAATAGTGAAGTTAGATGAACCCTTGTATTTATACTTTAAAACGACTACGGGAATAAATTTTTTGTACGAACCCCGGCTATCCGGCGAGCTAACCCCAGCTACAAAGTTCGTTACAATCAAACACTCAAAGGAACTACGGTAAACCAAGTAAAGGCAAAATTCTACTCTGCTGTTTTACTCGTTTTTCGGAAATGGCACATTTTTTTAACCTTTCATAATGCTAATTTTTGAGAAAAACCAATTAATTAGTTATTAAGAAGATAAGCAAGTAAATAATGTAACTAAAATTTACTTGAGAATTTTTTTTTTAATTATAGATCACAGGATAAAAACCTTAATTGCGCTTAATTAACATTTATTTAACAAATGCAGAAGCTCAAAAACGATAATAATAACAAGAATTTAGATTATAAAAAAAATTCACTCTTGCTCTGGGTCATGATTTGCTTAAATTAAACCTTTCTTTGAATGAAAATTACTTAAATTGAAAACTGAAAAAAATTATAAGCTTCAAAAACTTTTTAAAATATGAAGGCACAAAAATATATTGGCCCAGAAATGCTCATGTCTTATTCAATTGCCCTACAGACCTAGCCCTACTCCAACCTGCAACTAAATTGAGTAGTTTGACTTTTGTTATAAATTTAATCAAAGCTTTTGTGCTGATGTAGGCAGTGTTCACGTACCTTTTGCGATTTGTATGACAGCAAGTTAGGATGCTTAAGCGTTGATTGAGAGTGACACTCAGTGGCAAATGGCACACAATTTTCAATGGAACTCTAAGGAAATATTAAACTCAAATGCCTCAATCACCGAGCTTATCACTGGTATTTGAAAAGTTGAGTGAGAGGTAAAAACTTTCTAATGGCTACAAAAACAAAAAGTCTTAAATATTGTTACACTTTTAAAAGTAAAGCAAAGAAATTTGATAGGTCATTGAATGGAGGGTTTCTGCCACTACTTCTAAGCATTTTGTTGATATAGCTACCTATGGAAAGCTACCAACCTATTCAAAATAAACACTTTATTTTTTTAAGGAAAACACCCTCATCAAAGTAGGTAGTGACAAAAAAAAAAAAAAAAAAGAGAAAAACAAAAAAAATTAAAAAGGACAAACACTCTATTGAGCTATTTAATCAAATCAAAAGAATGCAAAATTATCGATAAATCACTAACTTTATTTTAAAATCTCTGCAAGTTTTAGTTGAAGAAATGTTACCGAAATAAGGCTAAAAAATGTTAAAATGTAAGAAAGTTTTTCTTTTGACTTACTTCCTATTGGTCCTCTAACTATGTGGCTTTTATGTGGTCATTGGTCTTTTTTATGACTCTTCCTTTTAAGGTTGACTTTCTACTAAGGCTAAAACCAGATAACTATACAATGAGTAATACCGTTAAAAAGTTTACTTGTTCAATAGCGATAATTTAAACTAAAAATTTTCTTAGTTTATATAAAATATAATCATCAAGGTAATCATCATGTGGTGCAGGGCAACAGCCAGGATTTTCCTTGGTGGATTTTTATGACAAAATTCACCATATAAAAGATTTGATATAAAGTGTATAGCATCTACTATATCTTTCATTTGCAAAACAAAGTCTAATTAACGCGAAAAAATATTGAGAGATAAACTTTGTAACGAAAATTTTACACTGTGGTTTTATCGCCGGTGTCAAGGTTTCGAACACAAAATTTATATTCGCGGAATTGAAATATAACCATTATTTATTATTTCATATCTTGTTGACTTCACTTTGAATTTAAGTTAAGAAAATACAATTTATCTTAAAGTTACCCTAGTAACTCGTTCAAGTTTCACTAACGACCTGTAAATCGATACGGCACTTGCCGATTGCTGGTTGTTGTAGTTGTGTCGGACACGGTGTATGTCAGTCAAATTGAAACGATGATTTGGGTACCACAATCGTTAACGGCAATTAATACCAACCATGCGTGGTTAGGTTTAGAAGCAGGAGCTACGTTTCAAGCAACATAACGCTTGGCTAGGCTTTATGAAAAGAAACGTCAGTTCAAGCAACACGACGCTAGACAAAGACTTAGAAAAGGAAATTAGGTTAAAATAACACAGTGTAAAGTAAAATCTTAGGCAAGAAACGTGGGTTCAAGCAAAACCACGAGTGATTAGGATTTAGAAAAAGGAACTTCGGTTCAAGCAAAACAACACTAGGCAAATATTTATAAAATGAACGTATGTTCAAATTACATCGTCAAGCAAAGTCTTAAGAAAGGAATGTCGGCACAAGCAACACAACGTGAGAATATGAATAAGGAGCTTAGTTAATCAAGATGTCTTATCAATTTGACTGATGCCGCAAAAGTCAAAGTCGATCTCAAAGCTATCCTAACTTTGTTTCATGACTGCCTAGTAGATGTGTGGTAGATTTTTATAACAGCTGCTTTAATTTCATTGCCAGGGTTGCATGGTCTCAGGCAATTATGATGTGTAGCTCTGGACTTAGCTAATTTTGAAAAAAATTCATATGGACTTGGGCTATTTTGAAAATATTAAAATTACTATTCATACATCTTAAGAGGGGCGAATTCGGTGGGGTCTCGATGTAGAAGTTTGAATGAAATAGTTTCATAAGAATTCTGTGTATGGATGCAAAAGAAAATTAAAAAAGACAGCTGAAAATAAAAAGTTTTAAAGGACTTAGATCAGTGGGGCTCAAGAAATTTTAACCGCGGCCCACTACTTAAAAAACAAAAAACAAACACAAAAACTTCCTCATCGTTGCGTTTGGCAAAAAATAAAACAAAAAAAAAAAAAAAAAAAAATTACAATGCAATAAAATTACATGTCTTGAAGTACACTGTAAGAAAATGTGTTTTATTTTTTTTTTTTTAAATATATTCAATGTTTGAATATATTTCCAATGTAATACATATCAATTATGACAACACAATTAACTCAATTTTATTTGCCAGTGCACAGCGACAAGACTTAATTTCTGTTGCAATAACAATGCTTGAATGAAAAATTAATCGACACACAAGTAACGGGACCATCAGCTTCAGCATCAGAGGTCTGCAGCGTTACACTGCAATTGCTTGTACACTCAGCTAATACTGGGTTTTTGTATGACTCAATTTCATTGATACCATGCAACATATTCTGCGCTATCGAATTTACTTCCAACGGCAATGATTTTGCAGTAGCCGATCAAACCAATGCCAAACACTATGCGATGTTTGCTTCGATTTCAGCAGTACATATCGGTGTTTGTATAAAACAAGTATGAGTACACACTGCAACGCACAGTGTTGCCATGTGGGCAGATAAAACTTGTTTTGCCAGTTTTTTGAGAGGGTAGAAAGTTTTCAAGTTTTTCCCTAAAAAAATAAAGTTTTATTTTATTTTACCCAGTTTTTCAAGTTTTTTCGATTAAGGGGGGAAATATACCCAGCGGCCGAAGAAAAGAGGTCATGTTAATGCCTTTTTTTAAGGAAACCTAAGGGATATTTTTAAATGAGAGTTTTTATAGATACAGCATTTTTTGTAGAGCGCTCTGAAAATGCGGTGACCAAGATTGCTCCTCCTAAATTTAACTGAAACAAAAAAATGAAATATATTATTAAACTAGATACTTAAAACTCGTACTTGTCATAGCCGATTTTGAAAATATTGATTTTTCACAAAATGGCGGACTGACGAACGTAAATTAACGATTTTCGACCAAAAATGCGTCATTATTTTGTCTATAAAAAATGAATAAAGCTACGAAAAAAAATCCTATGACAAGTACGAGATTATTATGAATAAAACAAGACTGCAAAAAAATCAAAACGGTTCACTGAGCTTCGAAAAATCTTGGTCACCAACTTTGAAAACATTTCGAGAAAAACGCGTTTGAAAATAAGGGCCAGCACTGCGCGCTCTAGAAGGCGGTTCACTCTCTAGGCTATAACTATGTTATATTTTGAGATATCGACTTGAAATTTACACCACATATTCTTGAGACTTAAAGCTTTAAAAAAATGTAAACTGTTTTGAAAAAAAATTCTGGGTATATTTCCCCCCTTAAAACGGTGCTTTCTATTTTAGTGAATCTACGAATCAAACAGATAAACTGAATTGTATGTTACTACAAAAACATAAGTATCATTTGAAGCTGCTACTACTAATTTTCACTCCTTTTCAAAGTTTACTGTTATGGAAGCGCTGTTGCTATTATTGTTGCTGTCATTGTTTCTGTTCTTTTGTCTCGGTTTCCCTTCGTCGAGTCTTGGCGGTCAATTTTTGGGATTCCTTTTTAAACTTGGCACTTCCGTTTACATATATTCAGAGTTGACGATCAAGTCTTCCGTATTTTCTTGAGAAATGAAGTGGCCAAAATAACGGGACAGCGAGAGAACAAAGCGAATTGCCAAAAATTTTAAAGCACAAATTTTAAAAATACATGTTTTAGTTAATTTTTAATATCAAGTTTTTTCACCAAAAAACAAGTTTTTTTTTTCTGGAAATTAAAGTTTTTTAAAAAAAAAAAATGGCAACACTGGCAACACTGGCAACGCATGAGCGCAATGAATATAAGTATGAGCTCTTTCGAGTAATTGATTCGTATACTATTGCATGATGACTTGAACTTCGGCAAGCAGTGATACGAATGATTGCTCACGAACAATGAAATAAGCGCAAACACTGCATATTGACTGAATATTAAAGTAAATTTTGCAGTATATGCGCTGATTTCATTGTTCGTTATCATAACCCTTCGAGCCACACCTCACTCCAGTAACATAGAGCCACATAGGGGTATGTCATTACCCCACGTCAAAAAATCGTTGTAAAATCCCGAATTTTGGATATATAAGCTTAAAACTTTACACGGTTACTATTTTTGGTCTTGTTCAACACTTTGTATAGTTATTTTCTAATATTTTAAAAATGGCTGACTTAAGGAGTGCGGCCAAGTTAAAAAAACGTGAAAAATTAGCTCTTTTACTAAAAAATTCATAACTCTTACAGTTTTTAATTTAAGACCTAAACAATTTATGTTTTAAGGGATCAAATACTTTGCTACAAAGACAAATATTAGTCATAGCGTTAGCTAAAAAAAAAATATTTATTCTGCCAAAAAACTGCACCCACTTTTTCAAAAAACGAAAAATAAGGCTTTTTACCAATAACATTTAAATAAACTCGTTCAGTGTTGATTTTAAGAATTAAAAAATATTATTTTTTTTAAGTAATTTAATGATATATTTAGAGAAAAAAGTAGTAAAATAGTCAAATTCAGTCACATTCACTCAAATTCAAATTCAATAGTGTAAACCAGTGTCGACCAAAAAAATACATACACAGTTCTTTCAGTTTTGTAGTAGTGTGCGCCCAAGTGAGAGCAAAGAATCTCTCTTTGGCTTACACTGTGAAAATTTTACTTCGCAAGAGGCTTAAAGAAATTTTTTATATGAAAGTGAATTGAAATTAATGAAATTTCTTACTAGGTAAATAATGTGCAATATTATTTATTGTTTAGACGCCGCGTTATGAATAATAATTAATAATAACATTAATATTAATATTTTATTAATAAAATCAATATGCATATATTTACTTATTATTGATATCAATATTACATATTTATTTGGAAAGTAATATTTTACTAATAACATTTTACCGACTCCTAATAGTATTAATAGTATTTATATTGCATATTACTTCAAAATAAAAAAATACAGATAGCGCACCCTACTTTTTTCTGACAAATTAAGTTTTCGCTTTCCCAAAACAATTTTTAAAGAAAAAATATGCTAATTCCCAAATTTGGTTGAACATTTTTTTACGTGTAAGCATTTAAAATTACGTAATAAATTGCGCGCATACGTTGCATAGCAGCGTGGTGTTAACTAGCCAAAAGCGAAACATCGACTGAGCGCTCTTGCTACGAATAATCGGCAGCGTCGGTGTAAAAGTACGACAGCCAGTTTTATGTCGGTGTAATAAACCGAAGTTTCACGAAGCACGCGTGCATAGGCATCGGCCGACACTGGTTTAAACACTAAACTTATAAATTTTTACACAAAAATAAATTTTTTTATTTTAATTTATCAATTTATATTCATACATATCTTAAAACAATAAAAAAATAATTAAATCTCTAAAATATACACTAAGCCACACGTGGGGTATATGAGAGCACCAGTCGAATTTAAACGAATGCCAACGACACACTAACGCATCCCTGACCTTCTAAATTACTTGAGAGTAAAGCTAGTTAAGTTGTGAACACTGAGGTGGCGTAAGGAGTATGCATAAAAAGGTTTTGATTTAAAAAAATAAGTTTTTTTAAGGCATGGGGCGATGAAAAGCATCAGTGTGGCTCGAAGGGTTAAAATTCGTATCACTGCAACTTTATCAATTTGTTTTAGATTACAGCATGGAGAGCGTTACTAATTTTTATGAGGGCTGTTCACATTATCTAGGCTGTCACATAGGATACTATCGAATGTTGATATCTCAGTTTTCATCCGATTTATTTAATATTTTTAAATATTTAGATCTTTTATATTTTATTATATAAAAAAAATCATTTGGTGATATTTTTTTTTCAATTCTAGCAGAAAATTACTTGCAATTGCATTAAAAATTGTCTTTTGTGCAGGGATCGTTATTATTATAAGCAATATCCAAAAACTCAAGATTTAATTATTATTTTTAGATTTTAATTTTATTGCTCAATAATAAAAAGTATCTTACGATTTTAATTGTTTTGATCAGAAATAGTTATTTTTTGATTTTTATTTTTTTTGTTTAAGAATAAGAGTTATTTTTTAATTTATATTATTTTGCTCAAGAAGTTATATCTCAATTTTTATTTTTTACTAAAAAATAAAAATCATTTGTCCAGTTTTATTTTTTGTAGGTATGGAATAAATATATAAAAATCATAAAATCGTCATTTGTATGGGAGCTCCCCTAAGGAGTGGTATGAGAGAATAGGTCCCCAAGGAAAAAACTTTTCTTTTGCAATACTAATGGGGGTCGGTCATATTTATTAACCCTCTCCGGCCTTTCCTTAAAGCCCTCCTGTTTAGGTGTAAGGAATAAATACCCAAAAATCATAAAATTTGTATGGGAGCCTTCCTAAGGAGTGGTCGGAGAGAATAGGTGTCAAAGGTAAATATGTTCCTTTTGCAACATTAATGGGGGCCGGCACACATATTAACCCTCTCTGGTACTACCTTGCATCGTTTGCAGTTCTCTGTTCAGCATCGACATCATCGAGTGTGTGTTTTTTATTTTGGCTTTGCATGCATTTGTTTTTGTAAAGTTCGCTAGAAAATGTGCTGAGCACTGAACGAGTGCGGTTTGTGTTGTTGTTTTTTGCAGGTGTTTTTAGATTTTTCATGTTTGATTTAGATAGAATATGTTATGTACCGAAAAACTTGAAATTTTTCTGCTTTTGACTCATTTCGTTTATCATCTTTTTCAATAACTACTTTTTCTTTTTTTTTTGGATAAATATATTGTTTAAATTGGAATTGGAATTGTGTTTCGATATTTTTAACCGACTTCAAAAAGGAGGAGGTTCTCGAGTTCGTTGGTTTGTCCGCTTTTTTTTTTTTTTTTTTTAATGTATGTACATCGATAACTCCTAAAGCACTTGCCCGATTTCCGTAATTTTTTAAAAAGTGGGCGATATTCGACAAAGGGGCGTGTGAATATAAGTAAAACACTGTATTTCCGTTAATATTAACACTAGAGTATTGAAATTTACATTAAAAATACTGGGGTAGGCCCAATTATTACAAATTATGGTCAATAAAGTGGGCGTTATTTGACAAAGGGGTGTGGTCATATTAAAAAATCACTGTATCTCAAATAGTATTAACACTATGGTACTGAAATGTAGTACGGGGGTAGGCACAATTTTTAAAAATTACTGTTAAGTAAGTGGGCGTTATTCGACAAAAGGGTGTGGCAATATTAGAAACACACTATATATCGAATATTATAGACACTAGCGTGCTTAAATTTAGTACATGGGTAGGCACAGTTACTAAAAATTACGGTCAAAGAAGTGGGCGTTATTGAACAAAGGGGTGTGGCAATATTATAAAATTACTATATCTCAGTTAATATTGACACTAGGGTACTAATATTTGGTATGCAGGTAGGTGGGTAGGTAGAATCATTAAAAAAATGAGCGGGATTGTACACAGGGTGTGGCACTTTACGGTAAGTACTATATTACGGTTAATATTGATACTTGGAAACTGAAATTTGGCACAGGGCTAGGTAGAATCGTTATAAGGTACGGTAAATAAAGTAGGTGGGATTAGAGAATGGGCGTGGCACTACAAATTGTAAAGAAACAGAAATGGAAAATACCCAACAAACTTTCAAGAATTAATAAAACAAATTTTTTAAGAACAAAGTTTCATGTTTGAAATTTTCCTCAAGAATACTATTACATTAAATATTTCATATTATCTAAAAAGGAAGAAATAAAAACTTTTTAACAAAAAAAAAAAAAAAAAACCGACTTCAAAATCACTACAAAGTAAAAAATAATTTTAAATAACTTTTCCCGTTCATTTCTTGGTCATATTTTAAAAGCTATTTATGTGTATTATAATAATGGAGATCTTATCATTTTCATTTTTTTTATTTTGTTTTATTATCATCAATATATTAATTGCTTTATCAACATAAAAGCTTTGAAGTCGCAACTTACTACTACTACTTACTACTAAGTCACTACTTCAACATAGCAACTTACTATAAAATAATTTCTTATTCGTACGATTTATCACGAAATAAGCACAAAAGTGCTTAGCTTGGTTATCTTTTTAAAATCATACCTCAACATAAAGCCAACTAAATTGACTGAATGTACTTAGACATTTTTGATTTGTACGCCCACGTGGACTAAGGCCTATTTGAAAAAGCTTCGGATCCTGTTTCGTGGTTTTTTATTTTTTCTGCCACCCTCTGTATATTGAGCAATAAAAGTAAAAAATACAGACTAATGCACTTAGGCGGGCTTGATGTATATCAGCTCAAATATGCTTTCATCAGAAATATCATATTTTTTAACAGATTTATTCAAAATATGATCATTATATGAGCAATCCGTTATAAATATACAAAATTTTATTGAAATCAAATAGAAAAGCAGCAATAATTAAATTTTCTTATAAATTTTTAAAAATCCCCTCATGTATAATAACTCTTCCCCTAGTTTTAAATGTATTTTCTTCTCATATTCAACATTCGTGGGCGATATTGTGATGAATTTGTATTTTTTTTATTTTTGTTATTTTCATTTTTAAGCCATAAAATTTTCTTATAAACGCACCTTATATATAATTTATTTATTACTGCGTATTTGTAAATCTGTTTATGTAAAATTGTTTGAATTTTCAGTGTAAAAAATGGTATTTAAATAAATAATTCCATTATTGAAATTATGTTTGAATAAATTTTCTACTTATTTTTCTCACTGGCATCATTTGTGTTATGTCATGGTGTATAGGGCTGTATATAATTTTTATTCTCTTATTTATGTCTAATATATTTTATATTGAAAAGTTAATAGTAATGGGTAAATTCTTTGAAATTTTCATCTGCAGTTTTTCCATGAACGATATCGATAGCAATACCTCCAGCTCTTTTTAGGAAACAACATCAATTTTCGCATGTTATGCCTCTTCTTTGCTTGAACAATTCTACTGAGATACAAACATTCAATATAGAAATTTGTTTTTTTTTATTCGATAACAAAAAATTAAACAAATTAGAAGTTGGGAAAAGTCGCGATATTGTGTTTATTTAAAAATGAAATGGTATAGGTATCTTTTAGGGCGATTTTTGATTGAGAATTTTATTATACCTCTGGATGCTGGAAACAAAAATACTGCTTGTGCGGTTTTTGAGCTCTAAACAAATTGGTATCTTAAAACGTATTTTTCTATGAACTACAGATGCGTGTATTCCTAATAACATTGTTGCTACAAGGTAATATCATGGTATGTTTTGGAAGAAATGGTCATGTTGAATATTTATGTCGCGCTATCCGAAGCATCTAAGGAAGCAATTTTGGCGATATGATGCTCAAGCATAAGGATGCAACTATAATTTATGAAAACAACCAAAGCTGTTTACATCTAATAAAAGAAGAGAAACTGAGCAGCAGAAGTAAGCATATCGACACAAAAGTTCATTTTTTCAAGGATCATGTTGACAACGGAAATATCAAATGCGATTATTGTCCGAGCGAGGATATGCTGGCCGATATGATGACGAAAGGACTACCTGCAATCAAAATAGAGAAATTTCATAAACTAGCTGGAGTAGAATTTAATTGAGGAAGGGTGTTAGAGTAGAATCAAATGCATACCTTTCACAATTCTACTTTGTAAATTAAAATCAGTTTTCATTGAGTTTGAATTAGGTTCTGAAAATTTTCATTGTGTTGCTTTCTCACTCCGAAATAAATTATCAAATACACAAGTTGCGTTTTTACAAATTTTTCTTTACCAACTACGCCACGGACGCCACAATAAATCATAATAACAATTTGTTATAATTTAATTACCCATAATGGCGGGAGGGTCTTCAAAATGCAATCGAAAAATGTCACACGAAAAGAGAGTGTTTCAAAACAAATGGGAAGAAGAAAATTTCGTTGTATCAAATAAGCATAGTTCAACCACATGCTTGATCTGTCGTGAGAGTGTTATATTAAAAAACTTTTTCACTTTTTTTTTATTTTGGACGAACAGTATGCTGATAAGCGATATGTACTATTTTTATTCTATTTTAGTTTCTAATTTTTAAAATCTCTTCCCAGCAAAAATTATGACTCTTAAAAGACTCTCTTTATCGAATGAAGTCGAATCGAATATGACTTCTATGAATATGACTTTTTAACTTTGACTTTTTCTACAATTATCTTTTATTTGAAATGTTAAAAAAATAAATATTTTTGTCATCCTTTTTTAATTTTTCATTATAAAATATTTTAAATAAATTTTAAAATAAAAATATGTTTCAACCTAATCGGATCATTGTTACTTCTATAAGTTCTGAAAGAGTCTTCATTATGAGTCTTTAAAGATTCCATTACATGATTCTTAAAAGAGTATTAAATATGGCTATTAAAAGAGTCTTAATTTTGAGTCCAAAAGACTAATTTATATGAGTTCTAAAAGAATATTTATTATGAGTATTAAAAGATTATTTTTATTATTAAAACTTTATTTACATAATAAATTACATAAACAAACTTATAAACTAGGCACTAACAACTAAGGTTTCAGCCTTGTATTTAAAGAGTCTTTATTATGAGTCTTAAAAGAATATTAAATATGAGTCTTAATTTTGAGTCCAAAACTTATATGAGTTCTAAAAGAGTTTTTATTATGAGTCTTAAAAGAGTCTTTATTATGAGTCTTAAAAGAGTATTAAATATGGGTCTTAAAAGAGTCTTCATTTTAAGTCCAAAATGAGACATAAAGCAGTCATTATTATGAGAGTCGTTTGAGGGCATTATGACGATAAAAACTCATTTATATGAGTCTAAAAAAAAGAGTCTTTTAAGAGTCATTACATTTGCTGGGAAGTATAACCTTTTGTGAGTCCTTGTTAAAAACAATCTTATTTATTTATAAGTCTGATTTAGGACTTTTTAATGAGTTCTTTTTATGAGAACTCATATAGCAAGCATAATATTGACTCTTTTAAGAGTTCTATTTTTAAGCAGTCATTTTGCAGTCATTTTGCAAACTCCTTTCCTAAAAGACTCCTTTTAATTGCGTACTCATAAGACATGCATAAAATATACTCTTATTAGAATCTTACTTCTGAGCAATCATTTTACAATCATATCAAAGGCTCCTTTAGGAGTCTATTTATTGCTTACTCATAAAACACGCATAAGAAAAACTCTCTTTAGAGTCATTTTTTTTTGAGGCACTCAGAAAATGTTTGCAGGGTTAGTTTTTAATTTTTAAAATAAATGGTTTCTTAAAAAAGGAGGGGTTCTATGATTTTTTCCGTCATACCAGTATAGTGTTGCGGCCCGCGTAACTTTACAAATGTACACTGAAAAAAAAATGTTTTAAAATTGACGACAATTGTTATTAATTTGACGATATTTGTGTTTAAAAAATAGCTTGCAACAAATTTCGTCAAAGTAAGAGCAAATGTATTTAAAAGTTTTGAAAAACATATGAAAAAAAAGTCAAATTAACAACACATTTTGTGAACACATTGTGTTTAATTTTAAGCTAACTTTTTTTTTCAGTGTATGTATGTGGCCCGAAGAAAGAAAAGGTTGAGTATCAATGGGTTAGAACTTCTTTTGGTGCTAAGCTGTTGACTGAGAAACGAAAAAAAAAATAAATGTGAGGGCCGAAGACCATAGTTGTTAGTGCTTAACTTTAGGCTTATCTATATAATTAATTATTTAAATAAATCACTTATAAATAAATAAATAAATAATAAAAAATAAATGTTTTTTATGAAAAATTATGCATAAAATGTTGATTTGATTTCGATTCAACTCATCGTTTGACGTGTGGAAAAAAATGCTTAAAAATTGCAAATAACGTAAACACAGAAAAATAATAAAGACCAAAATAAATTAATTTATAGTTCAGTGAACTTGTAATAAAAAAAGAATTAAAATATGCGTAATTTCCATTGCCGCCAGAGAGAAAAAAAATGAGTTGTGTATTTTGATTTTGCCAAACTGTTGTTGTTGGCTATTTACTCACAATTGAACACACTGAACAAGGTGTGTGCGTGAGTGTGACACATGACTTTATTTGGAGATACACTCTGATATGCCAATAAAAAAACTGTCAAACTTCTCAAACTTTTTCAGATTTTTAAAAGAATGCCGCAAAAGTGTCAGAGTATCCTTAATTCAATGACAGGCAAGTGACTCTAAGCACTTTAACACAATCTCAGGTTCAAGTCCCAAAACGTTTTATTTAATAAAAAGAAAAATATTTTTTGGCGTCGTTATAGCAAATTGCGGTTGTTCTCTTTTTGTCACTATTTGCCTAATAAACTTGACATGGTTGGTCATATTTTGCTGGCAACTGAAGAATAACGTGTATCAACCAGAGGTTTGGGGTTGCAGAGACGTATTATCTTATGGCTGGATTCTTGACAGTTTTAAAAGATACATCTTTCAAACATAATTTACATGTATCTTCTTTATAATCGAATTAAAATTTCAAGAGACATCCAAACAGTTGTTCATTTTATTTAAAGAACAAATCTTACACCTCTTGCTGATACAACTTCTAACACATAACACATTACCAAGTAAGTGATGCATTACTTTTTTAAACAATGTCACGAAGTAACGAGTATTTTATCGGTGATATAAATATTATTTTTTTTTAAAATGAACATTTACATAATTTAAATAACATAATTTCCGTTTTGTTTGTTTGGCATATTTAAAATTTATAAAGTTCAATTAAATTTAAATTTAAAATCAATTTTGTTTAAGTCAAAATTAATAGAAATTTTGAATTTTCGTCGTTACCTTTAATACATTTGTGGGATCTTGTTGAGAAATTAAAATGCATAGACGTGCAAAAAATAATCAGTTTTCCAAAGAGAATTTGCAATTTTAAAACTAATTGGGATTTCAATTAGTTACCAGCAGTTTATTAGTCAACCATGTTGAGATACTGTCTAAGGAAGGTGATCGCATCCATCCTATCTCATTTAATATTTATTTAAGTTGTAAGGCTTTTTTCATATTATGAGACATACAGTGGGAAGAAAATAACATTACCTGGTAATCGATTCTTTTAATGTTCGAAAATTATTTCTTGCTCTACTGGGAAATCAGTCAAAAAGAGGCACTCAGCACAAAAACTCTAGGGTACAAAAAGTTGTTTCTGCTTGGTAAGAAATTATTTATTTAAACTTAATTCTGAATGATATGAATGATGAATGATTGGAATTATTAAAATAGATTCGATTTTGATTTTATGGAAAATGAAAGAATTTTTAGCCTTAAATGGTCTGTGAAAGGTCAGGTAATATATATAATAAAATTGCAATCAGATTCCTGAAAATGACTGTTGTACAGGTTCTATCAGGAGAGGGAACAATATAATATTTTCGATATTAGCTATGGTGGAAGAATCAAAAATTCTTGGACATGGTTAAAGTTTCCAAACAAAATTTGCCAGTGGTTTAAGTAGATTTTTAAAAAAGACGGTGTTGGCTGTATATTTACACAGTCGGATGCATTGACGTGAAAGCATGAAAGTTTTGTTTTTGGTTTTACTTTTTCTTAAGCTTTTGATTTTGCTCTTGGATTTGCATAAATTCATACCACAATGGTGCATTTACATTACTTTAAATCAGTGTCGGCCAAAAAAATACATACACAGTTCTTTCAGTTTTGTAGTACTGTGCGCCCAAGTGAGAGCAAAGAATCTCTCTTTGGCTTACACTGTGAAAATTTTACTTCGCAAGAGGCTTAAAGAAATTTTTTATGTGAAAGTGAATTGAAATTAATGAAATTTCTTACTAGGTAAATAATGTGCAATATTATTTATTGTTTAGGGGCCGCGTTATTAATAATAATTAATAATAACATTAATATTAATATTTTATTAATAATATCAATATGCATATATATATTATTAATATCAAAAATACATATTTATTTGGAAAGTAATCTTTTACTAATAACATTTTACCGACTCCTAATAGTACTAATATTATTTATATTGCATATTACTTCAAAATAAAACACTGGTAGTGCACCCTACTTTCTTCTGAAAAATTAAGTTTTCGCTTCCCCAAAACAATTTTTAAAGAAAAAATATGCTAATTTCCACATTTGGTTGAATATTTTTTTACGTGTAAGCATTTAAAATTACGCAATAAATTGCGCGCATAAGTTGCATAGAAGCGTGGTGTAACTAGCCAAAAGCGAAACATCGACTGAGCGCTCTTGCTACGAATAATCGGCAGCGTCGGTGTAAAAGCACGACAGCCAGTTTTATGTCGGTGTAAGAAACCGAAGTTTCACGAAGCACGCGTGCATAGGCGTCGGCCGACACTGCTTTAAATGGTTCCCTAGGGGCCTCATGACACCATTTCTTTATTGTCGTTTTATAAAATTCAACTATGTTCCTGACTCTCTGACTAGATTTAAAATTCCATGCAACGTTTTGTCAATGTTGTTGCATTTTCACTGATTTAAGCGGTTGCCTTTGTGACGTCATGGTTCCACAAATTTCTTTTTAGTGTTAGGAATGAGGTAAAAAAAACAATATTTGCTATCCTTAAATAAAATTAACCGTAATGCCTCTACTGGGTGTGTTATAATTCCATGCAACAATTTTGCATTTTTGTTGCAAAAGCTGCTATCTTTGAGCTCTAACGACGTCATATTTTTTTCGTAAGGCCATTTGGTCGTAAGGCCAAGTTAAAATCCTTCGTTTTCGTTTTATAACTTTTACCATGCAACGGCCTTGCATTATTGTTGCATTTTGAATCTTGAAGCGTCTCTCCCAGCGGCCTCATAACTTCATAAAATTTTTGTTTGTTTTTGTTGTGGGGACTAAGAGTCAGCTTTTACTCTCGTATAATATTTTTTCCGTAACACCTTTCCGCGAGTTATAATTTCATGTAACAAACTTGTATTTCGTTGCTTAAGTAGTTCTGATGATGAAAGTTTTTTTTTATGTTTTAGCCATACTAAGTTCAAAGGATTAAACTTTATATCATGGCACCGATACTCATCAAGAACTATTGTATGGAACTCCAATTCATATTGGAAAAAGGCTTTGTTAAACTTTTTTGGAAACCTGTGCGAAACAACACGTTGACATTGTAGTGTCAATATCTCTGGCTGTGAGATATACGGTTAACTTTTTTTTTAAAGAAAATATTTTCCCTCTGTAGGGGATAACCTTTATTTGTACGGAATAAACAACCTTGCTGTAGAAAAAAATGAACTCGAATGTATTTTATATAAATTATTTTGTATAGACTTCGTTTAAAAACACAGCCCGGACCATAATTTTGTAGGTTCAACACACACACAAGGGCTGCCAGCATAGAAAAATTAACAAAAATCATGACAATGCAATGCCAATGTCTAAAATGTGATATTAGAAAGGCACGGTGATAATTTGAATGTAAAACGAGGCATTTAACATTAATGTGCATTTTTTTCTTAATTTGGCATCTGCTTTAGTCTAGTTGAGAAATTTAAATTGCTAAAATTTAAAAACTCAAAGATTAAAACTTGTGTATATAAATCCTATCAACCAAACAATAGTCACAACAGTGTTTTGTTGCCCATTTTATGTGTTGCGGTTAAAACCGCAAATACTGTGAAAATGGCAGTTAGGTTGAGGGCTTTCTTATAAATATCCAAATAATTCCTTTAAACCGTTATTAAAACCAACAAGTTCGTTCGCTCATATCACACATTGCCGTTGATTTATTTTAACCAGGAGTCTCGTACAAAATTATAGAACCACACAAAAATTTAGTTTTCTTATCAATATAAAGTGAACTTTTCAAAAGACCTTTGCTATTTCTTTACTTCATTTAATTAAATCAAATAAATAAAATAAAAAAACACATATTTTTATTATAATTATTATATTATTTTATTGGCACACATTGCAAAGATGGTTTTAATTGATGCCATAATAATTGTTTGGAAAATTAAAAATTTTGAAGTATTTGAACATGTTGAGAAATTTTTTTAATTTCTTCGAAAAGTAATATTATCAGAGTAGGGCTGAATGACCCAAAAATTGGTCCGGTCGATAAGGTTTTTGACTGTTTACATAAGAAAGAAAAAATCAGAACGCCATGGAAATAAAAAAAAACTAAGTAAGTGAGACAAGAGGCCAGGCTTCAAGCTACTCCAACAATTTTTGTTTTTAGCTTTGAATCAAGGATTTCGGGCTTGAAATATATACTGCTACTCAGTCAAGTATGCCTTGGTTTGAAGTAGGGAGATCGGTAGTTGATAAAAAGGGAAATCGAGTGTAGAATGTTCAATCCTACACAAAGTAGGTCTCCAAGTTACAATGTGAATGTTGATCGAATAGAGAGAATCCAAAAATGCTTTGTTCGGTTTGCCCTAAGGGGCTTAAATGGATTTGACATTTAAACCTTCCTCCTTATGAGGATCGCTTAAAACTTTTTAAAAAGCGCTCATTGAGTGAGAAGAAAGTCTGCTGATATCGTCTATTTGCACCAACTCATAACCGGTGTATTCGATTCTCCATAACTTCTTTCTCTTTTTAATTTTAACTCTAATCGTAGAAGTAGAAGAAATGCTAACAATTTAATTGACTTGCCATTTAGTAGAACAACTTATATGTTAACTGCTCCTTTAAACCGTATGAGTAAATTAGTTACCAATTGTAGCTTTTTTGATGTTAACTTGTCTAAAGGTCAACTAAAAAGTAGATTAAAAACTATTATGTAATTGCATGGTTAGTCGTGTCGTCTTGTGTTGTCCTTGAGCCCAACCATATTTTGGTGGCTAAATTTTTCTCACATTAACTTATTACGAGCCACTAGTATCAATTTCATTGAATTTCAAAGATTTTTGGATTGTGACTTTTAATGCGTTAATGATGAGAATGTTCGAAAAAGCTGTAGTAGCTAAACTCGATTGTTATTGCATGTTGAATAAAAAAAAAAAAAAAAAAAGTTGTAGTTGTTCCAACAACTTAATATTCTTAGTACATTAAGTTTTATATATTGATGAATTTTTTATGGGCAATTTTTTAAAAAATATTCTAACCATTGTCAATTTTAAAATTTCAACCCATGAAAATGTCAAAGCCAGTCATCAAAGTCACATCAAAACCAATGAATTGGTTGGATACAGTAAAAGTGTAATTTGCAAGGTAATGGTTTTTGACACCAAATATTACAAAATTTTTAAAGTTATTTAAGTCTACTCTCTGGATTGAAGAGGTTATTACATCGTCCCAAGAAAATTTCTTCGATGTATTCGAATCGAGTGTGTTTTTTTAAATCAAATTCAATAAAAAAGTGTTTAAAGATAAATTCTTCTATAAGAAGCCAATTTAAAAAAAATAATTTATATTGGAGTTTCCCAATTAAACACAATCCAGGTTATAAAAAATGAAACCATTTTCATATGGAGTAAATTTATTGAAAATATACTGAATCCGTCCATTTTAATTTTAATAATATTTTTTTTACGTTGTTATGTATAATTTAAGTCAACAAATTACAAAAATATATTTATTTTATGCTTTTCTTGTGACTTTCCAATTTGTATCAGTACTTTCATAATTTGTGTCAGCAGATAAATAGTATTTAAAAAAAATAAATAACTGTCGGATATTTCACTCAAATTTTGTGGTTATTTGACAAACTTGTTTAGGAAAGTTATTGACCTTTAATTTGAGTGTGTAACTATAAAACTTCTACCTTTTCAAGTGGATATATAATTTTGAAAAAGAGTCTATATAATATACGACGCTGCAGTCAAACCATCCACTAAACGAATACTTGTTGCCAGTAGAACCTTCATGAACTTGCAACAAGTTCGAATCAAACAGTTGTCAGCGCAGCAACACGCACAAGTTTCTGCTGTAATTGTATTTCTAATGCTGCTTTCTTCTAAGAAGATGTTTACGTGAGAGCTTCAACAATAACAACATCAACCTCAACAACAACAACAATAACAACAACAAGGTATGCGAGCTATTTATAAACACAAAACTATAAAGGATTCAGCAGCGTTGTCAAAGTACTGTAATAGTAGTATTTGACTACTATTGAGTCGTGCGTTGTGCTTTACTGCTCAGTACTAACTTTAATTTTGAACCAAACACATTAGATTCCATCAAAGAGACATTCATTTGTATTCAATAAAGATAATACATTCTTCGATGCTGGACTACGGCTGGATTTAATAAATGTCACACGCTGATTAGCCTAATTTTTTAAAATTTGTTTCGGTGACTTCATGAGCCCACAAAGCGCACCCACACCTGTATATTTTTCGAAAATTAACATTTCTATAATCTCATGTGGATTATTTTTGTGAATTAAATTTGATTTCTAAAATTTGTCAACATTGTTGAAGCGTGTCACGGTTTATAATTACGATAAATTTGTTAAAACTGAGACTCATTGTTGAGCTCGAGGCCAAGTATGTTTATAAAGAAAACAATTAGCGACAACAACTACTGAATAAAAAGTACTCTGACAGTTTGAAAATTGTCAATTAGTTTGACAGATATATAACTGTCTAAAGTTAGTTAAAAAAAGGCACTTCGTAGTACTTTTATGCTAAGATAGCACGAAATGCTCTGATAGCGGTGCTTCAGATCATAATTGCGTCATTTAATGAGTTTTTTTCTTAATACCTCCATATTTATTTCGCTTTATTTTCTCAATTTTCCTTGATTTGTACATAACTTTTTAATTTCTATTTTGTTTTAACTTTGAAATAACGCTTCCATTCACTAGCTCTATTTACTTGAAATAATCCATATGATCGATATACAGTGAATCAAAAAAGTTTAGAAACAAAACATTTTCTCTCAAACAATCATTGAAATTTAACGCTTTTTAAGCTGTTGCAAAAATTTTTTTCATATATTTTTTTTCCATATATATATTCACAACACAATAACAAAAAAATGAAATCAAAAACAATTACAATATTCGTACAAGTGATAAAAACAGCAAAAAGAACATTATTTCATGGCCAAAAAAGTTTAGAAACAAATTCAAAGTTATACAGAAAAAATTAAAGAAAAACTACTTTTTTAATATTTTAGTACTTCGTTTGATAGCCTCTCGCATCAAGAACCACTTGGAGTCTATGTTTCATTCCCAAAGATAATTTTTCAAGCTCTTGTGGGGTAATTGCATTCCATTCTTCTAATATCGCTTGTTTAAGCGACTCTTTGGATGTAATATGATGGTGCCTGATCCTTTTTTCAATAAGGTCCCACACATTTTCAATTATGTTGAGGTCTGGAGATTGTGGGGGTCTATGCAGCTGGTGTGGGACTTTGAAAAGCAGCCATTCTGTGACCAAACGCGACTTGTGCTTGGGGTCGTTATCTTGTTGGAAAAAGAAACTGATTTCATCTACCCCCATTTTGTTCACACTTTGCAGCAAATTTTCTCTCAAAATGGCTATATATGTTCTTTATTCATTATTCCCTCAAATAACTTCAAGTTTCCCAAGCCAGCTGCTGAAACACACCCCCACACCATCACACTACCGCCTCCATGTTTTATTGTTGCTAGAATGTTTTCTTTATTGAACTCCGTATGTGCCTTTCTCCACACCATACGACGTCCGTCCGAACCAAAAATGTTGTATTTCGACTCGTCACTGAATACCACATTTATCCAAAACTGTTCCGATTGGTTGAATTGTTTTTTTGCGAACTCCAACCGTTGATCCGCATTTCGCTTATTTATAAAAGGTTTTTTTTCGAGCAACTCTACCAGGATAGTCAGCCTTATGGAGCCTATTTCGAACTGTTTGGGCATTTACGTGGACATCATGAAATTTCTCTATTGTCGCAGCAATCTTCGGAGCAGAAACGTTTGGAATTGCTTTTATTTCTGACAAAATAACTCGTTCATGCCGCGCTGTTAAAGAACTTGACCGACCAGATTGAAGTTTTGGTTATAATGATCCCGTGTTTGAATATTTATTTATAATTTTATGAACACTAGAATGGCTTCTCCCGATTATTTAGCCAATATCTCGCACTTTATTATTTTGAAAATACAGTCTTAGAATTAATTTACGAACGTGCAGTGAGATTTCGGTATTTTTCCCATTTTTAAGACAAAAAGACAAATAATCTGCGTTTATTACAAAAAAGCGAGTGACTGATGCGTATATTACTGACATTTATAGCTTAAGGCTTTAGATCCCGTTATTTTAAAGTTTTTTTCCAACGAAGCAATGCAAAGTTCAATCAAAAGCACAAATGTTTCTAAACTTTTTTGGCTATGAAATATTTAGTTTTTTGTTTCTTTTTTCATTTGTAGTGATAACAAAGTTGTTTTTTGGTTTGAATTTTTGATGCTGAGTTAAAAATATATATGAAATATTGAATATGTAAAAAAAAATTTAGTTTTGTGTTAAAAAGGTAAAAATTGAATAAATGCTTTAAAGAAACTGTTGTGTTTCTAAACTTTTTTTATTCACTGTAGGTATAAGGAATTGACTTGCCTTTATATGTATATGAATAAAAATACAAGTGAATGTTCTCATGGACTAAAAATTCACTGTTAAAAGCCACTTTTGATCTTGTTTTACAATTAATATCTCATGAAAAGCCAAATAATCTGAAAAGTAATAATTTTCTCATTATATCAATGAACCAGGTGAACCTCGCAACTCACAAGTAACTCACCATAACTACTCTTCATTTTCGTAAATTGATAGCTTATCTTAGCAAATTCAGAAACCAATTTGTAATAATTTGTAAGTATGTAAATACCTGAGCAAAACATAGACGGCTTTTTAGAAAATTAAATTTTCTACTTCAGCATAGGTTAGTACTGCCGTGGAAAGAAGCGTATTAAAAACATAATGCCTTCACTTTTCGCTAACAATCGATTTCACTACCCATCTACTTTTCGTATATATATGAATATTAATTTTTTTTATATTTTTTCATTTTGCTGCAATCTGTTACCATCCTACATTTTTTGTTTAAAATTTGTTTAAAATTAAATAAAGAAAAAAGTTAATAAAATGTAAATTAACCGCCTACTTCAATAAAGCACTATTTAATATTCAAAAAATACTCCTCAAATGTTGGATTTTTGGTACTATTGAAAAATGCAAAACGGCAGCCCTGAAGCATTGAGTTCATGTATGTTTGACTTAGTTGAAGTAAAGCTTTGTACAATGTATGTATGTCAGAAGGAAGCGTTGTATGTGCGTTGTATGTGTGTTGCTTGAGGTGCTGCTGATAACAGCAAAGAAAACCGTTAAAACAGTTATCAACCGCAAATGCTACGGCAAGGACGTATAAGGCGGCAGAAAATAACCGTGTGAAAATAATTGTTCTTAAGATTAAAATTAAAAAAAATCATAAAATATGATTAAAACAAAAGTTAAAAAATAAGAACGGATTAAATATGAAAAGAAAAAGTAAAATAAAATAAGCAACAAATAAAAAAAAAAAAAAATTAAAAAAAAAACAAACAAAAATAACAAAAAATATATATTAACCACAACTTTTTTTTCAATTTTTCAATTAATTAATTAAGAAATTAATCAAGTGATTTGAAGTTCAAAAACATTGGACCAGGGGCAAATTGAAATTGAGACCAAATAATTAAAACCAAAAATATTATTGAAATACATGGAAACATTTTATATATTTTTTTTATTAAATAAACTCTTGAAAAATCTACTTTTGTGTACTTTTGTGTATGAGTTATCGAGAGGTTTCAATGATATAATGGATTAATTTGAATTTTAACAGTAATCATCGGAGTGCAGTCTGGGTCTCCTGACAAGAATCGTAAGAGTGAGTATTTAAATGATTGTCATTCACTTTTTAACGACTCACAGTGATTCATACAACGACTGATGAAAACGTGAAAGAATTGAAAGAAATGATTGTCGCATCAATATTGGAGAAGTTGCTAATGATGTTGGCATGATGTCGATTGGCTTCTGCGATGAAATTTTTTTAATTTTTTGTTTTGAGTACGATAGATGTACAGCAAAATGTATTCCAAAAATTTTAAATTTGGACACTTCGCCAACAATATCGGCAAATGGAGGTTGCACACGGGCCGATGAGTGAAGTCAACAATGATGCAAATATATTGAAGCGTATCATAAACAGGTGATAAAACATGGGTTTTTGGTTATGATGTCGAAACTTAGGTGCCATAGTCCCACTTTTAAAATTATTTATAAAAATGAAAAATCGCCAATAGTAGCAAACCACGTGTTAACCATTTTACAGCTCACAAAAAAAAGTAAATAACCAATATTGCTGAAAATGAAACTTTCTAAACATGTATGTCAACATGACAACAACATGACAATAACAAAAAAATCGTGTCAATCAGACCAAAACAGCCTCTCGGGCTGGTCACGGGAATTCCACAATTCCTGTTACTTTTTGAATACACCTTGTAATGGTTTTCTTAAATTAAAAATGCACTAAATGTGCATTTTGTTGAATAGTTTATGAGTAAATGCATTAATTTTATGGGTTTATTTTTTAGAACTATATTTCTACATCTCAATTCTAAAGTAAGGTTCAAATTCTTATCTTACGGTTACATACACGAGAAATCCTCTATTAATGTGATAGAAGGCATTTAAATATAAGCGTATGTCATAACGGTTTTTAAATTCTATTTTAGTTTTGCACTCTTTAAACATTTCAATCAATCAGATTTTCAGGGGAAACATTTAAAGACTTAACTTTTTCATTTCATTTCAATAAAATGTGAAAAAAAGTCGATTGGTTCCAAACAGTATAAAACAAAATTTTTACAAATTCTATAAGATCCCCAGATTTTTAAAAGATTTCATAAATCTACACTATATCTCATATTTTTAATAAATATCTCCCTGATTCTCTCCGCACAAACTATGAATATTTGATTATTTTGCAAATTATGCATTGTCAAAATGCTCTACCTCTTATTTTAAGATTTTGCATCCCTTTGATTTGCTTTACCTCAATATGCTAGAAATACAGTAGACGCTCGTCAATTAGAACCACTTTGTTGCTGGGGTAGTTCTAATTTTCGAGAAGTTCTAATTTCCAAAAGTTTTTTTTTAAATAAAAATTAACATAAAAGTGCATCTTCGCTTAGAAAATACACAAAAAACACTTTGGCTTAAAGTTCTTTTATTTTTATTCATATAAAAGGAACACAAAACATACCAAGCAGAAAAGTGGACCAAATTTGAAATAGTTCTAAACTAGTTCCATTAAGGACCAGTACTAGTTCCACTACAATACCCTTTAACATTGAACGAACTGACGATTTTTGCGGGTTGATGTCATAGGAAAAGACAATTGTCCCCAGAAACACTCCTTTTCCCCCATCGCTTTCGCAGTAGCCTGAAAGTGGTTCTTTTTTAACTAGTTTTAAAGTGAACATATTAAAAGTGTAAAAATTGACTGCAACGGAAAGATCCTAAAGATCTCATTTGTACCATCTTTTCCATCTACATTCCAGAAAACATTTTGTATATAAACATTTTTTTTTTATTATTTTTTCTTGTTTTACTACTTTTCAAATTTTAAAAAGTAGCCAGAACGCGTTTATTTTTTTCAGCAATACTTTTCAAAACAAAAGCAAAGATAACTGCTATACACTGAACGCCTTTTGTACTTTTTCAGAGCTACTGCGAACTGCACTAGAAATGAACTAGTTCACTTTTTCAATTGACTCCAAAATAACTGCTGGGTACCGATACATTAAAATTCATCAAAGTTTAAAGAAAAAAAAATATTTCAAAAACAAAATTGTGCTCGCTCAATTCAGACACATTGTTCTCTCTTATTTAGTCGTTGATTAGACATCAAGAGCGTCGTTGAAGAGAGATATGACTAGGCTTGCCATACGTCAGGATTTAGTCCGGATTGTCCGGACTTTTCAACCATGTGCGGACTTTGTCCGGACTTGTGATTTTGTCCGGACTTGGACCCAACAAATTGAAGAAATAATGATAATATCTCTTTCCTAGAAAAAATTTCTCGTGTGAACACAAAGTGATCTTTAAGAAAGTAGCTAAAACACCCTGTGTAAGAAACTAATAAAATAATTTAATGAACTGTTAATCATATCGTTGTTATTATTTACGATTATTGTTTGCAGTTAGTATTACTTTGTTTTGAACCTTCTTGATTTGCGAAATGTTGCGATTTGTTTTTGTATTTAGGTGTTTTAGTACTACTTTGTACTAAGTAGCCCAGCATTTGATACATATTTAGTGCAAAATTCATTTTTGTTTTTATTTTATTTTTATTTTCATATAATTATTTTTTGTGGAGTTATTGTTACGTTTTTATATTCATTCTATTTTTATGTTCTTTAAAGAACTTTTTATTTTTAAATATTTCATTAAATATAAATGAATTCATACTTCCTAATTCTTTATATTCCTACTAATTTGAAAGCATCAAAGGTATCAAAGAAGTTAAGAAAAAATCAACAGCTATTATTTTTTTTTTTAAGTTAAGAATTCTTGCTGCAAGCTTTATCGTAAAAAACATGAATTGTACAAGTGAAGCAAAATTGTGGATGTCATCTACTCATACCCCCCGCCCCCCCCTCCACAAAAAATAAAAATCAAAAAGTGTCCGGACTTTTTTTCAAAAAATTATGGCAAGCCTAGATATGACAGAACACTCATACGAAAAATTTTATTTGATATGGCGACTGTGCCATTATTCATTATTAAAAGCAAACAAAAAAAAAAAAAAACGCTCGGAAATCAGAACTGACGGTTCTAATTCAAAAAAAAAAAAAAAAAAAATGGGTACATCAACGGGCTTATTGGCGAAACGTCGGGTCACTGTTTTATAAGATTTTGTAGGATGAGCTCTATCGGAATATATCGTCGGCTTTGTTTTTTTTTTTTTTTTAATTTGTCATAAGTCAAAATTGATTCCACAACTAAGAGCTTTAGCTCCAGTAGCATTAAGAAGTTAGAATTGGGATGAATTAGAAAGTGCATATTTAATGGTAGGGCACTAGATTGAACGAAGGAAAAACTTATATTTTTACCCAAATTAGTAACTTAAGACGTTCGATTTTAAAAACTATTTTTAACACTACAGTGCTTAGAGAAACCAGTATGCAACAGTTCAAAAGAGCCAAAACAGCCAAAATTACAACGTTAATAGAAGCAGCAATGCTAGAAAGTGGAGAAAACGGTAAGAGATAATGAAAATTATTTTGGGGTGAATAAATACACTAAAAAATAATTTACAAAAAAAAGTTTTTATTAATATTTAACATTTTTTATGCTTGTTATACTAATTGGTTTAAACTCGGAAGTTAAAAAAAAATTTTTTTTTCTAATAACATCGTTTCCTTAGAATAACAAGAAACTATCAGAAATTCATGTTTTATTTTCCATGCAAATATTTAACTCTGTTGTTTTTGAATATATTTCATTCAATTTTTTATTCGTTGAATAATTCAATTCAAGCATTTCAATTAGCATTAAAAACTATTAGTACTGTTAGTTTAGTGTATATCGATGATTCCATATCAATTTGACTATTTTTGAGCAAAATCTGAATCCAGATTTTTTTTAAACATTGTAGGTTAGCAGTGCTGGCGAAAATAACTTAAACTGTATTTTTTGTTTTTGCGAAAACAATTTCTTTTTTAAGTTATACACTGTAAAAAATTTGAAAATATCATAAAAAATACAATAAGTGCATGTATTCAAATAGCTGTAGCTTCGAAACCGTAAGTCGTACAGAAAAAATCCGAAATATATCTTAAAGACCTTGAATGAATCGTTCTTGTGGTCTACTTTTTATGATTTTTTTTTTTAATTTTTTTAGTCTGAAATTTTGTGTCACACTTTTTATGGTGATGGCAGTAAATTTTTCACCTTTTGAACATACTGTCGTTATAAAAAAAAAAAATAAATAACTGGCCATTTCAGCCCTTGAAAGGACTTTGACCTAGCTTCTTATGATCAATTGTGTTCTGCGTGTTATTAAGTTTGTACACAATTGACCGAGAAATGGACCTACAGGCTTAACGCCGACTCCGAACGGCGATGAACAGAATGTTCTTATTCTCAAGAAGCTTTACATGGCATTTTTATTACTCTCTGAGGTCTGCAGAGAGGTGGCGACCGTACAGAAAAATTATTTTAATTCAAATAATTTTCTGTCGCTGCTGGGGTTCGAACCTGGGTTTCGAGGTTCTTTGACATAGCGGCCACGCACTTTAACCAACTACGCCACGGACGCCACGACATACTGTCGTTATAACACATTAATTCTTAAGGCTTATACCAAATTTTAGCTTGGGATTCCAACAATTGCTATTTTTAAAGAATTTTTAAAAATATGCCTACAAATGATTTCTTACATTTTTACCTAAAATTTCATATAAATAATAAAAGCTCAAAATGGCATTTTCGACTACCTTTTACTTGATATAGCGTTTGATAGCAAAGGTGGTTTCAGTTTTACGAAAAATTTTATTAACTGTTACTGTCTTCAAAAAAACAAAACCTACTTCCCCCAGTGCTTTTTTAAAGTAGTTTAGTAGTTTTTAAAAGTTGTTTTTATTTTTATAGAATAGTTAAGATTCAAGAATTATTTTGAGTCAAACAATAATACCAATATCTCATTTCGATCAAAAGTTATCGCTTTAAATCAGTGGGGCCCAAGAAATTTTAAGCGCGGGCCAAAACTTAAAAAAACAAACACAAAATGTTGCTCATTGTTGTGTTTGACAAAAAATAAAATAAAACAAAAAACAAATATAATGTAATAAAATCACATGTCATGAAGTACACTGTAAAAAAATTTGGTTTATTTTTTTTTTAAACTATATTCCATGTTTGATAGATATTATAATTATGACAAATCAATGAACTCAGTTTTATTTGCCAGGTTTATACTGCGACAAGGATTAATGTCTATTACAATAACAATGCTTGCATGAAAAATTACTCGACACACAAGTAACGGGACAATCAGTTTCAGCATCGACATCATCGATGTGCGTTATTTTGTTTTGGCTTTTCATGCAATTGTTTTTGTAAAGTTCGCTGGAAAATGTGCTGAACACTGAACGTGTGCGGTTTGTGTTGTTGTTTTTTGCAGGTATTCTTTGATTTTGACGCGTCGCAAAGAAAAAATTAAGATAGAAAATATTTGTATGAAGGGCCATATGCCCCGGGCAATTACGTGGGCATGTTTGCTTTAAATCTATTTTGTCGGACCCTCGGTATCTCTTTATTTTCAACCGATAGAAAAAATTCAAAATATTAAAAAGAGGGCTAAATATAAAAATTTTATATTTTTTCTCCGAGTAAAACTGGGTATATCAGCTAGTACAATATAAATTAAATTTAAAAAACAACAATTGAAAAGCTTTTAAAAGCTTCTTAAGTTCATCACGCATGGTTGAAATGTAAATGTCTTAACTGTAAGAGGACAGTTGTTATTTGATTCCTTATTTCATATGTTTATTTTACTGCAAGTAAGAAGGATAATGCTTAGAAATAAGTTATTTACCGATTTCTTGTTATTTAAATTTTTAATAGTTACCTTTTCCATAGCCAACCAAAATTCGAGCGCACCGCCCAGGATTAGCATGCGTTCTACCAAGAATGATAGAAACCAGATTACGCGTTCCGCAAATGAGAGAGAGAGAGCATGACGTCACAAGCGACATTGTCAGACTTTGGAATAATTTTACTCCAGCACCCATACCTAAATATTTTTTTTTCTTATTTTTATAATATGTATATGGACCTCCTAAACTTATTGGTGCAATAAAATTTTGTCGGTATTGAATGGTTCAGGAGATACAAATCTTGAAAATTTAAAAAATTGATATTTTTCGTATACAAAAATTTTCATTTTTTTATGCAGAAAAGTAGATATTTTTACTTTACTTTTTCGAAAGAATTTATTTTCAAATTCGTCAATTTGCCTAAGAGATCGCACATTTGCATACGTTTTTGTCAAGCAAAAGTACTGTGTGACGTCATGCACTCAGTTGAGAAAGAGAGCATTAGATAACGGGACTGCGGAACGCGTAATCTGGTTTCTATCATTCTTGGGGTTCTACATTCAGTTTTCGTTGATCATCTTAAGAATCAAAGTTTAAAAAAGTTAAATTTTGTTAATGTGGAGAGCTGAATTCAGCTGTCGGAATAGATCTATAGCAGAGGGAGAGAACTGAGAGTGAAGAGACTATTTCATGACTCACTTAAGCAATGGGCACAAAGAAATTCATTGTCTTGTTGGTGTTAAGAGCTTGAGCATCAAATTATTTTGAGTTCAAGCCCTGTTAGAACCAAATGAAAATATTTATTTTTTATTTCAAATATTCCTGGAAAAACAGCAATAAAATGTAATATTCTATTTCTACAAATTGTTTTATGTTGGCACTTAGTTAATTTGGCGAATAACTAGTTCAGTCCAATAACGGTGATAAGTGTTATGCAAATGGAAACAATTAGTGCCACTTTGAAAGATGGTAACGAGTGAAATTTTAGAAATGTGAAGGATGCTGATGGGTCACAAATCTACGAAGCAGGATGTGCTGGCTTGAAATATGAAATAAAATGGTTTTTTATATTTCCCTTTGTTGTTTTAAATTTCTGACGTGCAAACAATTTTTTGAGTACATTTCGTTGAAGTACGAATAATTTAATTTAATTTCTCGAAGATTAGGCGAAAGTTTTTATTAGCATTCGTCTGAAATTTGTGCTTTTAAAGTAGTTCAAAGCTATCAAAGTTTCATTTGTATAATCACATTATTTTTAAAAGGATGTTCTTTATGCTAACGTAACGCTTATTTTTCCTGAATTCTTTTAAAAAATGAACATTTTGCAGCAAGTTTTTAGAAGCTTTAGAGCTTTGAGCTTATTTTGTAAATTTTTAAATTTTATTTTTGAAATTTTCAATTGAATATTCCGCGAAACAACGCACTGAAAAAGAAAGTAAATATTTCAAATGAAATTTTCCGTTAATTTTATTACAAGTGCACAAACAAACACAATGTCAATAGAGTAAAATAATTTCATGTAAATAAATAGTGCAAAATATACAAATGTTTTTGATTATTTATTATTTGCAAATTGCAAATTCGGGAGAACATTTGATAGGAATAGAAAGAAAGCACTACAATGGCTATTATTCTTGTTGTCATACAGATGGTCTTAGCGCTAGATTTGAATAGATTTGGATTTTCAATATCTATCTATATTATTATTACGCAAGCGCTTTTCTTGTGATCACCATCAAATCTATACCGTAAATGCGATTTTCATAAATGAGGTATCAATAGAAAGGTCTTGGTGTGCAGATGTGCAATAGGGTCTTACTTTTTCTAAAGTATTGTGTATTTAAACAAAAAAAGCAAAACAATCTTCTGCAAAGAAAGTAAGTTTTCTATGGGCTGCCTAAATACTTTTATGGTGATATTTTTTTTCTGAAATTTTTCAAAATCATTCTATTGTATAATTAAAGCAGTTGAGCAAAGCGAAAAACATTCAAATAAATGTTATATTTATGTACCAGCTGCAAAAGAGGAAGTTCATGCAAAATCGCTATTCCAGTAGCCTTCACTGGCATCGCCGCTAGTTTCGTTGAATGAGGACGTACCTTGCACAGACAATTCAAACTTCCTAGACCTCTTCTTAAGATACATCTGTATCGGCTTAACGCCTGGAGCCCAATTTTGAGCACGGAATCTACTTTGATAATGCACATCTTATGATTATTGATGAAGCAAGTATGATTCCTGCAGTAGCACTGACAGTAATTGATTGTGTGTTTCGCGATATTACCAGACATCTTATCTTGAAGTTTTGTATAAAAGCATTTGCACAACCGTTTCTGATGAAGTGCCGCACAAATAAACTTCCCAACGGAGTTCCTTAATAGCACTAAAGTAGGTAAGTGGTCTTTCGTGACACCACTTAATGCTCAAAACAGATGCAATTGTTATGCTGATGAGGAATCTTAATACAGTGAAAGGACTTATCAATAGAATCCGACTGCAGATCTTTAATCCTTCCAATAATACTGTCGAATGCATTTTACTAACCGGTGCAAGCATTGGTCAGCGAATTTTTATACCAAAAATTAAGCTCAGCCCATCGGAAAAATGTTTTTTCCATTTAAAATGCAACGTTTTCAAGTTCCGGTCCCTGTTATTTTTTATGACTTTTAATAAGAGCCTAAGACAGTCGTTGAAAAAAGTTGCAAGCCCTAGAATTCGCACACGGCTAATAATATTTGACATTAAGTCGAATCCGCTCTTTTGATGTCGCAACATCAAATGGTAGTTTACACAGAAATATGTTAAAAAATGATAACAGTTCTAATAATAAAAACAAAACAATCTTAAACTAGATTTTTTTTTCTCATTTTGGCGTTTTAACGCCATACGGGTTTACTGGTTTTCATTATTTTCTTATTTTTGTGTTTGTTTTTCGCTATTTTAACATAAAACACATCAAAAAAAGATTAAAGTGAAGAATAAAAAAAAAAGTGAAGAATAGAATGTATTAATTTTTTTCCCGAAACATTACAAAATATTTAAGTATTTTCATAAATAAAACAGCGAGCGACTCCCACACCAAATGAACGCTCAAAGCATACTGACTTCAAATTTAAAGCGCAGCAGAAAAAACAAACTTTTATAGCCCGAACACAATACGCGCGACAATTGTCACTTTTGTTTTTACATGTATTTCTTATGGGACGTATTTTGGAGACTTGTCGCTCAACATTGTCGCTCGACGTTGCCGTCGGCTTCAATTTAATTTTAATTTGACAGGCAGCAAAAGCAAGTTTCGGCCATTGTTTACATTGGTTATTACTGGTCGCATGCAGCAAACTAAACTGTTGTGAAATTTATGGTAGCGATGGTAGTGAGGGATGTTTTGTTTGAACTTTATTCAGAGTTGTTAAGTTTGCATTCATATTCAGAATAAGTACAACTGAATATCGAGATAAAAATCCATAAATTAATGCAAAATTGATTTATAAATAAAATTTTAATACACATTAAATTTTAAAAACTTGATTAATTATTCATTTCAATAAATCATTTTTGTTGTCAATTTTTCAATTTTTTATTCATATGAAAACTAAACACAAAGAATGCAATTCACAAAGAATTTTAGAATTTGCAATTGTTTTTTAATATAATGATATTTTAATCGTTATTAATTTTTTTTTATTCATTGTTCATTTGTTATTCATTATTCATTTGTTATTCATTACTAATTTCTTAGTTATTATTGATTTTTTATTCATTAATTGATATAAATGTAACGAATAATTAATTAATTTTTTAAAATTGAATGTGAAATGACATTTTTATTTATAAATGAATTTTGCATTCATTGAATAGATTCTTATTTCGTTATTCACTCATTCAACTTTTTGAAAATAAAATGAAATTGAATGGATTTCTTTTTCAGCTCTGATTGTGTTGTTATTCTAAACAACAACTGTTGAGTCGGCTGAAAACAGCCATTGTTTTTAGTGTACTATACATGCTGCTGAAGTTTGCTGGTGTCGCGTGTATTATAATCAAGTCGCTCAACATTTCTCTACAACGACAAATTGGAGACGTGCTGCTCGCCGCTCGTCGCGCATATTGTGTTCGGGCTATTACGCAGTGTACAAGCACAGCGAGCCGATTGCTACTTCGTGTGCAAAAGCTCAACAACACACGATGCCCGCGGGCTATGGGAATCCATATAGTGAGCACCACTGATCTAGTCTGAAGTTTTGCACGAAAAAAATTAAAGAGCTTTACTGAGCATCTGAAGAATGAATTCAAATGTTTCAATTCAGCTTCTGTTGGTCACAAAGCCAATGTTGTAAGAATAGATTCTATAATTGGATCTGTGAAATATTCCAGCTGCTGGCGTTAGGTCTTGTATTTCCCACGAGTACTTGCAGGTGATGACACTATAGAAGGCGTAGACACTGATAATTGCGTCTTTGTCTTCAAGAACTGAAATATTTTTATCTCCTATATCTGATTAACCCATTTTCGTCGGAGGAATTTTTTTTGTTTCGAGAATATTGAAACCGTTTAAAGGAAATATTATTATGACCCTGAAAAATGATTTTTAGCTTTGAAAAATTTTTCGATTTTCCGACTGACCAGGTTGGTGTGGTCGAATTTTTGACCGTTGACCGGAAAAATATTAAACTTACTAAATATTAAAAGTCATGATTTCTCAACAAATTTTGATCATAATTATTAAGTATGTATATCGAATGCAGTTTAATTACCGAAATAACTTATGTGGGCGAAGGATTTGAAATGCAAGTGAACGTTGTAGAGTTGACAAATGCTGATGGTTTGCTTACGGCATTTCTTGCAGCGACGATATTTCTCGTTAGGTGAACCCTCTTCGGATACGTTCAGCAAATAGCAAGTGGAGAAGTCTCCATTTGTTTTTTTTTTTGTTTTTTTTGTTTGGCAATCCAAGTATTTGCAACAGCTGTGTTGAGGATATGACTGTAGAGAGGCCATCGGAGTCGGCGTTAAGCCTGTAGGTCCATTTCTCGGTCAATTGTGTACAAACTTAATAACACGCACAACACAATTGATCATAAGAAGCTAGGTCAAAGTCCCTTCAAGGGCTGAAATGGCCAGTTACTTATTCTTTTTTTTATGCAAATCGAAGCTACCCATCTACCGATTGTATGTGTTAATCAAATCTGATTGTGGTACTGTGTTAATTTTTTTTTCTCGGAGTTGTGTTTGATGATTGGACTAACTTTGGTTTAATTTTTTGTATGGAATGTCCGTTTCTTATAAAATACAAGGCTGTTTCAAGAAGAGGTGTAGAATTTGTTTTTTGTATAAAACAAAGAATTGTAGTGATGATAAAGTAGTCACAAAGAAATTATGTACGGAACACAATATCTTTCAAAACTGTCAAGCGACCAGCTATTTTCATGTCTTCTAGATTCACCCTTTATTGCTATATTACAGAATAAAATTGCTTGCTATATTTTTTGTTATTTTTTTTTGTTTTTTTTTTTTCAACTGAGTGAAAATGAATACAAAAGTTTACATTACAAAATTATTTTCATGGCAACCATTTAGTTGTCATGGTAGATCACATGGTGATTTCACATGGAGTGGTGACTTAATTCGCGTGCAAGTTGCTCAGAGAGAAATATAATTAATTATATTGTGATATACTATATTTATATCTCATGGTATCTTGAGCTGATGAAAGTTTAATGGCAGCAGAGATCTCTTTGAAGATTTATTGTAACGTACGTGCACTCTTTTTTTTTTTTGGTTCTATAAATAAGCTTATTAGTGGTCCTCATTAAAGCTCGTAATATCGTGTATTCGTATTTGCGTAAATTTGTTTACGCTTTTTCATGAACATACCCTACAGCATGGTATAATAATACAAGGTTGCATTGACAGTTGCTTGGGAAAACATCTCATGTCAGAAAATATACTCAAAACGAGAGCGTTCACAATCGGCCATTGAAAACACAAACAATGTTGAAAACTTAGAAGTGAAAAAAACAACAACTTCAGCAGCTGCTGATGCATTTGCACAAACAGCTGTTTTTGACAGGAGATGTTTTCTTGTAGAAGAGAAAATAAGCAGTTGTCAATGCTACCTTGTATTATTATACCATGACCCTACAGGTTATGAGTGTATAAGTCAGTTGTTGTCAAACTGAACTGCGTAAGCTTTTTTGTATGGAGAAAGAGAACAGCTGGTATACACTAAACCTCTGCACGAGTGCGCTTGAAATGCGTTTCAAAGCACTCGTTTGTAGTGCAAGCTTTTGCTATGTTTTGCTCTCATCAATGAAATCAAGCCTAACACTACAGAGAGCACTCGTCGTTTGAGCATAACAAGAACAAACTAAAACCAAAGCAATGTTAGGCACGATTCGAAAAAGAAGTGTGCACTGACTAGAAAGTTATGTAAACAAGAGCAGAACGCTTGGAGTTATGCTGTGTCTTTGAATACCTTTTGAAGTAAATGCCGTATAACAATGAAACTCATTATGTATGGAGTTCTTACTTGGTGATATCCTTCTACTAGAAAGTAGAATATGGGAAGTAGGGTACTGGGATAGGCATTTGACAAATGGGCGTGGCTCCGATCCAAATAATTCAAGTATCCAAATAATTCAATGAAGTGTAGGAAAAACTTAAGCGTATTAATACCATTTAGGGTTCTGTAGATTTCGTGTTTAGCCGTTTTGGGGGTAGATGATTTTGAATCTGATTTCAGAATTTTAAAATTAAAGGTGGTGGATAGGGTTGCCACCTAAATTTTTTGTAATTTAAAAAATTCGGTGCTGGGGTGAACATTAGGTAAAAATTGGTCGCTGAATCCGAATCCGATGTCAGATGTTCAAAAGTATGATATATTAACAATAGGGTTGCCACCTAATAATTTTTTTTAAAGTTTTAAACATTATCTATCAGTTTAAGCGGGTCGCTGATTTCGAATCTGATGTCAGAATTTTAAAATTTAAAATGGCAGATAAGGTTGCCACCTAATTTTTTTATTTTTATGAATTCGGTGCTGGGGCGAACACTAGGTAAAAATGGGTCGCTGAATCCGAATCCGTTGTCAGAATTTCAAAATTATAATTAGGTGGCAACTCTAAAAAACTCTATTGGCAACTCTATTGCTGAAAATTTCATAATTTTGAAATTCTGACAACGGACTCGGATTCAGCGACCCATTTTTACCTAGTGTTCGACACAGCACCGAATTCGTAGAAATAAAAAAAAATTAGGTGGCAGCCCTATCAGCCATCTTAAATTTTAAAATTCCGACATCAGATTCGAAACCAGCGACCCCCTACAACTGTTGGATAATGTTTAAAACTCTTAATGCAACATATTATTAGGTGGCAACCCTATAGGGTTAAAAATGTCACAATTGTGAAATTCTGACAACGGATTCGGATTCAGCGACCCATTTTTACCTAGTGTTCGCCACAGCACCGAATTCGTAAAACCTAAATTTCTATTTGCCAATGGTAGAAATAATTACTTCGCCAAGGTTCTGTTGTGTTAGGTGTGATTGATGCATTTTTCGCTGTTAGTAATTGTTCTGTTAAGGCAAACGGCGAACATGGTTTGATTTGAAGCTGACGAGTGCTCTGCAGTGTTCGTTTGTTCTGTCAAGCTCTGAACTCTGCACTGTTGGATCTACTGTTGTGGAAAAAACGAGTGCATTTGTGCAGGGGTTTAGTAAACACAGTAATAACTAACAAGCTTTATGTTGCCTACGAGGAATTTGCGAGCTTTCATGAAGACCACTATTACTATTTATTTGCTGATGACCGCAGTAGTAAAGGGTTTTTTTTTTTTAGAGGTATAGAACTTCGAATTGAAATAAAACACAAGAAAATCGTTTTAATGTCCATCAATTTGGCTTCATTGGAAGGATAATTTTATGCCATTAATGTTTAAATATGATTTCGGGCATGTGGCCGCCGCGGCTGGCTCGAATAAAGCCAATTCTTCAGGTCCAATTTTCAACCACTTTTTCGAGCATATGGGGCCGTATGTCGGCAATAACGCCACGAATGTTGGCCTCCAAGTCCCCTAACGTTTCTGGTTTGTTGGCGTAGACGAGCGACTTAACATATCCCCAAAGAAAATAATCCAATGGTGTCAAATCACACGATCTTGGTGGCCAATTGGCAGGTCCATTCCGCGAAATTATGCGCTCATCGAATGTTTCCTTCAATAAATCGATTGTGACGTGCGCTGTGTGGCATGTAGCGCCGTCTTGTTGGAACCACAACTCATCCACATTCATGCCATCCAATTCGGGAACAAAATAGTCGGTTATCATGGCTCTATACCGGTTTCCATTAACGGTAACTGACTCTCCAGCATTATTTCGGAAGAAGTATGGCCCAATGACTCCACCAGCCCATAGATCACACCAAACAGTCAGTTTTTGTAGATGTAATGGCGTCTCAAGGATCTCATGTGGATTCTCTTCACTCCAAATGCGGCAATTTTGCTTGTTGACGTAGCCATGCAACCAAAAATGAGCCTCATCACTGAACAAAATTTTGCGATGAAAATCAGCATCGAGATCAATCTCATTTTCGGCCCATACATTCTTTGTATGGCTTTAATTCTTGCACAAGCTGGATCTTGTAAGGTCGCAAGCCAAGATCTTTGCGCAAAATCTTCCATAAAGTTGATGGACAAAGCTCCAATTGCTGTGCACGGTGGCGAATCGATTCATTCGGGTCCTCTTCAACATTTTGCTCTAAAGCGGTAATTGTTTCTTCGGTGCGCACTGTTCGACGTCTCTGTGGATGCGTATTATCACATAGAGTAAACGTAGTGTGAAAACGACCCATGGTTAACCGAATTAATTGCTCTGATGGACGATTATGTCGACCATAAAATGGACGGAGCTTGCGGTAAACTTCGCGAACTGAACCATTATTTTCGAAATAAATTTGCACGATTTGCAAGCGTTGTTCTTTTGTCAACCTGTTCATGATGAAATGGCAAGCCAAACTGAACATAAATGACATTAGAGTTGCCAGATTTGACCACAAAACGCCAGTTTTATCTCTATTCGAAAAACAAACCCCTAAAAAAACACCCATTACTTGTAGTAGTTGTACGTGTCGTACTTTCGAAAACTTTTGTTTCTACGACGCATAATTAAAAAAAAAAATTGATTTAAGAGTTTCATCATTACATATCTTCATTCATAAATGAGTAAAAAAAATAAACTTTAAGTTCACTGGGTTTCAAAATGTTCACAAAATATCACTCAGCATAAATCAGAAAAAAAACGAAGGAAAAATATAACGTATTTTATATCAATCCATTACATGGGAAGAATATAAAAAAAATACAATCTACATGAGAAAAGTTTTTCTCATTAAATACGGAGCAACACTCGGCTGTCAAAAGTTGGGATGTCTTGATTGTTGACAACAATGGCGGTGTGATGGGTAAACTTTATGCGAGCAGCATTAATGATCATTGAAATCAGGATAAAACAACAACTACAACAACAATCACACATTTAAATGTATTTTTTATTTTCTTTGTGCGTATAAGACACATGGTATATGTCAGTTACTTAAGCGATACTCAGACACGTTTTCCTGAGCTGACATAATCAAGAAGAAGCAGGAACAGAAGAAGAAGAAGACATCATGTGGCGACAGTTTGACTAGGCATGACAATGTAAAAGCATGAACTTCGTATTGAATGTATGCTTGTGTGAATACTTTAAAATACAATCAATCAAGCATTAAAGCTTGAAAAGTTCTGCCAAACTTATCAAAGAGTGATAATGATGGTTATGATGAAGATGGTGTAGGTATTGTTAATGCTTAAAACTTAATATAGCTGAAAGTAAAGCAAATAACGTTGTGAGGTTCAAAAAAAGTCAAATTGATGGGAGACTGTAAAGGATTCATGGTTTATCTGAGGCTATCCACAGCTCGAGCTGGCAATTTATGAAAGCTTGCGATAAAATTAATATAGAAAGGCTTAACGGATTCAATAACGAATTTTATAGGCTTTATAAAATAATTTAGTTTAATTATGTTTAATTATTTATTTATTGCGTAGCCTTAATTTGTATAGGCTTTAATTCGCTTTTTTCATAATATTAATATTCACATCGATTTTTTTTTCTGAGTGGATAAAGGTAATGCACCACCCTCGAAATATGAAAAGGATTATTTGAGCATGTTTAAGCAAATTCAAATATTTCACTTAACTTGAATGAAATTTAAGCCATATCTGCTTGTATGCCATGTATTAATGTCTATCTTACAGATAACAAGCACTGACAGACACTTACCCCCATTTATGTTAATGTTGTTATTTGAGTGCTGAGCTTTTATTTTTATATGCACACAAAAGAAAATATTGCTAAACATGGAATATAAGAAGAAAAATCAGAAAAGCAAGATCAATAAATATATTTAAAAAAAAAAAAAAAAAAAAAATAAAACAATAAGGGTTCATTAAGTAAGGTATATATTGTTTGATGTGCTTTAACAATGACAGTGACAAGTTAAGCTTTAGCTAAAAACATTGACAAGAAGCTAAATTAACTTCATCAAGCCAAAAATATGAACCAGCATTTTTCATGATTTTGGCTAGAACAAAAAAAAAAACGAATTTCAAGCAGTGCTTAATATTTTAAGCTCGTCGTGTACTGCCCAACCAGTTGACTCAATTGGTTGATTTGGCTTAATAGAAGTTATCAAAGCAAACAAAGCAGCGATGCCCACAGTAATTATTTAAAGAGTGCAACAACAATTTCAATAAAAATCCAACTTCACAACAAAACCTTGTATACGTGCCAAATTGAGGAATTACCAACAACGCAATACACATAAAACCAACAACAAAAATATGAAATACGAACAACGAAAATGAGCTATAAACAACAACACGCATGCTGATAGCACCCGCAACCGTGCACAAGTGCAAATTGTACGCCTATGTTCACACGTCAGTCAAATGATTGAATCAGTCAAAATTTGTTGTTGCTTTCCTATGTAAAAAGAAAATGAACTTTATCTCAGAGCGAAAATGAACTCCAAATTCTTCTCTCGTCAGTCAAAATTTTGATCGAGCTCTAGACCTGGATCAATCAGTCAAATGGATGCATTATTTTAATTGTTTGTTGTTTAGTAGGAAATTATGTCAAGAAAAGTAGTTAATTAGTAGTTTTTTGGTAACAAATGTAGTTTTTTGAAGAGAAAAGGATGTTATCTGTAACCCTTGCGAACAAAATGAAATGCAACACAACTTTTCTATTAAAAAATTTAAAATCGGGTTTTGTGAATTGTGTTGTGTTTACTTTCTGTTTACAGCACGATACGACTTCACAAAATAGTAGGAATCAGAAAAGTAACAAATGGCGTCGTCAGAGCATCAATCAAAAGATCGTGTGTGAGCAGGCGTCAGTCAAAAATTTCAGAGAGAGTAAAAGAGAGTAAAAAATCGTGATGAACTTCAGTCATTTGACTGACGTGTGAACATAGCCTACATAGATTATACAAAAACAACAAAATACGCTTTACTTGTGCATGCATACACCAACAAAGCAGTAGTAAGCAAGAGTGCAGCTGAAGAATGAATATGGCGAATTACAACAAAATTAAAATATTGATGTTTTTGTAAAGAGTGCAAAGAGTTACGCGCTGGCCATGGTATAATAACATGGTATAATAATACAATGGCCCATATTACACGGTGCTCGTTTGCTCGGCGTGCAATGAACACTTTTATTCTCTTTTCTCAATTTGCACGTTGGTATGTTACACGACAGAAATATGCTCGCCGAGCTAGTTTTGACATTTCATTCAGTTCCTTGCTTTTTCTCCTGCACTTTATTCCAACAAGGGTTTCCGACAACTATTTTCTTCATACTATTATAGTACAATAGTAGCACTTTTCTTAACAAAATGTACTTTTTAGCTACTAAAACGCCCAACTCTTTAATTTCACCACCCAGCAACACTGTTGCACGGTGCTCGCTGCCATGTACACCGAGCACAAATGAACATATTTAGCTCGGTCTACAAAGTGTTCATCCTCTCACACTCTCACTGATTTTTGACAGTTTTGCATTGGAAACAACAACAAAATTATGTGCACGCCGAGCAAACGAGCACCGTGTAATATGGGCCAATGTAGCATTGACAGTTGCTTGGGAAAACATCTCCTGTCAAAAAATATACTCAAAAAAAGAGCGCTTACAATACGCCATTGAAAACATGGTATAATAATACATGGTAGCATTGACAACTGCTTATTTTCTCTTCAACAGGAAAACATAAACTGTCAAAAACAGCTTTTTGTGGAAATACATCAGCAGCTGCTGTGGTTGTTGTTTTTTTTCACTTCAACGTTTTCAACATTGCTTGTGTTTTTAATGGCGGATTGTGAGCGCTCTGTTTTTGAGTATATTTTTTGACAGTATATGATTTCCCAAGCAACTGTCAATGCTACCTTGTATTATTATACCATGATGATTGAAAACACAAACAATGTTGAAAACGTTGAAGTGAAAAAAAAAACAACAACCACAGCAGCTGCAGATGCATTTACACAAAAACCGGTTTTTGACAGGAGATGTTTTCTTGTAGAAGAGAAACTAAGCAGTTGTCAGTGCTACCTGACGTAAAGTACTATTCTAATGAGTTATTTTACTCATAACAATTACTTTGGCGTTTTCATTCACATGTTTACATTTTGTACAACCCATTAATAGATGTTGAATATGGAAATACAATTCGCATCATTGCTGAAAAATCTAGCTACAGTTAGGTGAGAAGTAATATGTATTAAAAAAAATCTATTACATACAAATAATACATACAAAATAAAAAATAAATTGGTCATTTCTGCCCTTGAAAGAAATTTGACCGAGCTTTTTATCATCGAATTGTGCTGTGCGCGTTATTAAAAGTTTATACACAATTGATCGGGAATTGGCCCTACTAGTTTCATGCCGACTCCGAATGGTTAATGTGCATGTTCTCAAGAAACATGACATGGCATTATTTACTCTCTGAGGTTTGCCATTGTCTACAGAGAGATGACCGATCAGAAAAATCAAATTCAAGTGAACAAATTTTTTTGTGTCTGATGGTGGATTTGAACTTCGGACCTCGCGTCTCGAAAATGAGTGAAAATGCATCGAGTGGTTTACTCATTTAAATGCAATCGCCTACAGCCGCTTTGGTAATAACTAGCAAGTTAAAAATAAAGAAAATAACAAATTGGATTACCTTGGATGGAAATAGCTCTGAAAAGTAAGAGCAGTAAAAGATATAATAGGACTTTTGGGATATAATAGGTTTGGGTCCATGATTGAATAAAAAAGGAAAGGTTGTCTAATGGGTGAGAGCGAGTTCCCATAAGTGTCAAATCAAAGATGACAGCTCATACAAAATCTGAAAGCGAAAATTGATAAGGCCGCTGTTATACAGACGCTCATATGATCCAAGATCACGTCCTTTTTTACGCTCTTTTTTCGTTTGATGAGCTCTGTGATGAAAGTATGTTATACAGACGCTCATTTGATCCCTGAACACTAGTACACTTCTTGCTACTTTTAATACTTTATGCAAAAAAGTATCACGAGTATGAGTATGGTGAGTGTTGCTATTAAGCAGGTTTCATTACTGCTTTCATGCATTTCGTACTAAAAGTGTACTATTTTCATACAAAAACACAAATGTTGTGAATAATTGCACAGCGAAACCCTGTTTTGATCCCGTGATTCCATTTCATTTTGGAATCATTTGGTGACCAGTTTGAGCTAAATAAATTTCCTAGCTCACTCTCTCAAATTTCCCTTTTACATTGAAACAACAACAATGCGTGCCCGTGATGTGATCGTGAGCGTCTGTATAACAACGGCCTAGCTTGTAAAGACGAAGCAGTTCTTGTTGTTGTTGCCTTCCATTGATTTTGACAATTGTGGGTACTAAGAAGAGAGCACGAACAGCCCTGAGACAACCTTATTTATTCAACCATGTTCGGGTGCCCTTTTTTTCTACAAATTGATTTTAATTTGCAGCTTTGGCGCATTAAGTCGGGCATTACGTGAACACAGACGTTATCTATGACGCTAAAATTAGGACTCTTCTTTGATTAAAACAAAACTGTTTTTACAACTTCACAACCCATACTCATCCCTGTCATGGCATAAAAAGATAAAAATATTAAGAAATAATCTTCGACTGGGCCGAAGTTAAAATACCTCTATGACCGAACCAAAGTATATTCAAAGTCTTAAGCAGCCAATAAAAAATTTGTATGGGAGGTAGGCGAGGTTTTCATCCGATTTTGTTGAATTTCATACTCAGTGTATGTTAAATATCAAAGCTCATTTGAAAAAAAAATTTTTGCTTTTTTGATCCCAAAATCACTTTGTATGGGAGGTAGGCGTGGTTTTCATCCCATTCGACTTATTTTCGAACTTGATCTTTATTTTTTAGATACCCTCCCTGTGTCCACTATATATTTTCGTTAGAGATATCTTTTAACCCTCAATTTTTGTTGGGGGCTTAGTTTTAGGTTTAAATAAAAAAGTCTTTGTTCAAAAATATTTTTAGAGTTTTGAGAAATTAATTTTGAAACAGTTAAAAACGAAAATTTTTTTACTTTATAATAATAAAATCATATCCCCATATTTTACAAGAAAAAAAATGTTCTAGGGGATTTTAGTTGATATAGTATATGTCTTAAAAAAAACTACCCAAATTTGGCTTCATTCCAAAACTCTTTACTATTTCGCCACCTGAAAAATTACATTTTTTTGGGGTAAAAAATGTTTAAAAAGCTCAAGAATTTATAGCAAAACCATTGCCTTAACCTTCTGCTACTGACGTTCTCCAAATGTATCAATATACCTGACGTATATATACTTTTCTATACCTACCACGCTTCCTTATGGGAGTTTCAAACGGAGCGACAAAATTAATATAATCCTTTAAGATATTGTATAAAATTTATAGAACCAGACGTTTAGGCTCTCGAATGGAAGTAGTTGCTTACTTAGATACCTACAAATGAAAACTTACAATATTTACTACACAAACGACTCTGGCATAGTTTTACATAACAACAGGATAACAAAGCAACACAAACACTCCAATCTCAAGTGCTATGTATCGAAAGTGGTGCCTGACCATGACGTTTGAGTGACATGACTGCTTTAGCTTGATTTAATCTAATGATGCAGCAGATACATATGTATAACCAACAGCCTTAAGAAAATAATTATTAGGAAAGATTCAGGCTAAAATTAAGGCTTGAATCCTTTTCTTATCTTTTATTTTTTAATATCTTAATATTTTTTTTTTATCTTTTAAGCAAAATATGCTGAGATGTTTGATTCTTTGAAATTGTAAAATTTACTTAAAATAAATAAAATAAGTATCTGTATGGAAACTTGACAAGTTTTTCAATGATGTTATCTCAAAAATACTTGTGGAGTTAACAGAGAATTGTGGTATTCATGGTGATTGTAGGGAGTTCTTTTTTAAAATATTGCCTCTTTTTTGGAAACTACGTCACTTCATGCTAAGTTGCAGTTTGTTGAAAATAAAAAAAAAAAAACAAAATATAAAATATTAACAATAACAAAAGGGCTGTTACCTTTCTTTTCAAATTTTGACATCCCCTCTCTTAAAATAGAAAAAAAGCAAATTAAAAAAGAGTCTACTGTATAGCGCCTAGAAACGTCAGACACGTTATGCACGTGTTGGAAAATATTTAATATCCTACGTATAACGTGTGGGTACATTAATATATGTATAGGTATATATATATATATATATAAAAATTTGCTCTCAATTATTTCTAGCTTCATTCAATTTATTTATAAAAGAAAAATTCCAATGAAACTCAATCTACGTGAATATAACAAAAAACATTTGAAACCTTGGTTTTTCACATTATATCAGGTGTAAAAGAATGGGGTGACATGGGCGGGAAATCTGACCTTAACCTTATTTACCACGCACGTTTTGCATTTAAGGTTTGAGATAAATAAATAAAAACTTAGAGTTTTAGGAAAAACATTTAGTGTTGGTGTGAAAACGACGAAGACACTGATGAAATTAAACGTAATCGCAGGTATTTAAGTCTTAAAAAGGTGGTCAAATTCTGCGGAATTTGCATTAACTGCAAATGGCAGTAAGTACACTTGCCGACAACTGTACTTTTAGGATTTTTTCTTTCCTACTTATTCAAATGTTATTAAAATATATATCGACGGCTTAATATAGAAAAGGTGCAACTCGATTTTTTGTTACTTTGCAGGAGAAGAAAAGAACCGAGTAAATCTGGAAAATCTGGAAAAATCTAAATAAAAACTTTTTTAGTGCAAATTTTATTTAAAAAAGGCAACAACAATAACATAAAAGAACATTGATTTTTTAAGGGAGGTTTATTTGAGAGTGATCTACCAGAATATATTAACCCTAGTCCTACGTTGAGAAACAAATCAGAATTCTACGTTGAGGTGTAGATTTCTACATCCATATACTTTGTGTGGATTTTACTAAGAACATATACATTTAAATGGAAAAAAAAAAATTTTATCAAATGCTTGAGCACATACATACATATATGAAATATGAATAAAAAATGTATTTATTTAAAATGCAGTCCGTGCACACATTTCGGTTGTGAAATGCTTTATAAATAGTTTTTTGGCGCAGCTAGCAGGCCAACTCATGATTGTATTTTGCTTTCTGGTTTTTTCTTCAACGCAAAAGAAGCATTTGCCTCGCTTTTTTAATTGATCTGGAAGGCTTGTATTACGCCGTTTTCGAGATGTTCCATTTTCAGAATTATGTGAAGAGTTATTGTTCTCAGAAACAAACAATATAATAGAAAAAAAAATATACGAGTGTCTGTGCTTCAACGTGCATGCTGCATAAATCTACACCTCAACATGAGAAATTAAAGTTTTTAAATATATAGAAAGTAATTATAATTGAAATTCTTAAAGTACATAATTTTGGTTCACACTAAGCATAAAATAAAAGTCATGTTTTCTTGGATCCTTAAACTAAATAGTTTTGGAAATATTTAAATATTAAAAAAAAAATTTAGTTTTCTACACCAAAGCAGTTCTTCAGTTAAAAACGTCATTTCGAAAAAAAAATACGAGTTATGCCTTTTCTATATTAACCCTTAAATGGCCAACAACACCGATTCCATTAAAAAAAATTATGTTGTGCTTAAAAATCTATACAGTCAAAGGCAAAATTCAAGCATTCCATCTTGGAACATTTTTCGTCACGTATCATTTAAAAATAAAAAGCTTTCATCCTTTTTTTCTTTCTTCTCTATTACTTTTTTTTCTCTCTCTTGCTTTTGCTTTCTTATTCTCTTTTTCTCTTACTTATATTTTTCTACTTCTCTTTTGTATGTTAATCTCTATTGTTAATCTTATTAAAATTAATCTTTTTGAATTATAAATTTTAACTTTGTATTATAAAAGAACATAGTTCTTATTGTACATTCATAAATAAAGGCACAATTAAATTAAATAATCCCCTGAACACGACCCCGTTTTTTGTTTTATGGAAAAAGTTTTTGTTTACGAGTTATTAAAGAAAACATGTTTGTATCCAAAAAGATACAGTGGTCATTCCGACGTATACCATCAAGGAGCTTGGTTGTAGGAATTCAAGGTAAAAACGTGGAAAACGATTCTTTTTATGATAACCAGACTAACTAGCAATTTTTTAACTCTAAAATTGTTAATATTTTAAAAGATATTTAATGTCAAAAAGCGAACTTTCCGTAAAAATTAAAAAAAAAAAGAGTTGGCTGTGCCGTGGACACACCCGTAGGTTTTGACGTGACGAAGTTTCTTGTTGTTGTTGTTAATGTTGATGTTGATGTTGGTGTTGATGTTGAGGTTGGTGTTGATGTTGATGTTGATGTTGATGTTGATGTTGATGTTGATGTTGATGTTTATGCTGATGTTGATGTTGATGTTGATGTTGATGTTGATGTTGATGTTGATGTTGATGTTGATGTTGATGTTGATGTTGATGTTGATGTTGATGTTGATGCTGATGTTGATGTTGATGTTGATGTTGATGTTGATGTTGATGTTGATGTTGTTGTTGATGGTGATGTTGATGTTGATGTTGATGTTGATGTTGATGTTGATGTTGATGTTGATGTTGATGTTGATGTTGATGTTGATGTTGATGTTGATGTTGATGTTGATGTTGATGTTGATGTTAATGTTGTTGTTGATGGTGATGTTGATGTTGATGTTGATGTTGATGTTGATGTTGATGTTGATGTTGATGTTGATGTTGATGTTGATGTTGATGTTGATGTTGATGTTGATGTTGATATTGATGTTGATGTTGATGTTGATGTTGATGTTGATGTTGATGTTGATGTTGATGTTGATGTTGATGTTGATGTTGATGTTGATGTTGATGTTGATGTTGATGTTGATGTTGATGTTGATGTTGATGTTGATGTTGATGTTGATGTTGATGTTGATGTTGATGTTGATGTTGATGTTGATGTTGATGTTGATGTTGATGTTGATGTTGATGTTGATGTTGATGTTGATGTTGATGTTGATGTTGATGTTGATGTTGATGTTGATGTTGATGTTGATGTTGATGTTGATGTTGATGTTGATGTTGATGTTGATGTTGTTGTTGATGTTGAGGTTGGTGTTGGTGTTGATGTTGATGTTGATGTTGATGTTGGTGTTGGTGTTGATGTTGATGTTGATGTTGATGTTGATGTTGATGTTGATGTTGATGTTGATGTTGATGTTGATGTTGATGTTGATGTTGATGTTGATGTTGATGTTGATGTTGATGTTGATGTTGATGTTGATGTTGATGTTGTTGTTGATGGTGATGTTAATGTTGATGTTGATGTTGATGTTGATGTTGATGTTGATGTTGATGTTGATGTTGATGTTGATGTTGATGTTGATGTTGATGTTGATGTTGATGTTGATGTTGATGTTGATGTTGATGTTGATGTTGATGTTGATGTTGATGTTGATGTTGATGTTGATGTTGATGTTGATGTTGATGTTGATGTTGATGTTGATGTTGATGATGGTGTTGGTGTTGGTGTTGGTGTTGGTGTTGGTATTGGTCTTGGTGTTGGTATTGGTGTTGGTCTTGGTGTTAGTGTTGGTGTTGGTGTTGGTGTTGGTGTTGGTGTTGGTGTTGGTGTTGGTGTTGATGTTGGTGTTGGTGTTTGTGTTGGTGTTTGTGTTGGTGTTGGTGTTGGTGTTGGTGTTGGTGTTGTTGTTGGATTTGGAGTTGGTGCTTTTCTTTTTGCTTCCCAATTGGTTGTGCTCTAATTTCAATTAATCCAGCAAAAGTGATGCATATGCGTCACATTAGGCGGATCCCTGAGGGTCTTTGACACGCCGTCAATTTTTTTTTGATTTTTGTCATGTGCCCGAAGACCTCACCTTCGTTTTCGTTCCTTAAAATTTACCGTTGCACCAGTAGTCAAAGAGTTAAAAATCCATGCAACGTTTTTTCATGGTTGTAGCATATTTACTGCATTATGTGATTACATCCCTGAAATAATGACAACAAGAATTTTTTTTGTAGTTTAGTTGTGAAGCGTAATAACACATCCATGCTGTCGTAAAACAAAATTTACCGTTTACAAAATCTCCTCCTGAGTGATTAATAATTCCATGCAAAGATATTACATTTCTGTTACATAAGCTGCTATATTCACGATTTGACGACGCCGGAATTTTTATTTTTTTATTTTTTACGTAAAGCCATGTATAAAACCTTCATTTTCCTTTTAAACTTTTATCGTAGGTTATATACTCATTGAGTAAAAATTCAATGCAACGCCGCTACATGAATGTTGCGTTATCGATCTTTGAGCGGCTCTCTCAGCGTCCCCATGGTGACAGAAATTTTTTGTTTAATTTTGTTGTGAGGGCTTACAACAGGCCTTTATTGGCGTATCGTAATTTTAATAATAGCACTAATACTCAGCGAGTAATAATTCCATGTAACGAATTTTCAGTTGTGTTGCTTAAACAGTTCCCCCTGCGACCCGATGATGTTTTAAATTTTTGTTTTGTTTTTATAATGAAGTCAAAGAATTAAACTTTACGGTCATACCATTTTTTTAATCATAGCTCTTATACTCAGCGAGTAACAATTCAATGCAACGCAGATGAATTTTAAAATATTAATTTTTCAACTTTTTTGGAAACTTGATCTGTACAACGTAACTTCGTCACTTAAAAAAGTTTTTAGTAGGTCCAACCACTTTCCAATGTTGCCTATAGATAACATCCTGTAACAAACGAACTAAGACACCAAGGACTTTAAAATTATTGCCATTTCATTTTTGAGTCAGGACTTACGCATATACGCTCGTATGACTAACTGACGTATCTGAAATTTCTTAATTGTTCAGGAGAGCAGTTTTTCTTTTTTCGTTTATGTGTTTTAACGTATAATATATCAGATACGCTCAAAGCCATTTACGTTTTTTAGTCAAACTGTTTTATTTATAGTTTTAATATTTTCTGACATAATGCAGTATGACTAAATAAATATATTGACACCTTTAACTCAATTTCGCAAAAAATGTTAGTTACGTCGGTTAGTCATACGAGCGACGATATGTCCTCAAAAAATTTATAGCCCCGCTTTTTTAATTCGCGCATGAAAGGGTTAAGAGTTTTTTAGCAGATTGGTTTGTCATTTATCGATTTTCACTTCCACAAAAAAGAAGTCTGTACAAAATAATGATGAATAAGTCTAATAAAACTGTTCCTTTTTGATCATATCTTTCATTAAGTTTACGGGCTTCTTCGATTATTTTGTGAATATGTAACAAAAATATTAAGTTTTGAAACGTTCAATCATATTGTAATACATTTGAAAGAGTATTTTATTTTTGTAGCTCCTGCAGAAAAACTTCTTTCTCCTGCCTCATAGTGATGGCCATGATCCTTACTATTCACAGTGTAATTAATAAATTCATTATTTGTCATCAATTCATCAAATTATAAAATATTTATATGAAATGAGTTCAAATAGCCTTTTTTCCTATTTAACATTATATCCACTATCCAAAAACATGTCAGACATCAAGAAGGACTAGCAGGAAGACATTGGTAATATAATAGCATTGCGTTGCGTTACTTAGCCATGAGAAGTTAAGAACATAAACATTTTCTAAACTAAGCCAGTGGCATAAATAAATGTTAAATGTTAGGAATGTTTTAAGCCAAATGATAGCATACAATTGTCTTGGCTTAAATTTAATTTTATTCCACAAATAAATATATTGTAGATATTTTCCAAGAAACCACCAAGTAGAGCAATAAGTCGACTATGACGCAAAGTAACAAATTATATTTTAAATACACTTTGCTCTCGTGGTTTTTGCGTGCGTGTGGGCGTTCGTGTACAATTGTTGAACCAAACATCGACAGGTCAACTTTTTGTCAACCATCTTAAATGTTGGTTTAAGAGCATTTAGAGAGTTATAAATGTAGTATTATTGGCTTTGGCTATAAGGGTGTCAAGAATACTGGGAAATATAGATTCTTCAATTCCAGAAACAAGTTAAAATTAATGTTATTATTTTGAATGCGGTACGTCAGACATTTAGCTTAAATAGTATTTGAACGGTAAATGATGTGTTTATATTTTTGAGGTTAAACTTTTAAGATTTGAGAAAGTTCGACCTCAAGCAAGCACAACATTGTGTTGTGATGTGTTTTCTTTGAATTGTTTGCCATTCAGCAATTTTAATGCTGTGTCAATATAATTGAAAAAAACTTCTGGTGAACTCTGTAAGTATTTCCCATTTCTGAGAATGAACAGTGAGAAAAGCTCTTGATATGAAAGAACTTAATTTGACATTTTATTGAAATAAATATCACAAACATTTACAAAATAAATGCATCCTTGCGGATAAAGGAGATTATCGTTTAGCTCTGCAGTTAGCTGGAAACGTACAGATATTATGCGGAATTTTAAAGATACGAATACTTGTCAGTCATTGATGTCCAATAACAAGGTTCCTTCAATAGTCTAGTGGTTGTGTGGATTGCTCGTGCATAAATGCAGATGGTATTTTCTGAATGTTTAGGCTAGTGTCTACAGGATTGTTTACTGTAGCGTGTTTAATACATCTTCAATCGAGTAAGTGGTGAAATGAATTCAATAGTTTATAAAGAATTGTTAATAAAACCGGAAGTGAGTGCATCATTAAAGTTATTTCGTTGTTGGCGTAGCAACAAAAATGAAGAATTAAATTTCAAATACTTTTTTTACTAGGGTAAGAGTTGAAAGAAATTTATCAGGTTTAATGGCAAGTTGCCATTATGTGGATAGGGTAGTAATGGTTCGAGTATACCGTTAGTTTTAATTCTTGACCATTGAAGAAGGATTCTGTACTTATTTTTTACCTAAACACTTTTATTAAATGCTTTCACACCTCTCATACCAAACATAAAGAATGTCGTTACAAGCAAGAAGGTCTTAAACAAAAGTTCAATAAAATTATGTTTCTCCAAAAAGGCGAATTTTTTGTGCCCAAGACCCCCTAGATGGCTTAAAACTTTCCTGTGTAACAGATTTTTTATATGGAAAATCGCAAACTATAAAAAAAACGATCTATTAAACTTAAGTTGATTCTCAAGTTTTTTCTAACCAAAAAAAAAATTTTTTTTTCGAAAACTATAGATATTGTTAGCGCATTAAATTTTCTAAGGCAAAACAATAAAAATAATAAGAAAATATTAAAAATTTTCTAAGGCAAAATAATTGCTTAAGATTGAGAAAAAACGACTTTTGTAGATTTTCACGCAAATTTCTTTGTTATCCAACAATAATTTTTTAATAATTAAATATATTATTTTTATATGAAATCATGATAAAATGACTCAAAATACTTAAGTTCCGACTCCGAATCCAAATTCGATGCCGACTGCAACTCCAACTGCAACTCCAACTCCAATTCTAATTACAGTTCAAAATACAAATTCCAAATCCTACTTAAAATTCAACTCGGACTCCAACTCCAATTCCAACTCCAACTTCAACTTCAACATCAACTCCAACTCCAACTCCAACTTCAACTCCAACTCCAGCTCCAACTTCAACTCCAACTCCAACTCCAATTTTAACTTCAACTCCAACTCCAACTCCAACTCCAATTCCAACTTCAACTTAAACTTCAACTCCAACTCCAACTCCAATTCCGACTCCAATTCCAACTCCAACTTAAATTCCAACTCCAACTCTAACTCCGATTCCAACTCCAACTTCAACTCCAATTCCACTTCAACTCCAATTCCACTTCAACTCGAACTACAGCTCATATTCCAATTCCAATTCCAACTCTAACTTCAATTTCAACTAGAACTAAAGCTCCGACTCTAACCTCAAAATATTATTTTGTCTTTTTAAAATGGCGTGAAATAAACGATTTAAGCATTAATATGATATAATCTCAAGAGGATATTTACAGCTTGAAAAAAATTGGAAATATTTTTAAAGATTTTTTATTAAAATTGTACAAATTTTATGTGTTTTACCTTGGGAAACATTTTAATATCAAAATTTTACTTATAATTAATTACTATCGGGAATAAAAAGAGTAAACAGTAATTAAAAAAACAAAAATAAAATTGAATTAAATTAAAATCATTGAAATATGTCTTATTAATGATAGCAGTTAGAGGTGGTGAATTTTTTTTAACTCCGTTTTCCCTATTGCAGAATTTCTAGTACCTTCGACTTTAACTTAGAAGTCTTGATGTTAATTAAATATAAATTATTTCAAATCTGCTGCAATCAACGAATAAAATAATTTTTCTTTACATCCCTGGCTCAAATTCTGCTGCAGATATTTACTTATTGTTTTTTTTAGCACTTCAATGCTAATTAGTAAAATCTTAATTATTTTTAAATATATTCTTAAATATCCCTATGCTTAAATCATCCTGCAAATCATTACAATTCCATGAAATAGCAGCAAAATATTTTAATTGAAGTTACTCATACGCCGTGTTGTCCCATACATTATAGCTAATTTAACATTCTTCACACAATAGCTGCTCGATGCATTTGATGAAACAGTTGCAATGAATACAGTTTTAATAGATAAAGGATATTTGAACTGAATGTTTAAATACCTATATAAATGTATTCAACATACCACATTGTTCGATCTCTGTTTGTTACAAAAGATATTTGCAAAGTTATATTCGTACCCATTGCATGGCATTGTTATTGAATTTTTTATTGAAATCTTGTTAGCTGCACAAAATGAGACTTTATGTTAAAATATAAATATGCTCTCTAACAGATCGATTCTGTGCGTTACCGGTAACAGCAATATTGTTACCAAAACTCGTTACCGGTCTTATAAATCGGTATTCTGTGCACTCGGTAACGCTGTCAAATGTCGTAAACTCACCTTATAGAAATGAAGCTCGCTCTTTTGTGTGGTGAAATATAAACAATGGAAAGTGAGAAGTTAATACATAGAATTAATTGCATTATGTTAACTTTTTATATAATATTTGTTTTTCTTGGCAGAAATATGCACGCACTACGCCGGCGCAGCTGCGGTGTTATCTATATTTAATTTATGTATTAATTTTATGTAAATTAATAAATATTACACAGTGAATTCTTATAAATTTTTATCATTGAAAAGTGCTGAAGAAGCAGCAACAGTGAATTTAACATCGTTTTTTATTTTAATTTGCTCCAATTTCAATTTGAGGATTTTAAAATTAGTTTAATTACTCAAAACGCGAGCTATTTTTTGTAATGCAAGCTAAAAAATCTCTTCTGTTTTGCTTGTTACCACCTAAAGAGATGGTAACAATATTCACCGGTAACGCTTGGTCGCAGAATACCAACAGAGTGTTCAAGTTACTAAAAGGTGAATTTCTACGGTAACAAGATTAATGTTACTGCGACAGAATTGATCTGTAAAGTAAAATTGACAGCACGTGTTATTGTAAAACTTATTGACAGCATTAATTTAGGTGAATGCATCGAACAGAACGAATTAATTTTTAAAACAACTTTAATTCTGATGTATGATAATAATTAATATAATATATAATATATAATAATAATTATTATAATAATTATTGATAAGATAAGAATTTATGATAATAACTCTATTTTGTTTTGTATGTTTGTTCAATTTTAGCTGCACGTGCATCGACTACAAAGATACAGCAGCATTTTCAAAAGATGTCTTAAGTACTTTTTTTGTTAAAATTTTGTAAAAGTTATGAACTTACAACTAACAGAACATTGAAATTATATAAAAAAACACTCGCTTACACACACACACACACAAACACCTTGACATCCACAATGGATGAGTTTCCTGTGGTGCACATTCCAACAGATGAAGTACTTGAGGAGGAAGAATTCGGTAAGTGCCTTGTAACTTATAAGCATTTAGATTAAAGTTTGTCGCTCTTTGGCAGTTGTGTTTAACCATTGGAAGTTATGTTATTTCACAGCTTATTGAATATAATGTAGCCACTTAATATGAGGTTTATTGAAGTTTTGGCACAATCAATGCTATTACTTTTGGGCAGTCATTCGAGCAAACTCATCAAACTATGCTAGACATAATGAAAGCGTTCCCATAATATATCCATTGAGAGCAGTTAATAATATGGATATTTTATCAATTAATATCTTTCCCTTACTATATGCCTTTCAATCAATTATTATCAAAGTTTACATAGAAATTATCAATTGGCTACAGCTTTGAAGCTCTTGATAAATTTTTGTCTATCAATCAATTTGACTGTTTGTCACACGTCATTACATAATAATATCAAAATTAAAGAAGATTTTGAGCCAATACATTATTTGATAGTGTAACTTAAGGTTTTACTTTTAGCCCTGCATGATTCTTCTGAGGCTTAAACAAAGTGTTTTTTTGTTTTTTTTTGTTTTGTTGAGCTGCACTTTTGATGAGCTTGTATCACTAAAGCTTAACCCTTAAATGCACCGTGTATCTTTAAAGATACAACCATTCAAAAAATTCCTACGGCTATATTTTTGGTTTGATTGTTTTTTTGTATGACAAATTGAAGTTTTTACTTCTATTTGTCATACTTTTTAAAAAAATTATGTACAAAGTCAAAAAAAAATTTTTTTTTTAATTAAATAAACGCGATTTTTAACAGTTTAACTTCTAGGAACAGGTAAATAATTTTGATTAGGAAAACAATACTGACTGCATTCAAAACATTTTCTTTAGTAATATTAAGTAGTTCGAAAAAATTTCGCTTATTTGGCTACTCACTGGGTCACTTTAGTTGGTTGTATCTTTAAAGATTCAGTGTGAACTCGCTGCAGCTTTTGATAATTTTAACTTTTTAAAATAAATGAATTAATAAATATTTCATAACACATTTCTTTGATTTCGATATATTTTAATAGGGATTTTAGATGTGGGTAAATTCACATTGTATGTTTATAGATACAACCACTTTTTTTAAAAAAAAACTTTTAAAAAAAAAATTCCAAAACTAAAAACGCAGTTTTTATTGTACTCAATTTTACATAAAATATATTTTTTGGGTAAAAATTGGGAGCCTTGTGCATTTAAGGGTTAAATTTAAGACCTATCTGTTGTAATACATGTTTAAAATTGTTTCAAAACTAAAAAAATTAAAGTCTACATTCAATTAGCTTACACTTCAAAAGTTATTCTACCCGAGTATTTCATCCTTTATTAAATTAAAACTTTCTGCATATGATGAATTTCATGTAAAAATCGAGATGCATTGAACCCGACCACCTCAGATATCGATGAAATTTTGTTCATAGCTAAATTTGATTAATACAAACAAACCCTCATTTTTAGAAATGACTGTTTTGCGATTTTTTGGGCGTGGCACAGTGGGAAAGTTTTCGAAAAAACGCGAAAATGGTCGAAAAGAGCTCCATTTAAACTGCAATAACTCAGAATCGGCTGAACCGATTTCCATGATCTTGGTATCATTAAAAAGATATTTTAACAGGCCTTATGACACGTTTAAGTGTCACGGCCCAAACCAATAAGTATACAGGTAAGCGCATAAAATGCTTACTGTAACTGTGTTTCTAGGATTAGCAAAATAAACACACTGCAGGTACCCCTAATTAAAGAATTGATTTTAAAATCAATGCGCTTACCTGTATACTTATTGGTTTGGGCTGGTACGGCCGCAAGAACTTTTTGGGGTTAAAACATATTCATAATTTTTCTGGGACAATGTTTATTTTTTTTACCTGTATACATACATAATTTTCTTTTATGCATATTATATCAATAATCTTTGCACATTATAAGTATATTTTGAATATAACTGAAATTTGAACACTTCTCAGTAATATAACAGATGTTTGGCTATTTTTCGTGGCTTCAATATAAAAATATATGGGCAATTACTAGAAGTGCCACTACTTAAAAAATTATATAAAAAAACTAAAAAAGAACCCATTTTTATTTTTTGATATGTTATAGGTGAAGGATAAACCTTTCTAAAAAAGTAATACACTGTAAAAAAACCCTTGATCTTTTTGGTTTTTTTGTTAGGTAAAATTTTCTTTTTGTTATAAAATTTTTTACAGTGTAATTTTTTTTATTTTTTAAACGTGTCATAAAGCCTGTTAAAATATCTTTTTATTGATACCAAGATCATGGAAATCGGTTCAGCCGATTCTGAGTTATTGCAGTTTAAATAGAGCTCTTTTCGACCATTTTCGCGTTTTTTCGAAAACTTTCCCACTGTGCCACGCCCAAAAAATCGCAAAACAGTCATTTCTAAAAATGAGGGTTTGTTTGTATTAATCAAATTTAGCTATGAACAAAATTTCATCGATATCTGAGGTGGTCGGGTTCAAAATTTCAGTTTTATCTAGATTTTTAAATGAAATTCATCATATGGGGCATTTCACACAATATTTGAAACAAAATTTTTTTTTCCATAAAATTTTATTTTTCACGGTTCATTAGTCAAAAATATTTGATACGTATTTTTTATTTCAATATAATACAAGAAATTTTCGAGAAATTTTTTTTTTCTATTTTACGTCTGTAGAAAAGGGCCTTTTTTCAATTGCTTATACTGCAAAAACTTACGAAGATAGAAAAATTTGGCCCAAACAAGAAATGTGCGCATTTTCCTTAGCTTTGAATGATGAAACACTAAAACTTAGTTATGTTATTTTTTATTTAGAAAAACTGATATTCGCAACATATAGTACAATTTTTTTGAATTTGGGCCTTTTTTTTTGGTTTTTTTTATTAAAGCCATAAAAAAAACTCTTACGTAATGCAAAAAAATTTCCTACTGATAAGATGATGAATGCTATCCGAAATATTAAAGATATACTCCTTGAATTTAAATGGCATATCATGTTCTTGCAATTAACCCTTAAAATGTTTCATGACTATTCTGTGAGTTCTCAATACGTTTGTTGATAACTTCTTAGTTAAGTGAGTCGCATTGAGGTTCGTCTCGCAGTATAAGTTGCGATTGAAAAACTCATTGCTCCGAAAGTATTGAATTTTCCACTTTCAAATTTTACCAGTATTAAGCAAAATGTTATGGCTTTTATTTTCTAATAAAAAAAAAAAAACAAAAAAAAAGGCCCAAGTTAAAAATAATTCTACTATATGTTGCAAATATCAGTTTTGTTCAATAAAAAAATAACATTATAAGTTTAAGTGTACATTATTCATAAGCTAAGGAAAATGCGCACATTTCTTGTTTGGGCCAAATTGTTCTATCTTCGTTAGTTTTTATAGACGTAAAATAAAATTCCTTCTCGAAAATTCCTTGTATTATATTGAAATAAAAAAAAAGTATCAAATATGTTTGACTAATGAACCGTAAAAAATAAAATTTTGTGGTAAAAACTTTTTTGTGGCAAATATTGTGTGGAATGTCCCATACAAACTAATGTATTTACTATCGCTTCAAAAGCTTTAATGTTGCTGCGAAAGTTTTGATAAATTTGGTCAATATTTGAACTTATTAGTTTAGTTGAATTTGTTCATATCCATAAGCGTCAAACACAGATACCGTTTGGGGCTCTCTTATGTGCAGGAAGTTAGCCCTATACTTTTTGATTTAAAATTTTCAATAGTATGGGTCTTTTTATGTGCCGCATTGAGAAATAATAATAAACAAAAAAAAAAAAAAACAAAAAAAAAAAACAATATTCTAAGGAAATGATAAAGCCCAGAACTGTATTTTTTAGGAATTTGAAACTGTGCTGTTGTTTGTGAAGTTTTTAAGCAGTTACCCATCTAACTTTTTTTAAAAATTTAGCATATATTTGAGCTGTAATATGCTGTAATATGTAATATGTAATATGTAATATGTAATATGTAATATGTAATATGTAATATGTAATATGTAATATGTAATATGTAATATGTAATATGTAATATGTAATATGTAATATGTAATATGTAATATGTTATATGTAATATGTAATATGTAATATGTTATATCTGATATGTAATATGCTTGATTGTTCTGTTGTGCCTAACTAAATATCGTTATTTATTTATAGGAATTTGGATTTTTATATCATTGTACAGGTGCTCTCTTGATGCCATATAGACGCCATATAGATATATATACATTTTTTTTTTTTTTATATTAAAAATTATTTAGCAACCACAGCTTAAAGCATACTTAACTGGAAAATTTTATATGAAAATTGAAAACTTATTTCATTTTCAAAAATGGAGGTCCAGTAAGTTTGAGCCATGGAGTACTCGGAATAAGCTTGTTGTGGTGTATAGACTTGGAAAAGACACCACTCCACTGCATTATTGATATTTATTTTTTAAAGTTCTAAAAATTAAACTATTTATTAATCGTGACATGCGCAATTTTAAGATTTTGTCTAAAAACATTTTGAGCAAGCATAGCACAATATCCAAATTGCTGAAAAAATAAGTGCAGGGTTCGATTAAAACCAAGCCTTTGCAATAAATTCTTTCCAATGCAGCATATAATAGCACACATTCGGCACATTGCAGCACATATGTTAAATAGTTAAAAATCAAAAAGTGTGAGACTAACTTCAAGTTAGGCACCTATACGATTGGCAAGGCGCCTATACAATTGCTGTCATTGAATTAAAAGTTACTCATACGCAAAGCAGAAATGATTTTAAATTTAAAATTTTTGTTAAATATTATAATATTGAAAATAACTTTTTAAAGTAAAAAGTAGTTTGAATTGGTCAAAATGTATCTGCGTTTTATTAGAATCATCATCATTGAAGTATATTTTTACAAATTCTAATTTAAAAAGTATGAGTGTAGCTCACACAAACATTGCCTTAAAAAATCATCAAAATACATCTAACTAAAATTTAAATTGTACGTCAACTGCACATTAAAATATTTAATTAGTTGAACAATGCTGCCCATAAAATTAGCTAAACGTCCTTTAAACCAATTAAATTCTTTCAGTTGCAAAGTCTAATCAATTAATTTGCAGAACGACTCTACTCTGCATCGACCGAAATAATTGTGCTGCTATCGGTTTTCTACATTGGCATCAGTATCGTGGCCGTGATTGGTAATACACTGGTTATCTGGGTAGTGGCAACAACGCGGCAAATGCGAACCGTAACCAATATGTACATCGCTAATTTGGCGTTTGCAGATGTTGTAATTGGGCTGTTTTGCATACCATTTCAGGTGAGTGCGGTTGGAATAATTAGCAAATCATACTGCAGGGAACACACACACAAAAAAAAAAGCACAACAACAAAAACAAAAATACTGAACACTGAAAAACACTGAAAGCTTAAATGTGTCGATTTCATTGAAAATGTGTTGCTTGCAATGCAGACCATTATGTTGTGGGTTTGAATATCTATACCTGACTACACTGTCTGGTTAACATCAAATAAACTAACATCAAATAAACGTTGTAAAAAATTTAGCATCAATGTACTTTAAGGATGCATATATAAGTCTGCATGGTTCTCTAAATTTAGCCATCTTTATACAATATGTGGATCAATCTAGCAACAATGCATAATTTTTTCATATAATATTCAGCATAAATATTAACGTAGTTAATGTTATCGACTTGTGTGCATGTGCGTGTGTGTGTGTGTGTGCGCGTGTGTGGGAGCATTAACATTTTACTGCTTAATTATGGCGTAGTGTTGGTGATAACATTAGCGATATGTTGGTGTTGTTCTTAATTAACGCAGGATGAGCAGGCAAATCTAAAGTCACACTCATACTCACACTCATACAGACACTCATAAAAAGACACACAAACCTCTTGCCATGTTATTCTGAGAATAATGTATAAATAAAATGGAAATGTTAAATCTTATTTGATACTGTTGTTGTTGTAGACTATGATCCTTATTATTTGCAGTTTGGGGTCTGTTGGGTGTGTGTGTGTGTTTTTTTTAGACGGATTTTTAAAAGTCAGTTATTAGTTCAATGTAACAATGTTTCTTTTAACCGTGTTCACTTTGTTTGCGGCCTTAAAGGGCCAATGTTATTGAACCTGGTGTATTAGGAGCTTTCACAGTGTTACGATTTTATGCTGATGAATTTTAAAATATGATAAAGCAATGACGTGTGTTTTAAGTAGTGTTGGACTTCTCCAAACTTTGTAAGAATTGTGAACATTTATAAAAATATCTTTCAAAATTTAGTGGAAAAAAAAAATCGTTAACTCTTAAGTGTACTGCTATGATGGTTGCTATTTATATTTCTGGCCTTGGCAATAGTACACTTACCATCTGACGATTGGGAACTTGACATTGTTAAACATAGGCTTCTTCAAAACATTTTGCTATTCGAGCGTGATTTGTGTTCTTTAAGGTATTATTAAAAAAAAAAAAAAATAAAAAATAAATAACTGGCCATTTCAGCCCTTGAAAGGACTTTGACCTAGCTCTTATGATCAATTGTGTTGTGCGTGTTATGAAGTTTGTACACAATTGACCGAGAAAGACCTACAGGTTTAACGGCGACTCCGAACGGCGATGAACGTAATGTTCTTATTTTGATTACTCTCTGAGGTTTGCCATTGTCTGCAGAGAGGTGGCGGCCGTACAGAAAAATTGTTTTAATTCAAATAATTTTCTGTCGCTGCTGGGGTTCGAACCTGGGTTTCCAAGTTCATTGACATAGCGGCCACGCACTTTAACCAACTACGCCACGGACGCCACGTAAGGCATTATTATTACCGTCTAGAATTTTCAGAAAATAAAGTTTTTTTACATTTTTAGATTCTTGATACCTTCAATAATAACTGTATAAAATATTAAATCGAAATTCAAAGCCAATGCCGGGATATAACGACTCAATTGAAGCGCACTCTCGGCTCGCCGCAGGTGTAAAAGAAACTTTACATGCGTTTTTCTAGAGTTTAGGGTTTTTTTAACTGGCGGACAGTTAATCTCCGGATCTACTAGGCCAAATTTAATAAACTTTGAATCATTTTGTTTGTTTTCATATCCTGTGTGATAGTTTACCACAATTTGACCACAAAAAAAATATTAAATATTTTTGAGTCTGAAAAAAGTTCGAAAAAAGGCGATTTTTGAAAAAAATTTTCAAATGTCCGCCATTTTTTATTTGTAATGCTTTTTCAATTTTTCTTGTAAAATGTCACGTAAGAGCACTTGCTTTTTGTAACTCTTTTTGAACTTTATGTGTCAGACTTATCGTTCCAGAGATTAACTGTCCGCCATGCAGCAGTGTTTTTTTTTGAGAAGAAAATTTGAACGCCCTCTATTAAATTTACAATTAACAGAAAATAAAAATAAAAATTTTTTCGTAATCTTCAAGAACTGTTTAATACTGTACAAAAACTTTGATAACCATATATAATAAAGAAATTTTAAAAAAAAAGAGTTAGCTGTGTCGTGGACACACCCGTAGGTTTTGACGTGACGAAGTTTCTTGTTGTTGTTGTTGTTGTTGTTCTTATTGGTGCTGCTGTTGGTGTTGTTGATGTTGATGTTGATGTTGATGTTGATGTTGATGTTGATGTTGATGTTGATGTTGATGTTGATGTTGATGTTGATGTTGATGTTGATGTTGATGTTGATGTTGATTTTGATGTTGATGTTGATGTTGATGTTGATGTTGATGTTGATGTTGATGTTGATGTTGATGTTGATGTTGATGTTGATGTTGATGTTGATGTTGATGTTGATGTTGAGGTTGGTGTTGATGTTGAGGTTGATGTTGATGTTGATGTTGTTGTTGATGTTGATGTTGATGTTAATGTTGATGTTGATGTTGATGTTGATGTTGATGTTGATGTTGATGTTGATGTTGATGTTGATGTTGATGTTGATGTTGATGTTGATGTTGATGTTGATGTTGATGTTGATGTTGATGTTGATGTTGATGTTGATGTTGATGTTGATGTTGATGTTGATGTTGATGTTGATGTTGATGTTGATGTTGATGTTGATGTTGATGTTGATGTTGATGTTGATGTTAATGTTGATGTTGATGTTGATGTTGATGTTGATGTTGATGTTGATGTTGATGTTGATGTTGATGTTGATGTTGATGTTGATGTTGATGTTGATGTTGATGTTGATGTTGATGTTGATGTTGATGTTGATGTTGATGTTGATGTTGATGTTGATGTTGATGTTGATGTTGATGTTGATGTTGATGTTGATGTTGATGTGGATGTTGATGTTGATGTTGATGTTGATGTTGATGTTGAGGTTGGTGTTGATGTTGAGGTTGATGTTGATGTTGATGTTGATGTTGTTGTTGATGTTGATGTTAATGTTGATGTTGATGTTGATGTTAATGTTGATGTTGATGTTGATGTTGATGTTGATGTTGATGTTGATGTTGATGTTGATGTTGATGTTGATGTTGATGTTGATGTTGATGTTGATGTTGATGTTGATGTTGATGTTGATGTTGATGTTGATGTTGATGTTGATGTTGATGTTGATGTTGATGTTGATGTTGATGTTGATGTTGATGTTGATGTTGATGTTGATGTTGATGTTGATGTTGATGTTGATGTTGATGTTGATGTTGAAGTTGATGTTGATGTTGATGTTGGTGTTGATGTTGATGTTGATGTTGATGTTGAGGTTGGTGTTGATGTTGAGGTTGATGTTGATGTTGATGTTGTTGTTGATGTTGATGTTGATGTTGATGTTAATGTTGATGTTGATGTTGATGTTGATGTTGATGTTGATGTTGATGTTGATGTTGATGTTGATGTTGATGTTGATGTTGATGTTGATGTTGATGTTGATGTTGATGTTGATATTGATGTTGATGTTGATGTTGATGTTGATGTTGATGTTGATGTTAATGTTGATGTTGATGTTGATGTTGATGTTGATGTTGATGTTGATGTTGATGTTGATGTTGATGTTGATGTTGATGTTGATGTTGATGTTGATGTTGATGTTGATGTTGATGTTGATGTTGATGTTGATGTTGATGTTGATGTTAATGTTGATGTTGATGTTGATGTTGATGTTGATGTTGATGTTGATGTTGATGTTGATGTTGATGTTGATGTTGATGTTGATGTTGATGTTGATGTTGATGTTGATGTTGATGTTGATGTTGATGTTGATGTTGATGTTGATGTTGATGTTGATGTTGATGTTGATGTTGATGTTGATGTTGATGTTGATGTTGATGTTGATGTTGATGTTGATGTTGATGTTGATGTTGATGTTGATGTTGATGTTGATGTTGATGTTGATGTTGATGTTGATGTTGATGTTGATGTTGATGTTGATGTTGATGTTGATGTTGATGTTGATGTTGATGTTGATGTTGATGTTGATGTTGATGTTGATGTTGATGTTGATGTTGATGTTGATGTTGTTGTTGATGTTGATGTTGATGTTGATGTTAATGTTGATGTTGATGTTGATGTTGATGTTGATGTTGATGTTGATGTTGATGTTGATGTTGATGTTGATGTTGATGTTGATGTTGATGTTGATGTTGATGTTGATGTTGATGTTGATGTTGATGTTGATGTTGATGTTGATGTTGATGTTGATGTTGATGTTGATGTTGATGTTGATGTTGATGTTGATGTTGATGTTGATGTTGATGTTGATGTTGATGTTGATGTTGATGTTGATGTTGATGTTGATGTTGATGTTGATGTTGATGTTGATGTTGATGTTGATGTTGATGTTGATGTTGATGTTAATGTTGATGTTGATGTTGATGTTGATGTTGATGTTGATGTTGATGTTGATGTTGATGTTGATGTTGATGTTGATGTTGATGTTGATGTTGGTGTTGATGTTGGTGTTGGTGTTTGTGTTGGTGTTTGTGTTGGTGTTGGTGTTGGTGTTGGTGTTGGTGTTGTTGTTGGATTTGGAGTTGGTGCTTTTCTTTTTGCTTCCCAATTGGTTGTGCTCTAATTTCAATTAATCCAGCAAAAGTGATGCATATGCGTCACATTAGGCGGTTCCCTGAGGGTTTTTGACACGTCGTCAAATTTTTTATTTTTGTCATATGCCCGAAGACCTCACTTTCGTTTTCGTTCCTTAAAATTTACCGTTGCACCAGTAGTCAGAGTTAAAAAGCCATGCAACGTTTTTTCATGGCTGTAGCATTTTTACTGCATTATGTGATTGCATCCCTGAAATCATGACAACAAGAATTTTTTTTGTAATTTAGTTGTAAAGCGAAATATTACATCCATGCTGTCGTAAAGCAAAATTTACCGTAGCACTCCTCCTGAGTGATTAAAAATTCCATGCAACGATATTTCATTTCTGTTACATAAGCTGCTATATTCACGACCTGACGACGCCGGAATTTTTTTTTTTATTTTTGTCGTAAGGCCATGTATAAAACCTTCATTTCCCTCTTTAAACTTTTATCGTAGGTTATTTACTCATTGAGTAAAAATTCAATGCAACGCTGCTGCATGAATGTTGCGTTATCGATCTTTGAGTGGCTCTCTCAGCGTCCCCATGATGTCAGAAATTTTTTGTCTTATTTTGTTGTGAATGCTTACAGTAGGCCTTTATTGGCGTATCGTAGTTTTGATCCTAGCACTAATACTCAGAGAGTAATAATTTCATGTAACAAATTTTCAGTTGTGTTGCTTAAGCAGCTCCCACTACGTCCCTATGCCGTATTAAATTTGTTTTTTTTTTTTTAATAAAGTCAAAGAATATACCTTCACGGTCATATTATCTTTTTAGTCATAGCTCAATGCAACGCAGATGAAATTTAAAAAAAATTCATTTTTCAACTTTTTTGGAAACCTGCGCGGTACAACGTAACTTCGTCACGTCAAAATTGTTGAATAAATGTCATTTTCTAGCATTCTAGACGGTAATAGTACCTTAAAGTAAATTGAAAAATTCAGCTCGGGCAAAAAATTTATAGAAGTAGTGAAATGGTAGCGCGATTATTTTTCATAAATTTCGACATGGGTTATCAGGATAAGAATGCATGGACGAACGTAATTGCTTATGCGGCGATAAAGCACCATCCTATGGCACTGTAAGAAACTGGTGTAATGAATTCAATTGTGCCAGACGTTCGCTCTAGTAAAAATTTCGTGAAGTTCGTCCTAAATGGGTTGCTGTGCCAGTAAGTTAAAAACCCTCTTTAAGTGCTGCTAAAATTATTTATATAGCACCAGTAGTTTCGAAAATGTTGCTTTAAATTTTTGGATTTTCGTGTTTTTTTATATTTTCTAAATATAGATATAAAACTATATTCATATATTATTACGATTATATGGGAGGCATAAGGGCCTAAACATTTTGATGAAGCCCAAGCCCGCAAAACTAACTGCTCCATTGTGCGGCGTTAAGTTTTATCAGTTTAGATTATTATTACTGTTGCGTCAACTAACTCCTTGCGAAGCAGCATTCACCTGAACGTTTATCTCACTTTATTCTCTTGGTTAACGTTACATACCTACATCGACCAAAAAAACGACCAAATTACAACATTAACTGAAATGCGAGTATATTTTGGGAACATTACTGCATTATGGTGGCCATAATGAGCAACACGAACACACACTATAATGAAGCAAACAATTTAATTTCCGGTTTCCTTTTAAGAGTACAACATCGTAAATATATCGAAAAAAGGATGCTGAAAAATGTGTGCACACTCCAAGCCAGCGACACACAGGCATGCTCACACGCACAAAAAACTTCATGCCAATTTAGTGCTTTACATGTATGTCAAAACAAAAAAAAAACAAAAAACACGGAGGATAAAAGCACAAAAATTACATCAAATCATACAACTCAACACATACATGCTCGCATATAACATAATTTGGTTTTTTTTTTGCAGAAATGGCAAAACACAAATAACACTCATACCCACACATAATATTTATACGCACTTGCACACTAATGTAATACCCACAATCGCAATCACAAGCACTCACATACACACACACACACACATGTGCATCTTGGCAACCAGCCAAAATTCCGCGTTCTTATCACAAGAAGAATAAAAAATCTTTTATATGTTTTCTCTCTCTCCCTCTCTTCTCTCTCACCCTATTATAGTTTCAAGCGGCGCTGCTGCAACGATGGAATCTGCCATGGTTCATGTGTGGATTTTGCCCATTTGTTCAGACAGTGAGCGTAAATGTCTCGGTGTTTACATTGACAGCCATTGCCATAGATCGTCATCGAGCCATTATCAATCCATTGAGGTAAGTTTAATTAAAATAAGTCATCTTTTAACACGAAGTAACACAAGAAGTCATTAGTTTGACGCTCATAGAAATGTTGTTAATAACATTGTGATTGAATCTATCTATATTAATAAAAATAATTTTCTGTTTGTTTGACCAGAATAGAAATCTTAACGGCTGGACGGATTTGACTCAAATTCAGCACACATATTACTTGCATCCTAGATTAGGTTATGGCACACTTAGTTTTGACCACGCCTCCTCCGGCCCTTTACAAGAAATGCAAATCTACCCATTAGCTTAATTTTTTAAGGCCCTAAGTCGGTTCGTCAAAAAAAAAATGAAATACTTTTTTCATGAGTGAATTTAAGGCAGAAAAAAATTTAGAGCATCGAAATTTAAGTATTAAAAAAAAAAAAAACATTTAGTTAAAGAATTTAAAAACTTTTTTTATTTAAGTGAAACTTCTTAGGCGGCGCTTCGAAATTTGAACGAGAATATTTGAGGAGTAGAATTTCAAGGTCAGTTTACTTCATTTCGTTATACGATAGCGAAGAAAGATATGTTTTATAGTAGAGAGAATGAGAGATAGAGATAAACATTGTATAAAAGACTGAAAAAATTTCCTTGTCACCGCTGAGTATCTAACCTGCGAACTCAAGATTTCAAAGACAACGTCCTATCTATCGAGCTAAACTCTTCATATGGAAATATACTCTACATACCAATTAATCAAACTACTTTTGCTATAGATGCCCAGCGTGAAAATAAATTCAGAGTTGTGGAGCTCATATTTTTATGTACATTTTGTTCACTAATAATCAAATAGGTAAAAAGCGGAGCGGTAAACCATTTGACGGTAATGCCAACGGTCAGAGTTCAATCCTCGCATGTGAAAAAGAATAATATTTTCTGGCTTTGTTTTTATGTATAGTCCAAGGAGAGCACAGCGCTAACACATAAAAGAGCTTTTTTAACTATTTGTTGAAGCGCTTTTTAAACGATTTTTTAGCTGCACTTAAGAAGCGCTTCCATCCTAGGACATCCAATGTAAATTTTAATATGAATTTGGTTTACTTAAAAAGCGCTCCAGATGTGTGAAACTCTATGGCAGAAGAGCTTGTTTAGTGCTTTTGAAGCGCTTCGATTACCGCTGGGTGGCAAGAGCCGCAGATTGTGTGCTGATTGCGTTCTATGTGTGGTAAATAGGGAGGTTGCCATGACTCGGGTTGAAGAGAGAAAGATTCAGCGAAGCAGAAGTGAATAAGAGAGTTGCCCTGAGCGCATTATGATTTTCGCAAAGTAGACTCCCATACTAGGCGGCGTTTCGAAATTTGAACGAGAATTGAGGAGTGAAATTTCAAGGTCACTTTACTTCATTTCGTTACACGGTAGAGAAGAAAGATATGTTTTGTAGTAGAGGGAATGAGAGAGATATACATTGTATAAAAGACTGAAAAAATTTCCTTGTTGTATTTCTTTTGCTTAAAAAGCTCTCTCTTTGCCCTTAAGGTTCGATTATGCAATCGTAAAGCAACGCAACGTAACGTGGCGTAGAGTTTATTCTATTCTATATAGAACTCTACGCCACGTTACGTTGCGTAGCTTTACGATTGCATAAACGAGCCTTTACACTAAAATCGTTCTTATTCTAGAAGAGAAAGAGTGCATACAAAGAAGAAGTTTCACATTTTGCAAGGATGTCAGAACATTCTTAATTTAGGCCTTACTTTTTCCGCGTACAAGATTGTTTCTGCTATATTGCTCCAATTGGTCTAAAATGTTCAGAATTTATTTAGGTACCAATTATCTACAACATGAGTGAAATACTTTTTCAAAATATTTTTTCAATGTTAGCATTTTTTTTGTTTTTTTTTGTTTTTTTTTTGTTTTTTTTTAACAACAACTTTTGAATTGATGTGAAAAAATCAATCCAATATCGCTTTCCGATCAAAAGATATGGGTACACTCTTTATTTTCAACCAATAGAAAAAACATGGACCTCTAATTTGAGCTCTAAAGTAATTTAGTAATGAATTTACTACAGCTTATTTTTCATTATTTGAATGTTATTTAATAATATAAATAATTTAATAAAATAATTTAATAATAATATTAAAACGAGGACTAAATATCAACATTTTGCATTTTCTCACCCGAGTAAAACCGGGTATATCAGCTAGTATATCATTCAAATATTTAGGCCAACAATAATAAAGTGATGTCAACAGCAACTTTTCTAAGTATATTTTCAAGCTGGTTGAATTCCTCAGAAAAACAATTTTGCTGTTATTCTTGTTATGGTCTCATTATTGTGCTTCTTGGTGGGCATGGTAATTTGTTAACAAAGAATGTGAATCAAATTTTATCCTCTGGTAGCTGTAACGCGCATATCAAATGTTTTACCTTGATGTTGGCGATAAGGGGCTGGTTACGCTGGGGACTGCCGCAAAATATGAAAATGTTGTCATCATAAGAAGGAACCATGTTTTAAAAAAACATACAACAAAACATTTTTATTTAATGTTAAACCGACTTTTGAACCGACTTCACACATGTCTAATGAAATTCTATACGATTGATGAGAGCCTAAAAATAACTTTATTCAAGTAAAATTATCTGAAGTTTAAGGAAACCAAATTAATTTAGAAAAAATAAAAAGAAAATAAATGAATAAGGCTTTGCGTATTTTTAATAAAAACGTACGTTAAATAAATTGGAAAACGTTTGGCATGGGGCACACTGAGTTGTATTCATTTAGGTGATGGACAAAAATAGAAGAAGTTGTTAACTAAGAACTGTTGTGCTCAAAAATGAATCTTCTACAGCGCGATGAATCCCAAGGCTCCCAGGTTAGAGTCTAAGGCTAGGCTATGGTCCTCCGTTTTACAGCCCTATTCTAGCAGCTTAACTAAGCTCACCACATTAACAAAATAGTTAATATTAACAAATTGTTAAGGTTTCGCATTCTGGTGAAAATATAAAAGCTTCTTTCTTAACTATTTTGTTCATGACAGAAAACATCTTAACAAAGAAAAATGGTTCAGTGTTAAGCCAAACAACTGCTGTGCAAAAAAAATAAAATATAAAAAAATGGATGAATTCTTACTTCTTAATTCTTTTAGGCATTGATACTGAAGAAATCAGAGAAAAAATAAATCTTAAAAACTGCAAAACACTCGCTTGGCTTTTGAAAAAATGAATATTGAAACTTAAAACAATTAAAAACAATCAGTAAATTATATATTTCTTAACATTTCCCATCTTACTTGTAGAAAAATAAACATAAGCAATCAAAATAAGCAAGAAATAAACAATAAAAGAACAGCTGACGCTTTATATCTAAGGCATTTACATTTTCACCATGCATGGTGAACTTAAGCAGCTTTTGAAAGCTTTCAAATTGTTAATGATTTGCCAGAATACGAAAATTTACTTTACATAATAAGAATATTAACAAAAGCTTCTTTACAATTCCTTGTTATGTTAACAATTGTTATTTAAACAAGCAGAATAGAGCTGTTAGCCTTTCTAGAATTCTTTTCTTATTTCTCATTTCAATTTCAATTTCAATTTCAATTTCAATTTATTTCAATTTAATTTAATTGTACATACATTGAGGCTAGCCTTATGTAGTAAATCGTATAGAGCAGAGGTGGGGAACCGTTTTACCCTGAGAGGCCACATTTAAAATAGCAGTAACAAAGGAGGCCACATAAGTTTCAATACTGATAAATATAACTTTTGTACAGTTATTGCTGTTCAAATAATTTTTTTTTGTTTTTTAAATTCAGTTTTTCAAAAATAAAAATATTGACAATAAAGAAATGACAAAGTGTTCATACATGCTATTTTATTATAAACTAGCCTTTTCCCGGCGCACGTTGCTGCACCCTGGAACTAAATGGGAACATAATAGGTGTATTCAAAACTTTTCTGAGACTTATAGTTTGACACCACTGTCATTTTCCACTGCCCGTTACAGTTTTCCAGTAGCAAGAGTTCACCAAATAGTAACTCCATTTTGAGTTTGTATGTAAGTATTGCTATTAATAGTGAAGCATTTGAAAAAATCTTGGTTTGTGTCTAAGAAAAATATGCTGTTATTGTCATTTCACTATTGACATTTCATATTATAGCAATTTCTGTTCGGAAATTATTGTAGTATATTTCATGGTTGAATAAATAAGGTTGTCGCATGGGTGAGAGCGAGTTCCCATAAATGTCAAATCGAAGTGGACAGCTCATACAAAATCTGAAAACGAAAATTAATAACATGAAAAGCCGTTGAAGTTGTTGTTGTTGCTTTTCATTGATTTTAACAATTATGGGTACTGAGAAGAGAGTACGATCAGCTACGAGACAACCTTATTTATTTAACTATGGTATATTTGAACTTAAACAAATATGTTTTCGATAGCTTAGTCGGCTCAATCGTGAGTTTTGAAGCCATGAGGTCTTAGGATCGATTCTCGCAATGAGCTAACAATCTTTTTTTAAATTTTTTTTTTATTATAGGAAATATGCAAAAAATCAACTTTACCAATAAGTGCTGAAGATAAAAATTTCTTCCATTAAGAAATTTTTATTCGTTTATAATTTAGCGAATATGAAAATGCCAGAATAAATTAAGTTTTTGCCATAGAGTGTATGGAAATATGCAAAAATTAAATTTCCCATCCATAAAAGGTGATGAAGAGAAATCTCAGAATTTATTACGATTGCTTATAATAAAGGACCATGTTTTTTGTATTGATTAATAATAAAGAGATGAAAAGGGGCCGAGAAAATATATTTATTGCGAAAACTTTTGATCGGAAAGAGATATTGGCATAATTTTTTCACATCAATTATTCTTTGAGCTTAAATATTCTATAAAAAGAATAAAAACAACTTTTGAAAAAAATTAATTTCTTTAAAAAATCACTGGGGGTGGGGTCATGTTTTTTGATGACAGAAACAGTTAATAAATTTTTTTGTAAAATTGGAAGCATTTTTTCTATTAAACGCTTTGTCATGTTAAAGGTAGTCGAAAATGCAATTTTGAGTTTTTATTATTTTAACAACAAAAACAAATTTTGTGTAATTTTTTGAGTAAAAAGTCAATATTTTGGACCTTTTTTGAAAGAAATATTAAAAATATATCCGCTAAAATAACGGTACCTTTTAAATTGTTTTTATTAAGTGCTTGAATTGAGTTTATCAACGAAAAAAATTTGAATGGAATATATAAAAAAACTACGGAGTTATTTGCATCGCAAGTAAAAAATACGAATTTCTGATAGTTTTTTTGTTATTCTAAGGAAATGATGTTATTAGAAAAAGAGGTTGTACCAAAAGTTTGTCCAATTTTAAAGATATGTGAATGTTTTTGATGTCAAAAAAAGGGGCGGAAGTGGCGTGGTCAAAACTTAGTATGCCATAACCTAAGTTATAATATTACTTGCATAATATGTGAGTTAAATCCGTTCAGCCGTTAAGATTTGTATTGTAGTCAAACAAACAGAAAATGATTTTTATTAACATAGACTTATGAAATATTTATATTTTTATGTATTTGAATATATTTGAATAATCGTCGAGGCCACATGAAAAATTCAAAAAGGCCACAGGTTCCCCACCTCTGGTATAGAGGGTATATAAATTGTAGTTAATTAATTAGTTACTTACATACTAAAAAATTTGCTTAATAAAGTTAATACTCTAATTATTGCTGTTGCAGAGAGAGAGAAAAAGCCTTACAAAGTTAAATTCAGTATTAAAATTACAATTATACAGTACTAGCTTTATTCCGGTGCGCTTTGTTGCACCTTATCCAGATAAGTACCGGAAAATGTTGCAATGCCTTCAGCGTTATTATTCTAAACCATCTCGCATTCGAAACATAGGGGTCGTTCATAAATTACGTGTTTTAAAATTTTTTTTTATTCCCTTCCGGTACTCTTCGCACTGCATTTCAAGAACACTCCCCTCCACCACCATAAAGTGACGTAGTATATGAAATAAAAAAATTAATTGATTAAAAAATATTCGAAAATAGAAAAAATGAATGAAAACGAAAAGCATGCAAAGAAAAATTATGCCCTTACTACACTTGCCAATAGTTAACAGTCAATTTAGATGGTCAAACATGAAGATGTAAGGATGAAAATGGTTTGAAATGTTGGGTTGTATTAATTTCAATTTTTTCGAGTTTTTTTATTTTTGGTCACATTACTATATCTGAGACCCCTTCCCCCATTCGTTACTTATCGTAGTACATTTTAAAACCTCGCTCTCTACTAAATTGGTAACGTAATTTTTGAATGACCCCATAGTTACTGCGTATATTTGAGCTCAATCGGCTCAGTAGTTTTGGAGTCTATTGCAGCGTTCTCTATTGTAAATTTTGTGCATTTTTCATTTCCCAGTAGCAGGATATTTCCAAGTAGTAACTTCATTCTTACTTCTATGTTCTTTGTCTTTTACTTCCATAGCTTTTCTGTGTCATAAATTCGGCTTGTATGGGTGGAGACACACCCCCTTGTCCAATGCATAACACCTTTTCTAGCAGAAGGACATCACCAAATGGTATCTACATTCTGAGTTTCAATGTTTCGTAAATTTGGCTTATATGGGTGGAGCCACGCCCCGTTTTCGAATGCCCGTGGCAGTTTTTCAGTAGAAAGACCTTCATTGTTATACGACATTTAGTTCCAAAGCAATTCGCTATCATAAATTTGGCCTGTGTGGCCGAATTCCCCCTTGTCTAATGTTCGCTCAAATATATAAATAGTAACTGCCTCTTGGGCCTATAGCATCTACATATAAAGTTTCACTATCAAAACATGTACAACTCAGGAATAATATTGATTTCTAAAAGGTGGGCGTATATTTATAGTATTCATACACAATGCAACTTATTTTTATATATATAGATAGAACCTAAAAATAGTCAGTCTAAAAGTTTATTGTTTCGAATAATTTCTAGAGGTCAGTAGGTATTTAAATCTAGGTATTACGAAATTTAATGTTCCACGTGATTGAGCATAGTTAAGTTTAACATACAGGTAGTGAGGGCACTGGGAATGAATAAGCTTATGAAGAAAAACCAAATTTGATATATTAAAGTAGGTCAAGATATCAGTGGTGAGTATTTGTCGGAAGTAAGTCGAAATATGATCATACTTCCTTAGAAGGAAGTAAACTAATCAAATCAAATAGCAAGCTATTTGAAAGAGTTGTTAATAATTAGATTATTTTTTCGATTAAAAGTATAATTTCACCATTTCCACATGGATTTTTATCTGGTATATTATAAAAAAAAAAAAAATATATAATTGGCCATTTCAGCCCTTGAAAGGACTTTGACCTAGCTTCTTATGATCAATTGTGTTGTGCGTGTTATTAAGTTTGTACCCACTTGACCGAGAAATGGACCTACAGGCTTAACGCCGACTCCGAACAGCGATGAACGGAATGTTCTTATTCTCAAGAAGCTTTACATGGCATTTTGATTACTCTCTGAGGTTTGCCATTGTCTGCAGAGAGGTGGCGGCCGTACAGAAAAATTATTTTAATTCAAATACTTTTCTGTCGCTGCTGGGGTTCGAACCTGGGTCTCTAAGTTCTTTGACATAGCCGCCACGCACTTTAACCAACTACGCCAAGGACGCCTTCTTCTATAGCAAGCACTTTAAGCGAAAAAAATAAAAAAATCAAAAATTTAAAAATAAAAAAACCTCCTAACCAAAAACGTCCGCAAAATTCTCACTAACGCAAAACCTTCGCTTTTGGTTCAGTGGGTAGACCCGATACTGACAAAGTTAAATATTCAAACTGTCTTTTGATTGCAGATGATTTGAAAATTTTTAAGAGAACTGTTAGTGCTGTAGATTCTTATTTACTTTAAGTAGATATAAATGCAATTAATGAATGGTAAATGTGCTGTGGTAACTTATTTTAAGGGGGCATATAGGTTACAAATTTAAAAAAAAAATTTTTTTCGGGAATTTTTTTTCATAGAAGAAAACAAGATATCGTTTTAAAATTTTGCACATATATTTATTGACATTTAAAAAATACAACAAATTTTTTTTTTATAATTTTTGAAGCGGTTTTTGACGTTATTTGATTTTTTTTTAAACAATGCTAAAAAAATGGACGGTGTGCTAAATATCACAAGTCTGGAACATCTGAGAAAAAAAAAAAACAAAATTAGTCCTTGTTTGAGTGGCTATCGCCTGAACTAGTATAATTTTTTCCCGCCGAAAAAAAAAAACAAAATGGCGGCCATTTAAAAAAAGTCGATTTTCGAGGTTACAAAATCGGTCGCTATTTTGTTTTTTTTTGGCGGAAAAAAATATCCTAGTTCTAAAAATTAATTTTAATTAATTTTTTCCTCAGATGTTTCAGACTTGTGATATCCTGCACACCGTCAATTTTTGGCATTTTTTTAAAAAAATCAAATAACGTCAAAAACCGCTTCAAATTTTTTGTATTCTTTAAATGTCAATAAATATAAAGGGTGTTTTTTTTAGAGGTATAGAACTTCGAGTTGAAAGAAAACACAAGAAAATCGTTTTAATGTCCATCAATTTGGCTTTATTGAAAGGATAATTTTATGCCATTAATGTTTAAATATGATTTCGGGCATGTGGCCGCCGCGGCTGGCTCAAATAAAGCCAATTCTACAGGTCCAATTTTCAACCACTTTTTCGAGCATATGGGGCCGTATGTCGGCAATAACGCCACGAATGTTGGCCTCAAAGTCCCCTAACGTTTCTGGTTTGTTGGCGTAGACGAGTGACTTCACATATCCCCAAAGAAAATAATCCAATGGTGTCAAATCACACGATCTTGGTGGCCAATTGACAGGTCCATTCCGCGAAATGATGCGCTCATCGAATGTTTCCTTCAATAAATCGATTGTGACGTGCGCTGTGTGGCATGTAGCGCCGTCTTGTTGGAGCCACAACTCATCCACATTCATGCCATCCAATTCGGGAACAAAATAGTCGGTTATCATGGCTCTATACCGGTCTCCATTAACGGTAACTGACTCTCCAGCATTATTTCGGAAGAAGTATGGCCCAATGATTCCACCAGCCCATAGAGCACACCAAACAGTCAGTTTTTGTGGATGTAATGGCGTCTCAAGGATCTCATGTGGATTCTCTTCATTCCAAATGCGGCAATTTTGCTTGGTGACGTAGCCATTCAACCAAAAATGAGCCTCATCACTGAACAAAATTTTGCGATGAAAATCAGCATCGAGATCAATCTCATTTTCGGCCCATACACCAAAATCACGACGCATTGCATGGTCTCGCGGCTTTAATTCTTGCACAAGCTGGATCTTGTAAGGTCGCAAGCCAAGATCTTTGCGAAAAATCTTCCATAAAGTTGATGGACAAAGCTCCAATTGCTGTGCACGGTGGCGAATCGATTCATTCGGGTCCTCTTCAACATTTTGCTCTACAGCGGCAATTGTTTCTTCGGTGCGCACTGTTCGACGTCTCTGCGGATGCGTATTATCACATTGAGTAAACGTAGTGCGAAAACGACCCATGGTTAACCGAATTAATTGCTCTGATGGACGATTATGTCGACCATAAAATGGACGGAGCTTGCGGTAAACTTCGCGAACTGAACCATTATTTTCGAAATAAATTTGCACGATTTGCAAGCGTTGTTTTTTTGTCAACCTGTTCATGATGAAATGGCAAACCAAACTGAACATAAATGACATTAGAGTTGCCAGATTTGACCACAAAATGCCAGTTTTATCTCTATTCGAAAAACAAACCCCTAAAAAAACACCCTATATGTGCAAAATTTGATAACCATATCTTTTTTCCTTCTATGAAAAAAATTTCCAGAAAAAAATTTTTTTTTTAAATTTGTAACCTATATGCCACCTTAAATTAAAAAAACCTTTTTTAGCATGTTACGTTATTAATAATTTTTCGTTAGACGGGTGAATGAAATTCTTCACAAGCTTATTCAAAGATATTGTAAACATTTTTTGGGATCCCTATTCTGTCAAGTCCTTATACACTTCATTCGTCAGAGTGAAACTTTAATCGCTTGGAGTGAGTACAAAAATAATTTTTAAGATTCGCTCTGCGTCACATTAATTTTGATGAGCCTGTGCCTTCATATGATGCCAGAAGAAAACCGTTAGGGTGAAGCTCTCTCTGTGATATGATGACATTATTGTCGCTATTATTTATTTATGATATTGTTGTAGCAACTGTAGATTGCCCATCTCTTTTGCAGTTAATTAACGTTAATGTTTCTCAAAGATCTCTTAGACACTCAGATTTATTTTATCTAGGCACTTGCCAATAAATAGAGCTTATATTAAATATTTTGTCATCTAAGCGTATTTTGAATTTTACATCTGTTAAAAAAATTTCATTTTGTCATTATGCTAGTCAGTTAAAAATATTTCATTTGACTGTATATGTAAAGAAATAAATAAATAAATAAATAAATAAATAAATGCATATAAGAATTCTTCAATACTTACGAATCAAAAGTTGCAGTTGATGGTAGCGAAAGCTTGTGAAGAATATCGCTTATTAACTTGAATTGAACCAAGTAACTTGTTACTTTAAAATTGTGCGAAATGAAGGTTTTGCGTTTTTGGTCAATAGTAAGCTTGACCAATCGTGTAAGCTTAAAGTGCAAATTAAGTTTTTTTTTTTAAATAAATTCACTTAGAAAACAGATATAATAAAAAAGATTAAAGTATGAAATAGATTTTTTGGTATAGATTTCAGAAAACGATAGAACAACAAAACTGAACAACTAGCACTTAGTTGGATTTGTAATATCACGCCATGTAGCACTTGCCTCAGATTCAATTTAAGAATATCCTACATATATTTCACTACATATTCTATCTTCCTTTTCACAAGTCTATCATCCTATTTTGCATCAAGGCAGACTTGACTGTATAAGTGTAAGATTTGAAATCCTGATAAATAGTGATTCCACATCATATTTGACTTCATATTCGTGTTCAGAAACCTAAAAAACCCGTGCATAATGAATTTCAAAGTGATTCATTGATTCTTTATCCCTCAAGATGTTTTGACATAAGGATGGTATTTAATTTCTGACCTCAAATTCAGTTTCAGCGACCAAAAAAACCCTCATATATATATATAAAATAATCAGGATTATATGCAAATTACTACTTTTTTAGATATTTTTTTACAAAAAAATTGTATTTTTTGAAAAAGAATTACCCATATATATTGGCCATTTCAAATCTTGAAAGTACTTTGACTGAGATTATTATGATCAAATTGTGTTGTGCCTGTTATTAAATGCTTGTATCAAAATAGTCAAGAGCTGAACTCACCTACTAGTTTTTTGTTTTTTAGAGCTTGGACTCGAATCTGACATCGAATTGACATCGAATGTTCCCAGCACTTTTGGACGCACTTCTGCCACATCTGCCACCAGCAAAGAAAGAATTTTTTAAAAATAAACATATTGTGCAAGATATCCAGACATAAAATAAGTTTTTATAGAGTTTTTAAAGAAGAGGTCGTAATTTTCACCCAATATAAGTTAAGTTCAGTCAACTTTAAACACAATGTTCTTTACGAAACGGATTTTATTTTCTTTTCCTTTGGTTTATTTCACACACAAACTTTGACATTCAAATACTTATCGATCAAAACCAATATTGTTGGCTTTTCTGATTATTCTGCATGAGACAACTTACTGTGATGCGGCATAAAATGAGTGATATTCCTCTTTATTTGCTAGTAAAGCCATGAAGAAAACATTTGTCATCATCAATCTGCAGTTGAATTTAATTGTTGACATTATATTTGTGCTGCCAACTGTATTATGCTTAAGCCATCTTGTGATAAAGAGTTGTCATGCCAACACTTTTTGCATTTCTCTCAGTGGATTCAACATTTATTCAATAAATCTAATTCAATAAAGAGAGCAGCTCAACCGTAACATTTTTTCTTATATTTATAATAAACTAATCTATAGTGTTGCTTACATAAATAATGCTGCCAGAAAGATAATTAGCTAAGCAAAAAGAAAGAAATATCTCTACCACGTGTCCTGTCTCATTGGGTAAAAATGTGCTGCATCAGTTATTTTTTTTTTTTACATAAGAATTGAAAAAAAAGAAGAGAAGTTCTTAGCAACAGTCAGCTTAATAAAACTTAAGGACATTGCCTGGATATAAAGTCATTCTGAATATGTTAATGAAGTTTCATGTGTGTGTTTAAGTAGCCTTAAACAGAATGCATACATTTTGCTTACATTTTTATTTCTTTGGGTTTCTTCTCCTTCTCTTCTTCTTATGGTTTATGATTTATGCCCTGTCTGAAGTTTATTCAATGTTTTTATCAACAGCAGAACTAGACAGATCTCAAAACATTTTAATTTTTAACTTTCTTCTACGTAGTATCCAATGTATTTGTTATTTTATACAAACTAATTTACAACGAATTAAATTTCATAAATTCAGTTATAAGATATTTTGGGACAGCTGGTATAAATTACGAAGATACAGTCAAGAAGACCTTTTTCCTTTAGGTCAAAAACATATTTTACTCAATGAAGTAAATTTCAAGAAAGTATTTCACTGCAACGAATAAAGGAATATTTTAAATGTAGAAAATATCTGTTTCATTTTAATTTATCATCAAAACTTTATTTTTAAAAAGAAATTAACTGTATCTGCTGCTCTGAGAAGACTTCAAACTGCTCTTTGTGCCTGAAGCGCAATTCGATTCAAGTGGAAATAATTAAATCATCGGATTAAGTTTAAAGCTTGAATGTATAATAAAAAAAAAATGTCTGAAGATAATTTAGAAACAAAATGTATAAGTCTATAAAAACAGAAAAGGAAAAACACTCCACAAAAATGACAACAACATGTCAATTCTCCTTAAAACCCGAACAAATTAAATAAAATATTTTATCCAGGTCCGGCTGACATATTCCATTGGTGGAGTATATTAATTATAAAAGGTTTTTCAACAAGAGGTGTAGGGTTGCAAAGGCGTATAAGTGAACTGCTAGTAACTTGACAGTTGTCCAGTGTTGCCATTTCTTATTTATTAACATGGGAAATTTACCATCAAATGCTATTCAGTGAAAGAAAGAACAAAATTTGGTGCATTATATTACCACAATTGCTTTTCCTCGTTATTATGAGTATTTTGAGAAATATGTGCGCAACATGATCAACAAATTCTAAAAGACTGGCATGATGTGAAGATACCTAAACGACTACACCCTACCTGTTTGATTGAAGATATCAACGCATTGAAGGCAAGTATTGAAAACCACCCAAGCACGTGAATTCATCACCGTGCTCAAGAACTCGACCTCTCCACGTTTGCATTGCAGTGTGTGAGTATTGACAAAAGATGTGGCTATGCATGTGTAACTACAAAGTCTAAGAATTGGAACCGGCGGAACATCATGAGTGCCATACCGAAATACCGTGTTCCAAAACGAAGCTTCGGTACACAAAAATTATACCGAAATGTGAGAGAATATATTTAGACCCAAAATGTTCCGAAAATCATAAAAGTAGAAAAAAGTGAAAGAAAAAAGGCGTGTAGACACTAGGCACATCACTATCGCCAACTTGACAACTTGGTGTGATGAATGTCATGTTTTTCAATTGCCTGCAGAGACTTGGCGATGGAAGTCGGGCACACGCTTAATGTTTTCGTGGAATCGCTTAATTCGCGAAACGAAAATAGCTTTTTGTCATCGTCCGTGCAGAAAGAAATTGAGATTGCTGCGAATGAGGACAAAAATATAACAAAAGAACGAGTTGAAATTACGACTCTATCATTTTACGGTTGGCATTATTATTTATCTTTTTATAAAAGAAGTTTTTGATGAAAATAACTTGCTTCTTGTTTCAAAAGCGGAGTGCATCGACTACATTAAGAATTGGATTGTTCAGTTTTATCACGTCTCCACTTTTGTTTGGGCTGAACTCGACCAACCACCAAAATGGGAATATGTTGAAGCTGCCGCAAAATTCATTGCTTCAAAAAATCGATTCGACATCGATTCGTGCGACATCGAATTGTTTGCTCAATTTAATTTTTTGAGAAATTATACAACCCTGGAAAGAAAACAGGGTTTCTATTGACCAGCGATGGATGAATTGCTTTGACTATTTCTCAAACAAGAACATTCCGTACCATCATTGCTCAATATTGTGGCGTACATTCTCTGTTTACCAGGCACTTCAACTACCGTTGAGAGAGTTTTTTCCTTAATTAACGATATTTGGTCCACCGATAAAACACGGTTGAATATATTGAGGGATATTCTATATGTCAGGTACAATGTGAAAATGACATGCCTCGATTTTTATGAATTTCTAAAGCAAAATAATAAAATGTCAGCCAAATATGTTGAAATAAATCGGATCTGATGAAAGGTATCAAAAATTGTAACAGTAACTAACCCAATGAATGAATGAATTTTATGAATTTAATAAATAAAAATACAAAATTCTTTTTAAAACACCCTTCATTTTGGTCAAATTACACAGGCAGTGAAATATTGTTTATGTGTACCGAAATTTGATGAGACATAAGTGGTCACTTTAGGTATCAACACATGTTGATGGTGATTTTTGCAAAAAATTTAGTTATTTTTACAATGGTGGCTATGTTTATAAGTAAAATTACCAAATTTGGGGATTTGAAAACACGCGTTAGATGCAGGAAATGCCAATGCAATCTCAACGAGTGACTGTTTGTTGCCCGTTGTGGGTCGGGAGCGTCATAGTACGGCCGTACCTTTCCAAAAATGACTACGGAAGAGCCGGAAGAGACATGGTAAACAAGCTTTTGTGACCGGATATGGAGTGTACGGACACCTACTACCTCCATTTTCAACAGGATGATGCTATGTGCTACTCAAGTAGGGAAATAACCAAGTTATTGCGCACGAAGTTCCTTGGTCGCGTCATATCGAGATTTTGGAGACACCTATAGGTGACCAAGATCTCACGATTTAACACTGTTAGACTGCTTCCTTTGGTGTTATGCTTTGAGTTAGGGCTACGCTAGCCATTCGAAAATAAGTCCAACTCTCAAAGCCAAGACTAAAGTTGCAGCCAAAATTGAGCCACAATTATGCGAAGGAGTTATCGAAAATTTCGAACAAAAGATTAAGATCTGCAAGTTAAGCCGAGGCAGCCATTTCAAAGATATTGTGTTTTCACCTTATTTTCAAGTATTTAATACTAGCAGTCCCGTTCCCAGCGTTACTTGGGAGTATAAATATGATATGACAACATATTTCAAATAAACACTCAAGAACCAAATATGTTTAATTCATTTTATTTAATTTGAGAATATTTCTTATTGAAATAAAAAGAGTGGCTTCTTATTGAAATGAAAATAGTTTCATCTTGGTAAAATCAAAATAAATACGATAAATTGGACTTATGGCAACACTGCAGCAGAAATTAACTGAGTGTAACTATCCACTTAAGATGGCAGCGTGCTGAGTTGTAGACTTTCACCTTTCTCTCTCAACAAAGAGCTTAAGCTATTGTTTGCTGTTATTTTTTGCTGCTTATGCAATGGCAGCATGGATTAAAATGCATGAATTCTTAAATCATTAAATAAAAAGTTTTACCAAAAACGTAGTACCCAGTAGCAGGGTCGCTTATTATAGCAATTGAATAGTGAAAGAATTATTAAAATCGGTTCAGTGGTTATCGCGTGATTGAACGATAAAAATCCGAGAGAACCCTTTTATATAATAGTATAGATATAATTTAATAACAAATTCAATAGACATCTATACAGCGGTTCGTGTTATTCGTAAAACATCCCAGCAGGAAACTGAGCACTTCATTAGCGCATTTGCAGAGCTCCCAAAAAGCAGTAGAGCGCTTTGTTCTCCTTATGGATAGAGCCTTTTTTAACATTGGCATGTAATCAGATGTAGGCCCTTCGCTCCCATTATAGTAAATAAGAAAACGTAGCGAGAAATAAGCACTTGAACTAAATACAAAGCGTCAAAATTTTAGTTTTTGTCACATGCGGGGATTGTACTGGGACTGCTGGCATTGCTCTCAAATGTCTTGACGCTCTGCTATTTCATTGCTTGATTACTTATGAACAAAATGTATAAAGAAATATAAGCTCCTCAACTCTGAACTCTGAAAAGCGCATCCTCAAGCTCATCAAAAATGTGCATAAAATGAGCTGTTTCTAGGAGCGCTTTTTATTTTCCCGCTGGGATATTGTACACCTCTCGTTGGTACACTCTATATATTTTTTTCGTTTTTTTTTAGCTTTGAACCAAGGATTTCAAGTGTAATAACTATTTAGTCAAGTCTGCCTGGATTCAAAATGGGTGAATAGATAAGTGGGAGGAAATGTTCAATCAAGTGAAACATGTGTAGGATATTTTTAGCTTTACGGAAAGCCATAGAAACATATGAATTGGAATCTGAGGCAATTGTTATGCTTTTACCTCTCATCCACAAACGTTTTTAGGTTAAATCATAGGACCATGGCCTGGCCGGGATTCGAACCCGGAACCTCTGGGGTGGCAATCGAGTACGCTACCTACTCGACTACCGAGGCCGCATTGAAATATTGAAATACTTGCACAAAATTTATTTTTACAGAGCCTAATATTTTTTTTACGGCGTAAATCCAACGGTTCAAATCCCATGACAAGCCCCAGCGGCAAACCTCAGAATGTTAATAGTGCTATGCGAAGCTTGTTGAAAACATGCACATACTCGGTGTATTTGCAAGCCTGTGAGCAGGGAACAGCAAAGCGGCCTTTCACGTTTCCTGGCTCTTTGCTTGCGAACTGGAGCCAATTTTTTTTAGTTTTTTCATTTCTCGCTCGCGATGCCGAGCTGTTTTCAAATTACCTGAAGTTCATGCTAAGTAAGAAGTTCAAGCTCGAGAGCCCGAACAATTTCTAAATATTCTTTAAATAATCAAATGATAGAATTTTTGTTGCTAACGCAAGTGAGCTCAAACCATTTATTTAATTTCTGCCGCTCCCACTCGATAGCCGGAAATCAGCTCTAGCTTCCGAGAGGGAGCTACGAGTGAGCGAGTTTTACTATTCTATACTAAGTTTGAATATGGTTTAAATATTTTACAAAGCATTTTTTCCAAATGGTTTTTAATTTCAAGGAATTTTATCTCAAGCGTGTGTCTTAAGTTATTGACTGATGAAGGTGTATCAAACTTGTCTTGATATCGAGATGCAAAACGCACGCTGGCAAAATTAAATTCAGCTTTGCACCCTCACAACCCTCTTTACTTCAATATCTGAGTGAGAATATTCTTATAAATCAGGCCCTATAACATGTTTCTTTAATCCTCTTAGTTGCGCTCGGTGTGCATCCAAAAGGCGTTAAATTTTAAAATAAAATTCTGAAAAAAAAAACAAGAAAACACCCAGCAGTGTTTGTGTATTTTAATATTCTTAAGGCGTTAAATTTCTGCTTTAGTCAAGTGTTAAGGATGCGCCATGGTTATTTTCTTCTTTAGATACATGACTAAATATTCCAAAGTTATGTTAAGTTTAAAAGGTTAAACGATGTTAAATTATCACTCCAGCTAAAATTTAGCAATATTTGCATGCCGCGGAAAATTCTGGCTTCATCAAATATGAGTTGTAACCTTGAGAATTTTCTTAGCATCTGCAGTTGCAAAACCAGTTCAATTGAAATAATAAATCAACACCAACTCATTCTTTATTGACTCGAGCCTAAAATTTTTTAAAACTCTTATTTCCTCTCTCATTTTTGTCTGCTCAAGTTAGTATCAACAAGAAGCTTATGCCAACCTCCTTTTTTTTTGCAAGCCATGAATAACTTTTGATCAAAAATGTAAATTTTAACATTATAAATCCCTGATTCAATGAGTGAGTGGATTACTTGTGGAAAACAACACATGTGTTATTCTAAGAAGTAACATTAATTGAACGTTTCCATAGAGGCTGAAATAATATTTTCCCTTATTTTAAAATAAAACAAAAAAAAAAAAATCAAATAATTCAAGGCCACTTTTGAAGTGACTTCAGATTATATGAATTAAATATGATAAGTTGCAAAAACAAAATATGAAAAAAAAGATATTGTAAAAGGTAAAAATGAAACAGCAGATAATCACATTAAATGTATTTACAGGATTAACATGATAAAAACATTGGCAGTAATCAAGAAAAAATAAATTAGAATTAGAAATTCACAATTATTCACATGTTAACCATTTAATTTCAGCACAAACAAAGCTTAATTAAAGCAAAAATTCAGAGAAATAGGATTTATTAGTTTATGAGCAAGAAAGTGAAATAAGTTGTTATATCGTAAAGATTTCTATAAATGTAAGTATATAAATAAACATGGTTTTAAGCTCACAATGTTTGAGCTTTTTAGTTAAAAAGTAGTAGCTAAATTTTAGTAAAATTAAGTTTTTTTTTAAGGAGTTTTGGTTTTGAAGTGAAACTTATTTGGCGCGGCGAGTGAAATTTCGGTCTCTTATTCATGACGATGTATTCGTGAAGCTTGTAATATTGTCAAAAGCAAATATTTATAAAAACATTTTTGCCACAAGCAGGCATTAAACCTTGGACTATCGTGAGAGATTCATAACAATATATCCTTGAAGGTATAAACACTCAAGGTTGTGTTTTAAAAATCGCTTAAAGAGTTTATCTTATAAATAAAAATGAATGTATGTTAAAATGATGAAACTTCGTGTATAGAAGTTTTTTGGTACGAGACGGGTCATGGGGCTATCAATTTTGATCCATCTTGAACACCTGAGGGCGCTGTAGTACACATTTTTACAAAACCGCCATAAACTCACAAGCCACGCATGCGACTAAAATGAAAATCGGTATATAGTAATTTACAGCTACAACAAGTGTTTTAACGCTATTTTCTTGAATCCAACTTGAACATCAGATGGCGCTGTAGTACAAATCTTTTACAAAACCACCTAAAACTCCCAAACCTCTCATGCGATTAGAATAAATACTGGTATATAGTGGTTTTCAAGTAAGATGAGTGTTTTAACGTTATCTGTTTTGAGCCATCTTGAATACCAGAGGGTGCTGTTGTAAAACTTTTTCGCAAAACCACCTAAAACTCAAAAATCTCTCATGCGATTAGAATAAAAATTAGTATTTAGTGCTTTTCATGTACGTTGAGTGTTTTGCTGCTATCTCTTTTGAGCCATTTTAAACACCAGATGGCGCTGCAGTACAAATTTTTTTCAAACCACCTAAAACTCCCAAACCGCTCATGCGATAAGAATGAAAATTGGTATATACTGGTTTTCAGATACGATGAGTTTTTAAATACTATCTTTTTTTTATCCACCTTGGTCACCGGATGGCGCTGTAGTAAAATTTTTTTACAAAAATCGCATATATATACCCCTACGTTTAAAAAACGTAAACGGGGTATATGACTTTTGTCACTCCGTTTGTAACGCCTATAAGGAGGCGTGGGAGGTATAAAAAAGTATATATATTCTTGATCAGCATCACCACCCGAGTCGATTTAGCCATGTCCGTCTGTCTGTTTGTCTGTCCGTCTGTCTGTCTGTGATGACGATTACAGCCGTAATCGGATGAAAACCACGCCTAACTCCCATACAAAGTGACTTTATAAAAAATGAAAAATCTCTAAAATTTTGCATATAAACTTTGTTATTTAATATAGATTCAGAGTATGAAATTCAACCAAATCGAGTGAAAACCACACCCACCTCCCATACAAAGTGACTTCATTAAAAAAGTGACTTCATAAAAAAATTTTCTGTTAAAACTATGACGAAAATGGTTTTACAAATAAACATGTTATGAACTGCTTAAGACTTTGGATATACTTTGGTTCGGACGTGGGGGTATTTTAACTTCGGCCCAGTCGAAGATCATTTCCTACTAGTTTTAGTTGTTTTTTTAGGATGCATATGCAAATATTTACAAAATATAAAATTTTTTTTAAACATAGTAAAATTGAAAAAATTTCCGTTATTTTGGTCTCAAAAACCCTTACATGGTTCGATACTGCGAAAATTTTTATTACAATGACATTTTAGAAGCGAGATCTTTCCCTTAGCAAAACCGGCGCACCAAGATTTGATGAGTAAAGATTTTTCGTTTAACTAACATAAAAAAAATTTCGTCAATTTGACCCCAAAAACATGAACATATCTTGAAAACTATTGAATGCAACATTGTTGCTCAAAAATGAGAAAAAAACAATCAGAAATTCAATTTTGTGACTTTCGATTCAAATATTTCCTCTGCTTTTGACGTAGAATACGTCATTCTCGGAGGTAAGTAGGGGGGTTGATAGTGATCAGGTGTCGGTATTTATATCACTTTTTGAGCCTTTGGTGGGCCTAAAGTACTGATCGTAGAATGTTGATGTTAACACTTGTTGGTCTGCTTGATCCTCAATGGGAGAAAAATTCATGTTTGAACTCTCTAACTTATATAAATTTTACACAATTACATAAAATATAAAGCCAACATTTGATGTTTTTGTTTGTTTAAGTTTGCTACCTATTTATCGACAGTTTCCGGTTTTATCGACAAAACCATAAAATTTGTATGGGAGCCCCCCTAAGGAGTGGTCGGAGGGAATAGGCGTCGAAGGCAAAAATGTTCCTTTTGGGAAAAGTAATGGGGGTCGGTGATACACATTAACCTTTTCCGGCACTCTTTTAAAGGTCATATGCTCAGGTGTATGGAATAAATAAGCAAAAACCATAAAATTTGTATGGGAGCCCCCCTAAGGAGTGGTCAGAGGGAATAGGTGTCAAAGGAAAAATGTTCCTTTTGCAAAAGTAATGGGGGTCGGTGATACATATTAACCCTTTCCGGCACAAAAACCATAATATTTGTATGGGAGCCCCCCTAAGGAGTGGTCGGAGGGAATAAGGGTCAAACGCAAAAATGTTCCTTTTGCAAATGTAATGGGGGTCGGTGATACATATTAACCCTTTCCGGCACAAACACAATAAAATTTGTATGGGAGCCCCCCTAAGGAGTGGTCGGACGGAATAGGGGTCAAATGCAAAAATGTTGCTTTTGCAAAAGTAATGGTGGTCAGTCATACCTATGAACCCTTTCCGGCACTCTCTTAAAGGTCATATGCTCAGGTGTATGGAATAAATATACAAAAACCATAATATTTGTATGGGAGCCTAAGGAGTGGTCGGAGGGAATAGGTGTCAAAGGAAAAAATATTCCTTTTGCAAAAGTAATGGGGGTCGGTGATACATATTAACCCTCTCCGGCACTCTTTTAAAGTTCATATGCTCAGGTGTATGGAATAAATATTTTGCTAAATATTTTTTAAAAAAGATGTCATCAAAAGCGAATTGAATAAATAATTCTACGTCTTGTGTTACGACATAGTCGAAACTACTGTATCTTTTTTATACATTTTGTTAATTTTTTTTCTGTCTTAAAGCTTCATCAAAATACTATGAAAACCTTACTGCAAAAATACAGTTAGTTGAGTATACATATTTTAAATATGTTTTTTAAAAAGTTCTGAAATATTAGAGTTTTCCTCAAAAAAAGACTCAAAAAGTATTTATGTTATAAAAATAATTTAAATTTCAATTTGCAAATTTGTAACTATTTTTCAAAAGCTATAAAAGCTCTTATAAGCAAAAGTTGTTTCAATTTCACGCAAAAATTAAAAACCGTTTTTGTGATTCAAAAACAAGGCCTACCCATTGATTTTTTTGAAGGAATTTTTGTTTTTCTAATATTGTGGTTTTATATTTTTGAATAAAATTAAAAGCTAAAAAAATAATTCATGTCAATTAGAAATCTTATCTTAGTATTTCTTACTAATCGAAAGTTATAGCCAATAATCTATATCCATATCATTTGCGGATGTCCTGCTATTGGGAAACTGTAACCGGTAGTGGAAAATTACAGTGGTGTCAAACCATGGGTCTAAAAAAAGTTTTGAATATAATTATTATGTTTCGATTCCGAAAAAGCAATTATTTTCATAAAAATCTCTTCTCTATTTGATTATTATTTACTTCAAGACAAAAACCATCGTAACCTTCATCTGAAAAAGTTGTTATGGGTCATACATGATCCATGTGTAATTAAAGGCTGTGTTGGGTTAAACAAACGAGATACTTTTTGTTCTCTGGGCGTCTTATGAAATTCAAAAATATTTAAGAAAAACTCAAAAGAGTCAAAAGTGCCATTCGTTTTAAACAGAGCGATCATTAAATAAATCTGTAAATTTGTAAAAGTAAGTGTACCATGTCAACTTCATTTTATTTAAAGTAACTTTCAGCTGAAGTTAAATTTATTAAATAATCACAATCTTGTTTTCCCCAGATAAAGTATCTGTGGAAACGCTTTGAGGTCTTCTTGAAATTTTGTTAAAATTTTGAGTTTATTTTACGTTAATTTCGATGGAAATTATGTATAAATAGCGGCTGTTATACACAACTTTATGAATAACTTTGAGTAACTGGAATATACCTATAGCCTTTACAACTAACTAAAAATCAAAATTGCTGGCCCATCCTGTTTGCTGGTCCATCCTTAACCAACAAACAGAATTCTGGTTGATTTTTTCATATGAATAAGTGGCTTTACTCGTTTTCTGCGAAATATTTTACGTTTCGTCGGTCGGTCCACCTGCTTCACCTGAGGCTTTTCAGCATTACATTATTGAGCTGTTAAGACCTACGTGCCATAGCACAGAATAATTTAAATTCTCAGCTTGGATAACTTGGCGCAGCCAAAGCTACCAATACCAAAATATTTTTATTTGCATATTAAAAGCTATTTTAACTACTTTCCCCTCACCTCTGCTTTACTTGTATTTTCTTCACAGAGCGCGGCCAACAAAGTTCATATCGAAGGTCATCATAAGTGGCATCTGGCTGTTTGCACTAACCTTTGCCATACCGTGTGCCATAGCGTTTCGCGTGGAACTAGTGCACGAGCGTTTTAAAGGTATCTTCAAATGGCTTCAGATAAAAATGTTTTGCTTATTCTTTTTTTTTCTGGTGGTTGCATATTTTGCAGAGAATGATATTATCTTCAATGTGACACGCCCATTTTGCCTAAATCAAAACTTATCTGAGGCTCAGTTGCAAACGTATCGCTATACATTGGTCTTTGTGCAGTATTTGGTGCCATTCTGTGTCATCAGTTTTGTTTACATACAAATGGCAGTGAAATTATGGGGCACTCGAGCGCCCGGAAATGCACAGGACTCCAGGGATATCACGTTGCTGAAGAACAAGAAAAAGGTTTCTATTTCATGTTGATGTTTGTGATGTTGGTGTTTGTGCGTTTGTTTTTGTAATTATTTTGCATTTATTCATTGTTGTTTGTTTTTGTTGTATTTGTTGTTTTGTAGAAATGCCTTAAGTCAGTGTTTGTTGAGCCTTTTTTATGTTTTTCCATTAATGTTGTTGCCGGGTTAGCTGGTAAAGCTGCCTTTTTTTAAGTCTTTTTTATGCCCTATTGGTTAACCTTTCTTTACGACCAGGTCATAAAAATGCTGATCATTGTTGTGATTGTCTTTGGACTCTGCTGGCTGCCATTACAACTCTACAATATTCTTTATGTAACAATACCGGAAATAAATGAGTATCATTTCATCAGCATCGTTTGGTTCTGCTGTGATTGGTTGGCAATGAGCAACAGCTGCTATAATCCCTTCATCTATGGTATCTACAATGTGAGTATGGGTGAAAGTGGCGGAAAAAGTGGATTTGGATTTGAAAGAGAACTTATGCGAGTATTGTTGATATTTTAAATTATTCCATCCTATTTTTGGTGAGCTTAAGACCATTCTGCAGCGCAAAGTCGGTTTTGTTGATAAAATGTTTTTTTTGTTGTTTTTTCCATCTGAATAACGCACGGAAAAAAGTTTAAAATTTCCCAAACAAACACGTCGAACGCACAGCCACTGAAAGAGTTAAAAAATATACTAATAGAATGTTTTTTTTTGTTTGTTTATATAATTTACTTTATGATGTATGTGATAGTATATGTGTGGGTATGAATGATTTGAATATTCTCTTAAGCATCTAGAATATGGATTCGCATAAAAATTATTAAAAAAGAATTGTGGTATTTTTATTGTGTGCTTCCTGCTACGAATGCGGATAGGTAAATATTCTTATGAAAAAAATGCTAGATTAGAATTGAAGCTCAATTTTTTAGTACAAACAAACAAACAAACAAACACAAATAAATGTTTTGAGGTGAATGTTGCTAATTGTATAAACATCCTTTTTTGGCCAAAATAATTCTTGTATTTCTAGCAATAATTCGAGAGTAAAAGTCATAAATAAAGAATGCAATCTGGTGAAAAGTGCTTCAAGTTAAACGATTAGAAATTTATAGGTAAACTATTGGGACCTAAGCTGGCTCAAGAAATACTTATAAAACTTTTTTATCGAACTCGAGAGTTTTAAAACAGTCCCCGCTTTAAATAATAAAAAAAAATAATTAAAAATTATAGTATGTGTTGATTGTAACTAATATACTGTCGAATGAAATTCAAATGGTGTGAAATTCGTTTATATCCAGAGCTTAGCTGGTTATTACCATATACTTTACAGTCAACAGCGCTTTTGTGCTGGATCAAGTGTCAAGGTTACTGTTGTAATAATCACCTGTTAGATAGATTTTTTATTGTTTAAGTGATTGCCTGAGTATAATATCAAACATCATCCAATAAGTTTTAAAGAATTTGTTACTTTGAAATCAATGCAGAAGACTCCAAATTATTTTTGGGGGTTCAAAACCCCCCAGCAGGGTTTCGAACTATACTTTTGAAATCCACAGGACTGTCTGATTATGAAGAATTTCCATGAAGCAAAGTTATATTTATTATGATTTATTATAATTCTTCATCATTGAGGCTTCCCTATCAAAGTTTAAATTGAACATGGCAACTATATTGAAAAGTAACAACTGATGTAACGTTATTTTATAGGATGAGTAGTTTTAAAGCAGTGTCGGGCAAACCAATACATAAATTTGCATACTTGTGTGTGTGCCTGAGAGAGTGACAGCGCTACGTTTTCTTGCTTAAGAGCCTGAACAGAATCAAAAATCGTTGCGACCGCCGATCTTTGTTGTTGGAAAATACATGCAAAATGTAGAAAAAAACGCAGCTCTTTTTCCGCAACGATAAATCGCACAATTAGAATCTATTCTATTTCTTCTCTTGCGACCGACGATTCTCTCTCTGAGTGCCATTAGTGTTGCCATATTTTTGCTAAGAATTGGCTGTGTTTCATGAAATTTGCTTAGTTTTTTGTTTTCTTCTGACATTTCTTGTTTGTGTGTGTTGTATTCACACAACTGAAGAGACCAACACATTGAAATGAAATAAAAAAAATATATAAATAAAAAATACTAAATAAAAGCAACCTTGAATCGTTAATCGCAATCGCATCATTCTGGACACATTCTCTGCGTTCGACGACCAGAGAGGGTCGTTGGTCGCAACGATTTTTGATTCTGTTCAGTCTCTAATGAATGCTTAACGTCAACTGCTATGCTCTGCGTTGACGAAATTACTCTCCCATTTATAGTGTACGTTTGATAAAATTGCTTTGGCAGCGTAATGTAGCCTATTCAGCCTATTGACATCTGCCAGACAACTGCTTTGCCAAATGTTCACCAAATCTTGAGGGTAATGGCTGCGTTACCAGCAACGACATCATCGAATGAACGCTCTTTTTCAATATTACGGCGGTTAAAAAATTACTTGCGCTCTACTATGAGCGAAAATCGGCTGAACGGATTGACCGCACTTAATATTCATTGGGACGTTGAAGTTCGTGTAGATGCAGTATTGGACGATTTTTTTTCTGTACCCCGACGCATTAATTTATTGAGGAAATAGTTTTGTATAGAGTATTTGTATATACTCGGAATACTAAAAACTAATATAAAAATGTTAAACCAAAATCTTATAGTTTTATAACCAATATATAATATTTTCTGTACATCAATTTTTTGATAGTTTTCTTTGTACTTAGAATACCTTATTTTTTAGCCAAAACCCCCTTAGGACCAAATCCTGTCACGGGTCTGGTTAGGAAATGACAAGCATAATTCAACAAATAAAAAAAAAACAAGCTTTCTATTAAATTAAATATTACAAAAGATAAAAAAATAGTTTGTTGTTCTCGCAAATAGTCCCATGAAAAAAATAAGCACTTTCCTCTAGCTCATTTTCAAAAAATTCTCATTACAATGGAACAATTCCAATAGTCCAACAATTTTTTCTTACATACATGCTCGAATCTCTTTCATCTCACTACTTTTACCGATTTTTGTCCCAAATCTAGTCCTAAGTGTCCAAATCCTTGTTCTATTATTTGTTTCAATTCTTGTCCTTGTTCTTTATATTGCGAAAATTGAAAATATTAAAATATTGCGAAATTGTCCTTAATATTGCTTTAGGTATGGCTTAATTTTTGTCCTTATTCCTACCCCAATCCTTGTCATAGACTTTTTAAGAATTCTTATCTGACGTCTTATCCTAAACCTTGTCAAATTTCATGCTCTAATTACTGTCCTTCTCCTTATCTTATTTCTTGTCCTAATATTTGTCCACATTCTCACCCATGTTATTTTTCTAATCCTTATTATTTTTTATTTTTATTTTATCATAACATTTATACCCATTCAATTACAATTCCATGCATTTCGGAAATATGCTTTTTTCAGTTTTTTTGGAAACCTCGTAAAAACTATCGTTGTCACGTCAAAAAATTTTAACTAAACATTAGACGTAGCTATAGTGAGTGATATTTTCACAAATTTCCAATGCAACCATAGCTTTTATGTAAAATAAAAATCGTGTTTTTAGGGGTTCCCTTTTTCGATAAGGATTAAACTGTCAGATGGTGGTGCGATCTGGCAACATTTTTATTATTTGTGCTCAGTTTGATTTGAAATTTTTTGCGGGAATGACCATCGTTTGAATCGTAAGTTCTTTCAATGGGCTCAAAATTAACTGGAAGTCAACCTACGTTCTTAACCCAATATTTTGTTCAGTGATTAGGCTAATTTTTAGCTCAATGGGCGTGTCAATAATCAAATGTGCAGTTTTTTAAGTGCAGAAAATCCACAAGAGATTCTTGAGACACCATTATATCTAAAAAAAAAATCACTGTTTGGTGCGCTTTATGTGCCGGTAAAGCCTTATATAGCTATAATTGTCGATTTTTTCGTATTCCAATTGAATGGGAAGTTTATTGAAGATATGTTTTTCCAACATGACGGCGCCACATGCCATAGAGCAGGTCAAACAATTGGCTAACTGAAGGAAACATTTGGCAAATGCATTATTTCTCGAAATGTACCAGGCAATTGGCCATCAAGATCATGCGATTTAACGCCTTTGCGGTATTTTCTCTGGGGTTTTCTCAACTAGCAACTACAAAGGACTTGGAGCATAACATTGTGCGAACCATTATCGAGATACGGCTCCATATGGGTTATTCTTTTACAAACCGCACGGATTTCGAGAAAAAAACTTGACTTCTTCAAATGTGGTAAAAAATTGTTCCTGCATCTTTGAAAAAATTTAGTTTTTACGTTTTTCAGGATTTCAGGAATTTTTTTTTTTTTCAAAAATATCCACATCAGAATATTTGACAATTTGCTGGATTATCTCCGATCCTCTTGGGTTTTGAAGTACAAGTCCAATCTTAATAAATTTAGTATTTCTTGGTATTTTTAGACCTAAAGATGTGCAAACTGGACTTTTTATTTCTTAAAAATTTATATTTTTTAAGTTATAGCGAGTTAAAGTTTGCATATAACTGTTGTTGTTATGTTGATTTTTTTATTCTTAACAGAGCACCTGAGAACAACGTTATAACAACGTAGAGCAAAACAATTCGCTGCTCATATTTCGCTCTTTTCTGTCTCTTCTTAATAGAGTGTCTGTTAGACCCCTTTTACATTGGTCAAGACTTGAAATCAACTTTTTTTTAAGTTCTCTTTTAGACTTGACGAAACCTTTTACATTGGTCAAGACTTAATTAAGTTTACTTCTTCTTTGCTTGTTTTCTATATACGGCAGCCTTACAATTTTCAGTTACAAAATACCAAACGCACGCAAGCAAGCGAAAAATGATGTGAAGCGTTTTGTCAAAACAGCGAAAAGGACAAAAGGAATATAAAAAATTGCCTAAAAATTTACGTTACAGCGTAAGTGTTCTCTTACCCTTTCGTCGCTTACGATGTGCGGCGAATTGCCTACAAACTCACAGATTTGATTTCAAGTCTTGAACAATGTAAAAGGGGTCTTAACAATAAAATGAAAGTAAGAAAAATGTAAAGCTTTCGCAAGCCGCTTGCTCAGAATGCTCGCAACTAAAATACATACAAGTTTTTTTTATTGCAATTTTCTGCTCACATTTCACTTTACTCTGTCTCTTCTTGATAGAGCGCTTGCAAACAACGACAAAACTCTTAAAATATACGCTGAACAGAATGAACGGTGTCAGCCGTCAGCACCAATTATTATTATTATTATTATTTCCATAGTTGATGGGTGCAGCGACGCGCACCGGGGGTCGCTAATATCTCAAAATTTCCAATCAACGTTAATAATTGGAGCATAATCGCAATAACGTAGTAAACAACATTTTTTTAAAAGTGTTTTTTTCGCGGATACTAGTTAGAATTACTCTCTTATACTATACTAGTTCCCAGCGTTGCTTGGGGGTATAAATATGATATAAAAAAATATTTTCATATTTCTACGATATATTGGTCTTATGGCAGCACTGCAGCAGAAATTAACTGAGTGCAACTATCCACTCAAGATGGCAGCACGGTGAGTTGTAGACTCTCACCTTTCTCGCTCAACAAAGAGCTTAAGCTATTGTTTGCTGTTATTTTGTGCTGCTTATACAATGGCAGCTTGGATTAAAATGCATGAATTCTTAAATAATTAAATAAAAATTTATACCAAAAACGTAGTACCAAGTAGCAGGGTCGTTATTATAGCAATTGAATAGTGAAGGATATATTAAAATCAGTTCTGCGGTTACCCCGTGATTGAACGATAAAAATCAGAGAAAACCCTTTTATATAATAGTATAGATCAGCTGGCGAACATGCGCTGTAAAAAATTCTATAGAAAATGTTTTAACAGTGCATAACAAAATGAATGAATTAAAATGAATGGTTTTTATTGGCGATCTCATTTTTTGTGTTCAATTTTATTCTAAAATTCTGTAAAATTTATCTCAACCTATTTATTGGATTATTTAATAAAGTAGATATTGAAATAAAAATATTGGCATGCAAATAAATACGATACATTGGACTTATGGCTACACTGTAGCAGGAATTAACTGAGTGCAACTATCCACTCAAGAGACCAGCGCGGTGAGTTGTAGAATCTCACCTCACTCTCTCAACAAGGAGCTTAAGCTATTGTTTGCTGTTAATTCGTGCTGCTTATACAATGTCAGCATGGATTAAAATGCATGAATTCTTAAATAATTAAATAAAAAGATTTAACAAAAACATAGAACCCAGTAGCAGGGTCGCTTCTTATAGCAATTGAATAGTCAAAGAATTATTAAAATCGATTCAATCGTTACCTTGTGATCGAACGATAAAAATTCGAGAGAACCCTTTTATATAATAGTATAGATATAGATAAAAACAGAAGTGAGTTAAAAAAAATGCAGGTTGGGGCATTTTTAATGCATTTTTAAATGCCAATCAGTGGAATAACGTTGCACGTGCTTGTAAAATGAATAAAAGCGAACAATCGAACTTGATGCGCAAATGCTATCGATGCTCAAAACGTTAAATAAATTTCGAAAATTGGAAAAATTTTAACTATAAAAGACTAAGAGATAGTGCTCAGTCTCATATTTCGAGAAATGGAGAGACCATAGAAAATAAAAATAAAATAAAATAGCTGTAAGTGCAGTCGTTTTTAGTAGTGGAAAAACGTTTCATCATCCATTCAATTTTTGGATATAAAACGTTATTCCACTGTAAAAACTTTTAAGCGGTAAATTTAGATGTAATTAGATATTTTATTTAATTTTTTTTTATATTTTATGTATGGTATAGTTTTATTAAATCAGAGTGTTTAACAAAAAAAACCAAAAATAAACGCCTACAATGTTTAAAACGTTTTTTATCTCTAGTAAAAAATTACAATTTTGTCGTTTACAACGTTATTCGCGATTATGCTTCAATTGAAGCCAACAGGAAAATCTGCAAGTTTAAGCTTTACATTTTCACCTTCCTGAGGTTTGCGTAACAATATGTATCAATCACAATCAAGTGTCCAGGACACAAATCTGCAGGTATTATTGACACGTTAAGCTCCATTAAATCTAACATTTATTTGAGCATAATGAAAAAAAAAAAAAATATAAAATGCTCAATTTTCACTAAATTTTCATTTTATCTAACATCATAAAATGCTTTATTTCATGCTTAGCAGAGCACCACAGCTCAGCATTCCATGTTAACATTTCTCCTTGACCATCAAACAGCATTCCACTAAATTGAATTTCAAACCAAAATTCTTTCAATGAAATGTGATAGAGACCATTTTTAAACTTCATTCCCATGTGATACAGTGATGTGCGATGAAATAGAGCCAGTGTTATTTAAATTATTTAAATCAAAAAATCTAAGGAACTTTGCATTTTTAATTTTTTTTTTAATAGGTAAAAAAGAATAATTCATTTAATTAATATTAGTCTACTAATTAATTAAGTTAAGTGTGAAACATAAACGAAAAAATTAAAAATTCAATGATATGTCCTCTTTTGGCTGTGACTTGAAATAGAGCCAGAAAACGTTACTTGATTTTAGCCATGACTTGTGATTAGAAAATTTGAAATTTTATGATATAATCCATAGAAATTATTGAAATATAATTATTTCTACCTCAATATTTGGTAGAGTATCCATTATGTCTGATAACTGCTGAGCAGCGCCTAGGCATCGAATCCACTAGTTTTTGGCACTTAGTAGCTGGAATTTTCTCCCATGCGTCCTTGATTAACCTCCAAAGATCATCTTTGTTGATTAGATGTTTGTCTTTAAGAGACACTTTAACCTGTCGCCATAAATTTTCGACAGGTTTCACTCAAAATCCTGGTGTATATTAAAGCATCCATCTTTCCCTCGAAGCGAATAAGGGGCATGTACCATATGAGAAACACCCCCAAACCATTATACTCCCACCGCCATGTTTAACAGGTTTCCATACTGTGTTGAGGGAGGAATTGGGGGGGTCTTCTCATAGAAATGCTCTCTCGGTCTGAGTTTAATAAATTAACTTTGGTTTCATCTGACCATTTTCGCCATTTGCTCGTTGGCCAATCAGCATAATCCTTTGCGAATTGAAATCGGTTGCGGACATTAACTTTGGTCAGGAATAGTATCTTCCGAGCAGGTTTAGCCTTCAATCCGTTTTTAATTAAAAGTTTTCGAATCGTTGAAGTGTCCACGTCCAAGGAATATTGTTTCTTGAGAGCGGAAGAGGTCACAAACGGATCTTTTTTTACGTGACGTAGGATTCATCTTTGCAAACTGGTACTTATTTTGGATTGTTTTCCTCTGGTGTCTTGTTTTGTGTAAACTCTAATGCGTTCTCAACCATTTTCTTTGAGCAGCCAACTATACTGGCTATTATCCTTTGGCTTTTACCTTGTTTACGCAAATTTTTTATAATTTTTCGGTTTTTAAAACTGCAGTGCAGTGGGTCTTCCCATTTTTAGACCTCATTGTTTGAAACACAAAAATTTAATTTAAAATCATAAAAATGAGAACTTTTACTCACGTGTTGTAGTAAAATTTTATTAAAAAAGATCTTTTTAAATTAAAAAATTTTTAGTTATATTGGTTGGTTCTATTTTAACGAACGCACATTAAATGCAACAATATCACAGTTTCACAGATTTGCGAAAAATAAAGGCGCAATTGTACTCAAAAACAATTGTACTACTGGCTACTTTTTAAAATTTGCTGCGCACAAGAAAAAATAATAAAAAAAAAATGTTTATAGACAAAATGTTTTCTGGATTGTGGATGGAAAAGATGGTACAAATAAGATCTTTAGGACCTTTCCATTGCACTAAATTCTTACTGTTTTAATATGTTCACTTTAAAACTAGTTAAAAGAGAACCACTTTCAGGCTACTGCGAAAGCAACCAGTTTAAAAATGTTCCTAATGCAACTAGTTCAAATATAGGGAAAAAGGAGTGTTTTTGGGGACAATTGTCTTTTCCTATGACATCAACCCGCAAAAAGCGTCAGTTCGTTCAATGTTAAAGGGTATTGTAGTGGAACTAGTACTGGTCCTTTTTGGAACTAGTTAAGAACTATTTCAAATTTGGTCCACTTTTCTGCTGGGATATTTATGGAAGAAGTGTTTTTAAACTACGTTTGGTTCAGAACATGCCAAGTTGTTACAAAAAATTTTAATCAGCAAGTGCGTGGCTCTTTTTCATCGCACATCACTGTATATTCTTGGAACTAAGATGAAGTAATGTTGCATTCCGAGTGTCACAGTCTCTGCCTATAACCAGCAACATGACCAAAACCTAGTTGACCTAAATATTTCACACGTTTTCGGTTTTTTTCGTTTTGTGTTCTGGAAATTCTTTTTATGACCTTCATTTCTCATTTGTTGTCCGCTTTTTAGTGATCAACTTTGGTTAACCTTTATTTTTCACTTGCTTGCAGTGCTTTGTACGTTTTTTGTGTGAGCGGCTTAAATTGAATATAAAGGTTGTTTGGCTTGGTCCAACAATGGGAATCCTATTACAAATAATATCAAGAATTAGACTCTCGGAATTTGCTGCTTTTTATCGGACGTACGTGACGCTTTTATAAATTGAGCGCAATACCTCATAAAACCAGATCAAACCGAAGCGCTGCATGAGAATTAAGGCAGCCTTTAATGATACGAGAAAAAAGCCAATTTTCAGCGTGGTTGAGTGTTTCGCTTCCTTTTTTTTCTTATTTTCTTTTTCCTGTTTATTTATATCTTCACATTTCTAAAAACAAAATAAAATAAGAAACAAAAATAAAAATTCTTGAAATGAAAACTCACAAGGTTTTCCTTTTTAAGAAATTTAAAAATACATGCAGCCTGCTGTGTTTGAAATAGCAGCCAGTTAATTTTGTGTCCAAATCAAGGGAGTCAATATTACGTAGAAAATTTTGTAAAAACTCTCGAGTGTAACCTGTAACCTGTAAAAGTAACCTGTTTATAAATCAAAAAATAACAATTTTTTTTTGTCATGCAGAAGGGAATGACTTTCATAATAAAAAAAGCAACATTGAGATAAATTTTAAGAATTGTGGGGACACTCAGCCATTTGCTTTGCTTTAAATTACGTTCAAGTAAAGTTTTTAAATGCATACCTTAGCTTAATAAACTATTGACTGAACAGCTAAAGTTCAGATAATATCTACATATTTCCCTAGCAAAGCTTTTCAACAAAATTTCATGCTTATTTTATCTTATATCCCAAAGGTACTAAGAAGCAATTGAAAAGTGAACTATTTTTCTTTGACTAAGTTTCATAAATAACTCAGTACAACTGGTTTGCTATCGATCATAAAATATTCATAACCAATTATTACTATTCAGTTCGCTTTGTACCATACAAGTAACGAACAGCAGCTTGAGTTGAGAGTCCTTAGCGAGGCTCGGATGGATTTTTCTTAAGTGTTTTGTTGCCAGGCAAATAAAATTGAATATGATTAATAATATTAGATTCGACGTTCAAGTATTCATCTGTGGAATTAGTTCACAAAAATTATGTGGCAGAAGAAGCCACGAAAAGAAATATGTTATAATTATCAACAACTTGTTACCGGGATATAAACTAAGAATCTGCGATGCATGGTGTCCTAGGACAGTGTCCTGAACTTTTTAAAAAATGACAGAAATATCTGGGTTACCACATAACACACGATAACTCATTAAAGTCAAGAGATATAGGACATATACTAGCATTTACCTCAGAGATTGGACTAAAAGAGGTTCTTTAAGCCCATGAAGGGCTGTTGTATGTATTTAGAACGGCTCATATAATACGTGTGCTAAGCATAATGATGTTTTAAAAACGTTGTCAACTAATTAACAACGATATTTTGACGTAGAATACGTCATTCTCGGAGGTAAGTAGGGTGGTTGATAGTGATCAGGTGTCGGTATTTACATTACTTTTTGAGCCTTTGGTGGGCCTAAAGTACTTATCGTACAATGTTGATGTTAGCACTTGCTGGTCTGCTTGATCCTCAATGTGACAAAAATTCATGTTAGAACTCTCTAACTTATATAAATTTTACACAATTACATGAAATATAAAGTCAACATTTGATGTTTTTGTTTGCTTAACCTTGCTACCTATTTATCGACAGTTTCCGGTTTTATCGACAAAACCATAAAATTTGTATGGGAGCCCCCCTAAGGAGTGGTCTGAGGGAATAGGTGTCAAAGGCACAAATGTTCCTTTTGCAAAAGTAATGGGGGTCAGTCATACATATTAACCCTCTCCGTCACTCTCTTAAAGGTCATATGCTCAGGTGTATGGAATAAATAAACAAAACCATAAAATTTGTATGGGAGCCCCCCTAGGGAGTGGTCGGAGGAAATAGGTGTTATAGGCAAAAATGTTCCTTTTGCAAAAGTAATGGGGGTCGGTGATACATCTTAACCCTTTCCGGCACAAACAGAATAAAATCTGTATGGGAGCCCCTCTAAGGAGTGGTCGGAGAGAATAGGTGTCAAAGGCAAAAATGTTCCTTTTGCAAAAATAATGGGGGTCGGTGATACATATTAACCCTTTCCGGCACTCTTTGAAAGGTCATATGCTCAGGTGAATGGAATAAATATATAAAAACCATAATATTTGTAAGGAAGCCCCCCTAAGGAGTGATCGGAGGGTATAGGTGTCAAACGCAAAAATGTTCCTTATGCAAAAGTAATGGGGGTCGGTCATACATATTAACCCTCTCCGGCACTCTTTTAAATGTCATATGCTTAGGTGTATGGAATAAATATTTTTAAAAAAGATGTCATCAAAAGCGAATTGACTAATTCTACGTCTTGTGTTACGACATAGTCGAAACTACTGTATCTTTTTTTTTTTTATAGACATCAGTCGTTTTTTTCTTCAATTCACCCATTAACTAAAGGGTGATTTTTTTGAGGTTATGATTTTCATGCATTAGTATTTGACAGATCACGTGGGATTTCAGACATGGTGTCAAAGAGAAAGATGCTCAGTATGCTTTGACATTTCATCATGAATAGACTTACGATCTGCCACAACGTCGAATTTTCAGTGAATGGGCCCTAGAAAAGTTGGCAGAAAATCCGCTTTTTTATCGACAAATTTTGTTCAGCGATGAGGCTCATTTCTGGTTGAATGGCTACGTAAATAAGCAAAATTGCCGCATTTCGAGTGAAGAGCAACCAGAAGCCGTTCAAGAACTGGCCATGCATCCCGAAAAATGCACTGTTTGGTGTGGTTTGTACGCTGGTGGAATCATTGGACCGTATTTTTTCAAAGATGCTGTTGGACGCAACGTTACGGTGAATGGTGATCGCTATCGTTCGATGCTAACAAACTTTTTGTTGCCAAAAATGGAAGAACTGAACTTGGTTGACATGTGGTTTCAACAAGATGGCGCTACATGCCACACATCTCGCGATTCTATGGCCATTTTGAGGGAAAACTTCGGAGAACAATTAATCTCAAGAAATGGACCGGTAAGTTGGCCACCAAGATCATGCGATTTGACGCCTTTAGACTATTTTTTGTGGGGCTACGTCAAGTCTAAAGTCTACAGAAATAAGCCAGCAACTATTCCAGCTTTGGAAGACAACATTTCCGAAGAAATTCGGGCTATTCCGGCCGAAATGCTCGAAAAAGTTGCCCAAAATTGGACTTTCCGAATGGACCACCTAAGACGCAGCCGCGGTCAACATTTAAATGAAATTATCTTCAAAAAGTAAATGTCATGGACCAATCTAACGTTTCAAATAAAGAACCGATGAGATTTTGCAAATTTTATGCGTTTTTTTTAAAAAAAAAGTTATCAGGCACTTAAAAAATCACTCTTTATATTTACTTGTTTAATTTTACATATATACGAATTTTTCTTAAAAAAAAATGCTAATTGTTAAGTTTCTAATAGCACAGTTGGTTTTACAGGAACTTTTATTCAAAAATCTTAAATATGTCTGTGACAACTAATTAGCAACGATTCCAAAATACAGTAAGTTCATGTAAAAAATGTATTTAAAACTAAGCAAAAGTTATGCTTAAGGTCTAATATTTTGTTGGAAAACCTTTTTGCTTCAAAACCGCTGCACATCGTTTTTGCATTGAGAGGATCAGGTCTTGGCATCGCTTTACCGGTATATCGTACCAAGCTTCTTTGACTCTTGCATATAAATCATCCAGATTTGTTACGTTTAGGGTGCTTACGGCATTTTTCACATCGTCCCATAAATGCTCGATAGGATTTATGTCAGGGCTTGACGATGGCCAATCAAGAACTGTCATAGCATTTTGAACAAAAAAATTGTTGGTAAGTTTTGCCGTATGTTTGGGGTCATTATCTTGCTGGAATGACCAAATCACTGGCATATTGTTTTCTGCCCAAGGTAGCATAACATTGCTTAGTATATCAACGTATTGTTCCTTGTTCATTGTGCCAACAATACGATGAATTGGACCAACGCCATTCCATGAAAAACATCCCCAAACAAAAATCTAGCCACCGCCATGCTTAACAACCGAAGAAGTGTACCTGGGATCAAGTTCCTTGCCTTTTGGACGTCGGATATACTTTCTTTCATCAGGACCAATGCGATTAATCTTTGTTTCATCACTCCACAAGACGTATTTACACTGGTTTACTGTCCAAGCTGCATGATCTTTGGCAAACCCAATACGACGTATTCTTTGCGAGAGTGTCACCATAGGTTTCTTTCTTGCAAGTCTTCCAGCATGAAGGCCAGCTTCCACTAAACGGCGGGCAACGGTTCTTTTTGATACACTGATGCTAGTTTCATCCATTATTTCACGCTGGATAACAGCTGCGCTCTTCCTTGGATCAGCTTTCGACAGTCGGATGATCTTTCGATCAATGTGCACAGAAGATTTGCGCGGTCTTTTATGGCGTGGTACATTTTCCGTGGTTTTATATTTGCGAAAGTTAGTGATAGCATTGAACACCATCCTTTTAGAGCATTTCAATTGTGTCGCTATGCGTCCGTATGAAAGTCCAGTCCAATTTAGTTCAATTATAGCCTTGCGCGTACTTGGCGTGCAGCTCTTGGCTTTTCCCATTTTATGAAATGTTACTAATACAGTCTTTTATTAAAATTACGTTAAGTCACTTTAAAACAATAAATACACTGAAAAAAAATGTTTTGAAATTGACGACAATTGTTATTAATTTGATGATATTTGTGTTTAAAAAATAGCTTGCAACAAATTTCGTCAAAGTAAGAGCAAATGTATTTAAAAATTTTGAAAAACATATGAAAAAAAAGTCAAATTAACAACACATTTTGTGAACACATTGTGTTTAATTTTAAGCTAACTTTTTTTTTCAGTGTACTTACCAAAATATTCACAAACTTTGCATAAAAAGTATTAAATCCCTAATGTTAATAAATCGGTGTTAATAAGTTGTCAATGGCAAAAATAACGTTTTCCGACTAAACCTGATTTCACTGCAATAAATTACATGTGACTGTCACTTTTTTTTTTGTAATTGTAAAAGAAAGGAAAGTAAAGAAAGAAATAAAAAAAAAGAACCGTTACATTGCCAAACGATAGCGCAATGTGGTAAAGTGCAGCATTTTTGACATCGTTGTTAATTAGTTGACAACGGCTGTAGTTGAAGTTTTCTTCAGTTCATTGCCTTTTGTTTGGCATTCCATGGGTCTTTTGGCTTGTGTTTATAACTTTTGTTATGTTATGTTATGTTATGTTATGTTATGTTATGTTATGTTATGTTATGTTACGTTGTGTTATGTCATATTATGTTATGTTAATCTATGTTATGTTTTGTTATGTTATGTTAATTTATGTTATGTTATGTTATGTTACGTTGTGTTATGTCATATTATGTTATGTTAATCTATGTTATGTTATGTTATGTTATGTTAATTTATGTCATGTTAAATTATGTTATGTTATGTTATGTTATGTTGTGTTACATTGTATTATGTTATGTTATGTTATGTTATGTTATGTTATGTTATGTTGTATTATGTTGTGCTATGTTATGCTATGTTATGTTATGTTATGTTATGTTATGTTATGTTATGTTATGTAATGTTATGTTATGTTATGTTGTATTATGTTGTGCTATGTTATGCTATGTTATGTTATGTTATGTTATGTTATGCTACGTTACGTTGCGGTATGTCATGTTATGTTATGTTATGTTGTGCTATGTTATGTTATGTTATGTTATGTTAATTTATGTCATGTTTTGTTATGCTATGTTATGTTAATAATACGCTATATTATTTTATATGTATTGTGTTATGTAACGTTGTTAATTATCGAGTCGAATCACCATTTAACCATGGAATACCAACCAATGTTGGATATTTTCTTATTAATCTTTTGTAGTTAAAATATAAAATACATAATGTTCTTTATCTTATATTTTTAAAATATTTTCTTCTTTATTACATATCACTCACATGCATGCTCCGAAATACAGTCAAAAAGGCAAAAGCACTAATATATCTCACATACAGCACGACGAAATCTTCAGTATGAAATTCTCCATGGAGCAGTCAATATCTATGCTGCTCGTCTGTTTATGCGCTCAGTTTTATCAGATCGTCTTCTTACACTGAATAAAATTTTACTTCACTTAATTTATGTAAAATTTTATTTTCACTAGCTTACATATAATTTTTTAATCAAGTAATTTAATTTCTCAATAAATAAATAAAAATAAATAACTGGCCATTTCAGTCCTTGAAAGGACTTTGACCTAGCTTCTTATGATCAATTGTGTTGTGCGTGTTATTAAGTTTGTGCACAATTGACCGAGAAATGGACCTACAGGCTTAACGCCGACTTCGAACGGCGATGAACGGAATGTTCTTATTCTCTAGAAGCTTTACGTGGCATTTTTAATACTCTCTGAGGTTTGCCATTGTCTGCAGAGAGGTGGCGGCGGTACAGAAAAATTATTTTAATTAAAATAATTTTCTGTCGCTGCTGGGGTTCGAACCTGGGTCTCCAAGTTCTTTGACATAGCGGCCACGCACTTTAACCAACTACGCCACGGACGCCACTTAATTTCTCAATACTTTACTTTATTTTAACACATATATTTCTCTTTGTAATAATTTTCTATTATTTATTCATCCATCATTTTTAATTGAAATAAGTAATTAAAAGAAGTCAGAAGACTGCATGTACCTCATTTAATTTATACTTGTCTTTACCTAGTCGTTTCCTTTCTCTTCATTTATTTTTTCCTAGCCCGTATCTTTTCCTATACTTTTTTGTTTTACTTTTATCAATTTCTCTTTTCTTAGCTATTATTATTATTTATATTGAAAACGAGTTATTGAGCTCTAGGCCAATCATGTTGAGAACAAGACAACATGAAGAACAAAGAAGGCGACAGCCAACAACAACAACAACAACGGCTCTGTATAGAGCCAATCACAACAGCTTTGACTATACAGACTGTTTCATTGGTCGCTACACCAACTCATCAGTAGTCTTTTGTGTGACTTTACACTGTGATCCACTCAAGCTACTTAGGTTCTAGTTATACTGCCAATATGCCGAGAAAGTTACCCGGAATTTTATTTTTGGCAGAGAACGCTTGAATTTTTGTAACTGAGTTCTTATCGACATTAGATGCAAGCTGTACCAAGGTTAACCTAAATCGTATCATACTTTTAGGCCTAGCCTTAATTCATGTGCATCTTCGAAACTCGATCACGTGGTTTGCCGCTATCAGAGCATATTGAAGTTGTTGTTATTTTTGCTTTTTAGCTCCTCCCTTTTTCCACACTTCCATTTTTAGGGTTCAGTTAGTTTAACTGATGGTACACCTAACATGGTGTGGAGACCATTTTGTTATGAAAGACTTTGTTGTTTATGTGATTAACACACAACTAATGATTTTCTTAACATTTTACGGGCGTGCTCTCCCAGAAATTTTAAATCTTAATATTTTTGAATACGGCCTTTCATTATTTATATTGAAAACGAGTTATTGAGCTCTAGGCCAATCATGTTGAGAACAAGACAACATGAAGAACAAAGAAGGCGACAGCCAACAACATTTCTATTATTATTATTATTATATATTCTAAGTTTGGCTTTACCTTAATTTCGCTTTTAGCTTTTCAACCTTTGTGAATTCCATAAATAAACTCAATATATAAACTGTGTGCAATAGCAAGTCAACTTGCTTAAGTCTTTTTGCAAAATAACACGCAATTTTCTCTCAGTGAAATCTTAAAAGCAACACTGCTGTTAACACTGCTTTAAAGTGTTAACTCTTAGCTCAGATCAATGCATCTAAAATAAGCGCAAATTTAAATTGCTTTGTGTTGAAATTGCCTTGTATTTGAAAACCACTAGATCTTTGCCTAAAACTATTTACACCCACTCTCCAAATACCAAAAATTTAGCTTTTTTTCTTGAAACACTTGGATCACGTCTAGTCGGAGTCCGTTTGGGACAAAATTAAATTCCTTAAATAAATAGAAGCTTGAGCTATTTAATTTCTTTTGGAAGAAACATTATTTTGGTCATTATTGAGGATTGTGAACATAGGAATTTTTTCTGCTGACTGTATTGCAAAATTTTGTGGTAAAACTTTAATATTTTTTCCCTTAATTTCAAGTATGAAAGAAACCACTAAAGAAGCAAAAATGTTTGTAAGTTCGCAAAGTTGAAAATCTTGTCATGGTTTTACTCTGCACACGAATTTGTTGTGGAAAGTTTTGCTTATTTTTCCTAGTTTTTCTGTCAAAAGTCTGAAAGTTTGATAAAGAGCAAACAACAGGAAGGGAAAGAGAAAACAATCAAAATGAAATAAAAACAATCTGCTGTTCTTTTATAAAGTTCGCACAATGCTGCTGTGTGGATTTGTACAGCAAGAAAGAAAACGAAACAAGTTTGCTTTGCAACAAAGCGTAGACTTCCTCCTTCATTTGTTGATATTGAATTGAAAAATATTTCTATTGTTTGGCTTTGAAAAAAATAATAAAAATATAATAAAAAAAAACAATTAAAAAAATTTGCACTTTTACTTTCAGGAAAAATTCAAGCGTGAATTCAACAAACGCTTCGCAGCATGTTTCTGCAAATTTAAGACTAGTTTAGATACTCAAGAACGCACCGTGTCCATGCACACACGTGCCAGCTCCATACGTTCCACATACGCAAACTCCTCAATGCGCATACGCAACAATATCTTTAGCAGCGGCAAGCCGAGAATCAACACTGTCACCAATACCGCCAACAATAACGCTGAGCATTTATTGTCTCATAATCTAACACAAAATGTCAACAGCTACTGCCAGAAACTGGCCAGAAATAATACACCTTCTGCTTATAATGCCATTACTTACAACGGTACAGCCGGTTTTGGCTCCAGCAGTAGAAATCACGATGCTCACTACATCTATCAATGGCCACGGAACAATTTTAGGCCACATCAACCGGATGTCCTGGAGCACGAAGCGGACGACGAGACGACGCTGACTTTAATAGAACTGCACTCAACGTCACCGCCATGCACCGAGGATATTACAGTAGAGCGACACACGAGTCGAACGATATCCTTGCCGCCCTCTGACTCTAGCTGCATATGTCAACAGGAATTAGGCAGCAGCACGGAATGCGATGGCACCTGTATTTTAAGTGAAGTGTCACGTGTGCAATTGCCCAGTAAAACGGCGACTCCAACACAAACAACACCAACATCTGAGGAGACACAAAAGGAACACACACACGAACAATTTCTGTGGCAGAGTGGAAACTACTATGCAGCAGCAGCAGCAGCAGCAGTAACTGGCAACAACAACTTTAAATTAGATTTTAATTTTAGCGACAACATACCGGACATTGAGCTGAAGCAGTATGCACCACTAACAGGCTACGCTGGCGCAGCAGGTGTTGAAGGTGTTGCGTGTGTCGTTGGTGGCCAACGCTTGACAACTCAAACGTAAATAATGAATGCTGGTATTTTCCATGCAACTGGAAAAAGTATTAATTCAAATTCAAGTTGTTGCTTAAGTAGAGTCAGGAACGCATGTTCTGGGCGAGGCTTGTTGGAAGCGAGCACAAAAATTTATTTTAGTAGAGGGCTTCAATCTGTGATTTAGGCGTAATAATTTGTGATCTTTATACGAAGAGAAGCCATTGTCATAAATTACTGGAGATTTTCATAGACTTTATTCAAATGTTAATATATAATAAAAAAATACAAACTATTTAAGGTATAGTATTCATTAACCTAAGTATTAATAAAATTAAATTATCAAAATATTTCATGTTATTGTCTAAGCCTCCATATGTTCTTATAATATATAAATATATAAGTATGACAATAGGAGATGAAGAGACGATGCACTTTGTAAGAATAAAAAATAGTTTAAAAAATTAAATTATATTAAAAAACGGTACCACTTATATTATATTAATACTTTATATAAAAATGGAAGTATTTATTGGTAAATGGGGCATTTAAAGTGTAGCAGACTTAGTGTTATTTTGATTTTGTTTCCTTTTGGATATGTTACATCTCAATAAGACTCTTACTTTCGTACTGAAAAACAAAATATGACTTCTTTCCGTGCTCAAATTTGAAATTTTAATTTAATTTGAATTTAAAATTCAAAATGTGATAATTGAAAGTTGAACTTGAATAGAAATTTTAAATTTGGAATTTGAAATTTGAAATTTAAAAATCGAAACATAAAGGATGAAATTTGAAATTTGAAAAATGAAATATGAATTATGAAATATGAAATTTAAAATATGGAATTTGAAATATACAAGATATGAAATATGTTATTTTCATATCAAATGAAAATATGGAATATGGAATATGGAATATGAAATATGAATTATGAAATATAAAATATGGAATATGGAATATGAAATATGAAATACGAAATATGAAATATGAAATATGAAACTTGAGATATGAAATATGAAATATGATGTATGAAATATGAAATATGATATATGAAATATGAAATATGATGTATGAAATATGAAATATGAACTAAATATGAAAATATGAAATATAAAATATGGAATATGTAATATTGAATATTGAATATTGAATATGGAATATGGAATATGAAATATGGAATATGAAATATGGAATATGGAATATGAAACATGAAATATGAAATATGAAATTTGAAATATGAAATATGAAATTTGAAATATAAAATTAAAAATTTGAGTGTTGAAATATAAAATATGAAATATGGAATATGGAATTTGAAAAATGAAATTTCAAATTTGAAATTTAAAACTTGAAATATGTAATTTGAAATATGAATTATGAAGTATTAAATTTGAAATATCAAAAACGAAAAATGAAAATGGAATACGAAATATGAAATTTTAAATATGAACTAAATATGAAAATTTGAGAATATGAAATATGGAATATGAAATATGGAATATATAATATGAAATATGAATTATGAAATATGAAATATGAAATATGAAGTATAAAATATGAAATATGAAATTTAAAATATAAAATTAAAAATTTGAGTGTTGAAATATGAAATTTGAAATTTGGGATTTGAAAATTGAAAATCTTAATCGCACAGGACCAAAACTTTGTATACAAATTGGGGAATAACATATTTGTAACATCAAAATAAAAAGGATAAAAGTTCTTTTGGTTGTTCTCTCCACGAGTAATGCCTCATTTGTTAACAAAGAAATAGATTAGATGAAAAAATTTCTAATATATTTCAATACCTTAGATCCAGTCGAAGGCTCAATTTTGCTTCTTCAGTCAAAACATTTTTCACAGCATTACGCAATGTATAGTTGTCCAAACTTATAAAATATTCCAAATACTTCATAAAAATTATTTTGATCCTTTTAAATACATTTTGACACATTTAATTTCCTTTTGATGCATACGAAAATTGTAACGTCTATATAAATAAGACATATCTTCTACATAAATAAGTATTAAAGCTCTTAATTTTTATAATTTTAAAACTTTTCTTTAAGGGGAGAAATACATATACATGCTCGAAAATCAGTAATTTTTCGTGAATTATTTTGATTGTGATAAAATAATTAAATCATTTTACACTTTTGAAATAATTTTATGACATGTGTCTGGTAATAAAAAATTTTTTTTTAATACAAAATGGCGGCGGTACATTCCCTCTTTTTGCCGAAGTCGTAAAACGGCTGCCATCGCCCAGCTTTTTCTATTGATCTGAAATCAAAAACAATTCGATTACTGGAGACTTTAGGACTAGACTAAACCTATAAAATTGAGAAAAAGTACGAAATAAAATTTGGTACACTTTTTAATAAAACAGTCGTATTTTCGGCTATTTTTTCGACAGTTATTGCCCCCTTAAAGTAGGTTTATTCTATGGGTAATTATATTGACTAAAACCCCTGAAAATTTCAGCCCGGACGGTTAATTACTTTTTGAGCTACAGTGGCTGCCGTTTTGAAAACTTCGAGAAAAAGTATTAGGACGATAAAACTATTAGTTTTTGCGACTTACCGATCAATCAGCAATTGATCCTCGTAAAGCTGATTATCTATCAGTTGTTGTTGTTTCGTGGCAGTACATTTTACAGCAGATTTTACATGTATTTCTCCCCTTAACTTGAACACTTAAGACTCTGTTTGTATTCACCTTAAACTTTGTTGTGTAGTTGTGTAGTTAATTATGTGTAGTTAATTATGTTATAATTTTGAAAAAATGCCATTTTGTAAATCATGAGGATATAAAACATGCTTGTTATAAATATATGATATAAACACTTTTTATTACTTTTGATAAGAATTTCCTACTAATTTAAGAAAAAGTATTAAGATGTCGTTTAATAAAAACTTATGTAAATATTTTTAATATATAAGAATTTTGTACTGTATTTCATTGGATAAGACATAAAATTAAAATACGAACAGTATTGTTCACATAATTAAAATAAAAAAATTAAAAAATAAAAAAAAAGAAATAAAAATCCAAAATATGCTGCCAAACGGCTTGTGCAGTTTTAACAGAAATTGAGAGGTTTTGAAGAAAACATAACCTGGCAATAGTGTTTCGGGGTATGTCATACGCTAGAGTTTATATTTCTTACTTTTATATTATTAACTACTGATTCCAATAAACTTTTTGCGTAGCTCAAAAGGACAGATTTTTTGTCATATGTAATAATGAGGTTTCATGCTGCCAGTTTTTGTAATGGTCGTCAAAGTAGACATACCTCTCCATGCAACTTAAATAATTTTTTTTATTTTTTTTACACAAATTTGTCTTTTGTTATCAAAATAAGATCGTTTCTTATTAAAATAACTATAAATAAAAAAAAAAAATAAATAACTGGCCATTTCAGCCCTTGAAAGGACTTTGACCTAGCTTCTTAGGATCAATTGTGTTGTGCGTGTTATTAAGTTTATACACAATTGACCGAGAAATGGACCTACAGGTTTAACGCCGACTCCGAACGGCGATGAACGAAATGTTCTTATTCTCAAGAAGCTTTACATGGCATTTTGATTACTCTCTGAGGTTTGCCATTGTCTGCAGAGAGGTGGCGGCCGTACAGAAAAATTATTTTAATTCAAATAATTTTCTGTCGCTGCTGGGGTTCGAACCTGGGTCTCCAAGTTCGTTGACATAGCGGCCACGCACTTTAACCAACTACGCCACGGACGCCACATTAAAATAACTATTTATATATAAATAACCAAAGTACTTAACTAAATTCTTAACAAAAGAAGACTAAATATAAAAATACAAAAATTAACTATATTGTACAGAACCCACCCAATATATGGGCTTATATGTTTCTTAAAAAAGTATTTGCCTGAAGCACATGGGCTCCCATACAAATTTGTATCTACTTAATAGTGATATGAGCCCCGATAACCAGTTTTTAATAAAAATTTCCGGGTGTTTTTTGAGAAAAATATATACATATATATATTTTTTTTTTGTTTTTTATTAAAATTAATTACGCCCAATTCTTTTGTAGGTGCATGTTACAGTCCACTACTCGCTACTTCAATAAAAGTTCAGATTCTTTTCATTTATGCATTTCATTTATGCATTTCATTTATGTATTTCATTTATGCATTTCATTTATGCATTTTCATTTATGCAACTGAAAAAATAACGATTTTTGTATCTTACGCCTACTTTGTGGCATAATAATGTGCCACTTATGGGCGGGGTAAGGTTTGTTTCGTCTAAAAAAGACCTTTTTTCATGAATTTTTTTAGAAAAAACTATAACAGTAGGTTTATTTTACTTATTATTATATAAAAGTACAACATTTTAAGAATATTTAAAAAAATTTTTGTTAAAAAATAGAGAGAAATTTATTGAAGATCTCCGCAGGTGCCTCGAAAAAAAGTCTTTGTGCGGTGACCAGCCTACAGCATCACTGGATCATCTGAAACCAAAAAATCAAAATGCTTTCTTTAGTTTATTACTTTATCTCTCCAGTGACGTCGAGTTTTTTTTAATTTTAAAATTTTTCTGTTTTTGGCACCATTTCGAAGCCGAAATGACAATTTTTGACGAAAAAATCTACCTATTTGTTATTGTAAAATTGTTAGTAATTAAAAAATTTAAATCGGTTTAATTTCAAAACAATCGGTTCAGTAGTTTTTTCTGTAGGCTGGTCACCGACTTTAAAAATTACATGTTTGGGAAAATCGATTTAAAGTTTTGTACACAAAGCAACACTAGTTGGAGGTAGGGTCATTCAACCTACTGTAACTTCGTTAGTTTTGCTCCGAATGAACTAAAAATTTAATACAATATTCTTCAGATGTTGCACTTTCAGAAACAAAAATAAAAAAAAAATTAAAAAAAAAAGTTGTCAAACCTTACCCCCCTTAAATCTTTCGATTATTTACATGTTTTTGGATAGAAATAGAAATCTTTATCAGAATTTTTATCAGAAACCTTTTAACCTACACTTATGGTTTTCTTTTACATCTTATGGTCTGATTATGCAAACTTGACGCAACATAGTTTAACATAATGTACCATGACTTTTTGTTAAAAATATTACTCAAAAATCGAAGTTTGATGCCAGCAACCTTACAAAAAGCACCTTTTATGCTGAAATTTCAGTCGACGTAACATTGAAATCAATATTAAACAGACTTCTACGTTACGTCATATTTCGGCTAATTAGATACACGCAAAACGCGTTCGGTAGTTGCGTTGAACTATATTTGGATAATAAGGCCATAAGACTGCTTTTATAGTGCGCGCTGGAGCTGTTGCGAGATTTTACTTGCAGATGGAAGCAGCTTTATTGAGCGGGCGGTGATTATCGCGCTTATTACTCCCAGATGGCAACGAGACCGCTTTCTTAAGCTGGTGTCGTTTGTAGTACGTAATTATTGCTTGCGACTCGCTCCTATTTTGTTTTATTTTTTTTGTTTGGAAAATAATGTTTTCAAATGCGTTTTGCAAAATACATTTGAACTTGCATTAAGTCGTAGTTGTTTTGTTGCTGTTTTTATCTTTATTTGGTGCGTCTACACTCATGATAGGACAAAATCTACCAACATCGCAACATTTTGCTTCTTTTCCTTTTTTTTCTCCACACTCTTTCCACTCCAAAATTATCATTTACTTCGCAAAATATGGAATAGAATCTGTAAGATCATGGGGAACAAAAAGTAAAGGGTGCAAGGAAAAAACATCGCTATTACGTTCATATGAAAATATCGCTATGAAAATAAAATTCAATAAGAGATAAAAAAAAGAATGTGTTTATGAAAACGATTGAAAGTTCAGCGCGAAAAATTACACAGTAATAAAAAAGAACAACGGAAACTATGTTATCAAGCGAAATATAAGAGAAAAGTACCGAAAACCATCCAAAAAATCCAGCAGGACAAAATATACTAAACAAAAAATCAAATCAGTGTAAGCAAGCTAGATAAAAATAAAGCTACTGAAAATATCTTGCCAGTAGATTCAAGCTCAAAATAAGCCTGCACTATAAACACTTTGAGCTATTTCCATAAGATAATACATGAATCATTTTTCAGCAGCGGTTACCATCTTAAGCTTTAGCGTGCACTATAAACGCGACCTTAGAGTAGATATAACTTTTATTAAAGCTTCTTAAAGTTTCATTTCCAGCTACTTTTGGTTACTTCAGGTTATGCCCTTATCTTCTCCTCTAACAAATTTCATGAATCTGTAACAAAGTGTGGTTACTTGTTTTCATTTAAGAGTTGATACATGTGACTTACAACCAACGCCTTTCTTAACCTTCGTATACTCGCGCATTGGTCTCTCAGACCGACGATTTACGTTTGACTTATTATTTTCATAACAAATGACGTTAAAAGACTGTTATTAGCCAATATTATGTAATTAACTAATAATGATATGTTATTAAAAACATGCTAAATTGGACCTAGGAATCTCGGTCTCACAGATCGTACGCGGATATACGAATTACACTATTTGACGCGAGTATACGAAGGTTAAGACTCACCTATTGATTGTTTGTTTAGTTTTATTCTACATTTATATTAATTAGAATCATAAATAAGAAACTGTGTAAGACTCATAGACATCTTTTAAAATTTAAGTATGGAACCTTTATATATACTGCTACAACATTAAAAATGTTGCATAGTGTTGAAATGTCTTTGAATGTTTCAATATGTTCATCCTTTCTCTATGTTCCCCCTTAAGCATCAACATCCAAATATTTGTATGACATATCGTTGCTTGACATATCTGTTTATAAATAAAAAAAAAACCATCTCAACTCGATGTTAAATAAATGTTTAAATAGCACTTTAACTAAACTGTGAAAATAGTTAAAAAGTTTAAGCAAACAAACAAACAAATAAACAGTACAACACAGTCAACGCAATTTAATCGATTCTGATTTTTTTTTTTTTTTTTTGTAAATAATGAAAAACAATGACTAATTGTTGTTTACAAAAACAATGTACATTTCAATTAAATATCATTTGTAAAATAATTAAATTTATTTTTAATGCACGTTTCATGTTTCAATGAAGTTACGAAGTAATTAAATGGAATTACATAGTAATTAAAATAAATTTAATGTAAATTAGGTTAAATTTTCAATTATGGTGATCAGAACATTTTTGTATTCACGAAAATCAAATAAATAATATTTAGTTTAAATTTAAATTTTGTTTCAAGTTGTTTTATTCCACTATTTAAATGGTGAAAAATGGAACATTAAAGTGCTTTCAAAGGGTAGCAGTTGGAGGGGGAAAAAAAAATAACTGAAATATTGCGCAATCTAATGTTTTAACATTAATAATAAAAATTAAAGACTGTGAGTGGGTCTACATTTTTACATATGGCATTTGATAGGGGTTAAATCAATGATAGAGGTTAAATTAACTCATTCTTCAGTCAAAAGAGTCTTAACAATTATTTCGATCTAATGTAATATTTCAATTTAATTAGAATTTTAACAAATTCAAAGCATATTTTCACTAAGCGGTAGTCTATAAACCACGTGGCTCATTTTCAGATCCCCCCTCCTCCTCCGTGACTTTTCGTAGTGCATTCCAAATTTCCGTTATCAGCGCGACCACAATCCACAAGTGTTCAACCAAGCATCAACGCATCCACAAAAATTGTTTGTTTGGAGCGGATTATTCTTTAAATCGGTCATTTATATCGAAATAAGAAAAGAGACACCTTTAACGTCAATAATCCTCGGTAAAGAGCTAATCGAATTTCTGTGGCCAGAGCTTGACAACAACGGTATATCCGAGCAGTGGTTCTAATAAAACTGCGCTATATGTCATAGAGCAACGTAACGCTAGAAGGGGTGAAGGGTAATTTGGCGACTGGATCATCTCACGACGAGTCTTCATCAGGTGTTCCCCGCGATCATCAGTCCCATGATCCACCCCATCGATTACTTTGTCTGGGTCTGCATAAAATCCTACGTCTACGCTAACAAGTTTACCACTTTGGACGAGCCCGAGGCTAACATTGAGACGCTATTCCCGAAATAACACCGCACATATTGAAATGAATCATCAAAAATTTGACCGATCGATTAAAGCATTTCCAGCGAAACCGAGGCGATCTGCTATTTAATACATAATGGCATGAATTTCGATTCAGAATAAAGTCAAAATTAATTTAGAAAAATACAAGAAACAAGTCCCGAAAGCAAGCAAAGAAAAGTAACATTCTTAAATTCGTCTATAGTTAATAGTCAATTTAGGTGGCTAAACATGAAGATGTAAGGACGAAAATGTTTTGAAAGGAATTAGATTTTTTTCGAGATTTTTTGAATATTTGGCCACATTACAATGTCTAAATCTCCCCCTCCCCCCCTCACATTTTCTTATCGTAGTGCATTTCCAAACTCCTCTCTCTCCATGAAATGGTAATTTAGTTTATGGGGGACCCCTAAGTGATTATTGGTTAGTCGATTATATTAAAAAATTATTTATATATTGCTTCAGATTTAAAGTCAAGATTTTACCAGTATGGCCTTAATTTGAGTCGGCCCTCAAGCGAGTTAAAACTTGAACTTGAACATCCCGAGAGCCTTAAGCAAAATATTCACGGCATTTAAGACACATTTTTATTTACGTTTACTTGGTAAAAAGCTTGCAGTGCTTCAAATGCATGTTAAAGTTTGATGATGCCGTCTGTAGCGTGCATACATACCAAAAATAATTTGCTTGAAGCTACATCAAGATGTCTTGATTTTTTTCACTAACGCTATGGAAGCATTTTTTCTCTTTCCGAAAAAAGGCTTTAGTTTTTTCACATACCTTATAAAATAATTTTGTCTTCAATACAAGAAAGCTTTTCGAAAGTTTCATTGTGAACTAACCATGTAAGCAAACAATAGTAGTGCATTTTGTCTTAAAGCTTTTTTTGAAGCTTCTTCAAGAAGCAATCGAATGTTGTCTTTAATTAAAAGATGTGGCGCAGAATAAAGCTTTTAGCAGGTTTAAAGCTCTGGTGGAGGGCTTATGTTTTGTATGTAGCCGTTAGGCAAGTAGGCAAAGACACAAACCGGAAATTGCGGTGTAGCTTAAGTATGCGGTTGTGTTGGACACTTTTTCTTTCAGTTCAGATATTTTTCTGAACAAAAAAAAAAAAAAAATACTTGACTCAAAAATGTTATAAAAGTTCGCTTGAACGACGATTTGTAATGCACCCCATACACTTATCAATTAACCGAACAACTGAGTTGGCAACTGAGTGACATTTGAGTCGACGACTTCTCCACACACTATTTGATCGAGCTCCCAACTTGATGAGTTGTGTATAAAAAATCAAAATATTTTAAATTTTCTTCAACCGACTCGACAACTGCCAAATAAATCATCTGACTGCGCCACACACAAGTTGATTTTCTGATAGTTCTGTCGAAATTGGTCGGTAAGTTGATAAGTGTATGGGGTGCTTAAGCAATAACTTAAGCAATCAAGTCCACCTGTAGAGCAGACATACACACACAAACACACATATATATATATTTATACACTAATCGTTAACAGGGATAATTAATAAAGCTGGTAAAACGAAAGTGAATTTTGTCGTTTTGTGCTTCACATCGTTAACTATTTGACATGCAATGCATGTGAAGGACGCCGGTTGTTGCAGTTGTAAATGCATATGTGTGATTGTGTGTTTTTGCCTGTGTGAGGTTGTTGCTGTTGTTGCTGCTGCTGTTTGTAATAAAATATTAAATAACACAATCGAGTACGAAGCACAACGTGCCACAACGTCATGAAAACGTCACAGTAACTGCAGTCACGGTAAGATACACGCATATCTAAACAAACACACACACACACCCACACTTTTATAAAAAAGTTACTATTTCCTAGATTCATGTGGTATGGATGTAAATGTGAATTTGTCATCGTAGTCGTGTTTGAAACAGTTATATTTTTTCAATAGTTGTAAATAACATGTATTTCAGATGGTGGGAAAATTTTTAAAAATTTAAAGTGGCCCCTACTGTTAAGTCCGCTCATCCCGTTATCGTTGCCATATGGTCAAAACGTTTGAAAATATTGATTTTAAATTGAAATAAATTTCATGTGTGATACCTTAGCCGGAGTGATTTTTTTAAGTTATTCAGTTGTTTTCAGACTGTCAAGCTGGTTATATATAAACGCAATTCACTCTGCTCGAACAAAATTCTCGAAATGACCAGTATATTTCATAAGTAGGACAAAATCGAAAGTTGTTATAAAAAAAAAAAATTCTTAGAGGATAATGATAAGCCTGCAAGATTTCAAAGGTAAATATTGTTTATGCTGAAATACAAAAATTGACGTATTCAGTCAATATAAAAGTTTTTACTTATTGTTAACTAAATAGTGTGTTATTGTTTGATATCTTTATAAAAAAAAAAATACGTGGCAATCATAGGTCATATTTGAAGTAACAGTCATAACATTCATTTTGAAAACATTTGTATTCAATTCAAACAGAAGTAGCTGTTCTATAAGAATTCCAAAATTCTTTATGTGAACTTTATTCAAAGAAAAAAAAAAAAAAACAAGTGCGTGTCAGCTCCAACGCGCGACTGGAGTTTGCTCCTTAAAACGATTGTCTTGAAGTATGTATGTACGATAGGCAATGGGGGTAAATGATCGCATCTCTTTTAAAACTGAAAGCCTGTACATACACACTTTTATTCATATTTCTTTATATTGATTTGATACAATATATTACATAATCTATTCAACATACACATGTACGTATATGTATATTACTTATAAAACATTACTAGTTCCGTGAATAGTTACGTCATTATTGAAAACTGAACAACAGCTTCGTGGAAACTAAAATACGATTCGTGAATGCCGGAAGTTTCAATCGTGAAAACATTGCACCAATGGCTTTACCATATTTGGTCGTCCCGAGCGTTATATCAGAAACTGGAACTAAATTAAAAATTATACTAAGAGCAATCCGTTGAATTCCATATCTTCATCGAAGTGCATATTGAAATTGCCGCCAAGTATGAACAGAAGTTCTTGATATTTTTTCTTTAACAGTTTTGAACCCTCTTCTGTATATGCTTATAATGCCTCGTGGAGAAATTTTTTCAATTCTTCAACGTTCTGATTCTCTAATCTATAAACTGTGATCATAACAATTTGTTGACCTTAAGGCCTTAAGTCAAAAATGAAGCATCGTTTAATTTTTTCGTCTACCAAGGTAAAAACGTTAACACTATCAGTAGGAACTATACGAAGTTCTACTTGAGTCGTGAGCATGGATTAGGCAATGTACACCAAAGGTTGCAAATGTGTCTGAAGGTATTCATAAACAATTTATAAAATGACCCTTCATGCGATTTATGAATTGTCAATATGCAGGTTGATTTCAGTGAAAAATGGTTTCTTTTCACATGAATCGATTTATTTTGTTTAAGAGGAACTATTACGGATCTATTATTGTTAAAAACAGCTGTTCTATTTATTATTACTACTAATTTCTACTAATATAAAATCATAGACCACTGCTATTGCCGATTGAATTAATGCATTAAAAAATGTGACAAAATGCAATTAACTCTTTATTTTCTATTCTAACACCATTGAAAAGTTTCCTCTTGGTATAAGTTGAACTTTACTACACAGGAGTAATTCACCACATTTACTCGTTCACTTTAGGCCATCGATAACTCATCTTAGCAAATTCACAAACCAATTTGTTGCTAGTATTTGAGTGAAAACATAGACGGCGCTTTAGAAAACTAAAATTTTCTACCACATAATAGCATTCCACCACCATATAACGCCTTCACTTTTTGTGAACACTCGATTTCACTTGCGATCTTTTTTTGGTACCGTTGGTATATATGACAATCGATTGTTAAGGAGCAAATTTCAAAAAGGTGTAAAGCTATAAGAAATTACCGTTTGTTTTTAAATGACTTCAAGATTGAACATAGATTTCCATACTCAACATGATTTGAGCAAATAACGGATTTTTAAAAATTTCTTATGTGGCAAACGTACTCGTAGATTTCTGTCCATAAGTGGATTTTCGCCTGAACTATAACTGAAAATAAAATTTTTTTTCATAGTAACTGTTCCTTGAAAATTAAATATCCGGTCATTTTCCATGAAAATGATTTGAATATTAAAAAATCTAATCTGAATTCAAAGAGATTAGATTTGTCAAACATAGATGATATTTTTTTTGGTATTTAAATATAATATTTTTAACAAGAACAATTTTGTTTTAGAAACCTTTTCTGCAACCGAAATGCCTAAAACGGAGACCATAAGTCCGGTAGATTCAGAAGAAGTTATAGTTCAGCCAACACCAGCTCCGAAACCCAATAAAACAACATCAAATACAACCTTGAGTGAAACGCCTATTTGTGACTTCTATAGAAATGCAACTATTTTGATAACTGGTGGTACTGGTTTCGTCGGCAAAGTGCTGATACAGAAACTTTTACGCGCCTTTGAAGTGCGTAAAATTTACATGTTGATACGCGTCAAGGACAATTTGAATGTCGAACAGCGATTGGAACATTTTTTCAAAGAAACGGTATGAATTAAATACAACACTTCACCATATATTGAAATGAAAAAAAAAAAAACAGAGAATTTACTTCGAAAATTTTTCACTCTCTTAATGATGATGGTACACTCTAGATTTTCGATGCTGTACGAACGCAAAACCCGCAACTTTTCGCCAAAGTGCATCCCATACGCGCCGATTATAGTGCCAATGACCTCGATATATCGACGGATGACCGCGTAATGCTATGCAATGACGTGGAGGTTAGTATACTTATATATATATATATATATATAAATATGTTTTTGTGTGTGTGTTTGTAAGAGTGCTTGTCAGTTTTTTTTTTTTTTTGTTTTTTTTTTTTTTTTTGTAAAAGTGTGCGCTTTGCTTTTCCTGCTCTATCGCTATCAACAAGTTCAGCTTGAACATCGCTGAAAATCATGAGTGAAACAAAACAACTTCAGCAAAATAAACTCATAAAAAAATATTAAAAATTTAATAATAAACATCATAAAAAAGAAAAGGCAGCAAAGACTGTTGAAGATACTTGCATGCTGCGCGAACTGTCGTTATTGTTGTTGTTGTTGTTGTTGTTGTTGTCTGATGCACGGATATACTTACTCGCTTGTTTCGTTGAGAATAAATGCATTTTGCTTGTGCTGCTGTTTAGTTGATTTTGTTGTTGCTATTTTTTTTTTTATGAAAGTGTCAATAGCGCTGAGTTTTCTCTGTTAGTTTTTCTTAATATTTGCATCTCAATTTTTCATCTTTCGTAAATTTTATTGTTTATGTAGTAACAAACACGTAGAAGCTAGCAAAATGCTCTTTTTATTAAAAATGCACATTTCAGACTTATATAAAAACATAGAATTTATGTTAATATAACTATTTAGACAAATAAAGAAAGACATATATATGTATATTTAAAGATATTGGGATAAATGGAAGTTTCGCTCGATGTGCTTGAATAGAAATATTTTAAAAATTATTTTGAGAATTTTTCATTTTCAATGGGGGAAAATAGAAATATTTATATTTAAATATTTATAGAAATATCTAATAGAAATAGAAATAGAATCACATCTAATATCCTTATAAAGCTTGGTATTAAAGCCTATAAACTCAAAAATTTTTATTGATCAAAACATAATCTTGTTTCTAGATATCTAAGAACTGAATAAAAGTCATATATCACCAACTATCTTCATTATTTTCCTCACTCATATATCGACAGATTGTTTTCAATGTTGTTGCTTCGGTGAAGTTCAATGAAAAACTGAGCGATGCCATCGACATCAATGTGTTGGGCACTAAAAAAATACTGGATTTGGTCATGGAAATGAAACATCTAAAGGTTAGTCGAGTTTAATAAGAATTAATTACTTCCCGATATTGTTTATAATATGGGAGAAATTTTTATTAAAGCGAGTCTTTTTTAACCTTATGCAATATATAAATAAATAAATATTTATTATTATGTGCAACAATTCCACAACAAAACTTTTAAATTCAACAAAATTGCAGTCATTTGTCCACATTTCAACGCTTTATTGCAATTGCAACAGGAAGTTCATCAAGGAGCAGGTGTACGAGAATGAAATAGGATATGAAAAAATCATGCAGGTTAGTGGCCACGACCCGATGAATTTTTTGCTGAAAAATAATTATGATGATATTTCAAATTGAAGTTTTTACAGCTTGTGTTTTATGTGTTATTGGCTGTCGTTTTAATTTAATTCTTTTTTTTTATGTGGCATATAATGATTTTCATCAAAAAAGTGTGTTATTTTAAATGGTTGGTTTTTTTTTTTTCAAACCAATAAAATTTAATTTTTATTATAACTTTATGCGCGTATATTTTTTCAATAAGGTTTTTCGTATTCTCGACGATGAAACATTGGAAAAACTTCAACACTGCCTGATTGGTGAGATGCCCAACACGTATACAATGACAAAAAAGTGCGCTGAAAACTTGGTCAATCATCGTGCTTTTTATTTGCCAGCAGGAATTTTTCGACCACCCATCGGTAAGTTGAATGGAAATGAAGCAAAACTAAATGGGATGTGATAGTTTTGACGTAGAATACGTCGTTCTCGGAGGTAAGTAGGGTGGTTGATAGTTATCAGGTGTCGGTATTTACCTTACTTTTTGAGCCTTTGATGGGCCTAAAGTACTAATCGTACAATGTTGATCTTAGCACTTGTTGGTCTGCTTGATCCTCAATGCGACAAAAATTAATGTTAGAACTGTCTAACTTATATCAATTGTACACAATTACATGAAATATAAAGCCAACATTTGATGTTTTTGTTTGCTTAAACTTGCTACCTATTATCGACGGCTTCCGGTTTTTTCGACGGCGAAGACAGCGCCATCTAGCGTGAAGACATAAATCTTATAATCAAAGAAAAGCATACTTTTGGGGGCATGTTGTTTTTAACAGACTCGCGTAGCCCAGTAATACTGAGTAATTTTGAGGGGCATGCTTTTTTAACAGAATCTGTTATTGAAATGTCAAACGCAGCCAATTAAATATCCGGGCATATTATCGACAGTGAAATTTTGACACATGGGTTGTTGAACTTGATAGCATTGAACAAATTTTGTTTGCTTGTTTAAGTTTTCTACCTATTTATGGACAGTTTCCGGTTTTATCGACAAAAGCATAAAATTTGTATGGGAGCGCCCCTAAGGAGCGGTCGGAGGGAATAGGTGTCAAAGGCAAAAATGTTCCTTTTGCAAAAGTAATGGGGGTTGGTGATACATATTAACCCTCTCCGGCACTCTCTTAAAGGTCATATCCTCAGGTGTATGGAATAAATATTTTTAAAAAAGATGTCATCAAAAGCGAATTGAATAATTCTACGTCTTGTGTTACGACATAGTCGAAACTACTGTATCTTTTTTTTTGTTTTTTTAAATAACTCAGTGATAGCTATCAGCGCACTTGTCTATCACCATCAATAGGTGAATAAAAAGAATTCAGTGTTTGTGTTGTCGCCATAGGCGGAAGTAGAGAATTATTTGTCTGAAAAAGTGCATGTGTTGAAGTGTATTATTTAAGATCTTTTAAAGAGTGCTTGAGTTAAAAATAAACATTTCACGTTATAATAAGATCAGCTAAAATAAGTTTTAGTACAATTATGATAGTCTTTAATAAGGATGAGACACCACATAAGAACTTTGTATGTTGAATGTAGAATGTTTTGTTCAATATCATAACAAAAGAATCCTTCTTTCAATTCAATATCTTTCACACCAATTCAAATTTAAACGTAAACTAACCCGTTTTTTTAAATGTGAAAAGATACAAATTAAAACAGTTTTATTGTTTGTAGCATATGCAGCATACCATACCCGTTATTCCATACCGATCATACTATGCCTTAAACCATACTCATCATACGATCCATCAAATGATCTAGCCATTCATCTATCTTTGCTTATCATCATAACTACCTTATTATTTGGGCTCGGAATCTCATGCAAATACATGTTTTTACTGGACATCTTAAATTAGAAGTAATTAAGTTATTTTTACGAATCATGAAATTTCCTTTCAAATGGCTTTCAATCGTTAGTGCATATTTTTGCATATTTTGCAATAAATGCATGGTTTTGCATATTTTACGAAAAATTCCTGTTTTTGCATATATTTTACGTATATTTTTAAATATTTTACAATAAATGTGGTTTTTGCATATTTTAATTTTTTTTATTTACAACGTTTTTAATTAAGTTTGACAACTATTATGGTATAATCAATTGAAAACACCATGCATCTGAACCACCCTGTTAAACTACCAATGTTTGAACTGTCAAAAAAAATCGTAGCTATCTTGCCGCATGTTATTTACACAACATTCGCCTTGATTCTTGTCTTGTGGCGTGTCTCACTGTGGCGCTAAATTCGTACTCTTGTTCTCACCTCACCTAAATAAGTGTGACTTGTTTCACTGTGACAACAATTCGTATTCTAGTTGTCACTTGTCGTTGAATTTAAGTGATATTTTACTCGCGTACATTTTTTAAGTGAGAACCAAAAAGGTATGTTATAAAATATGTTTAATTTTGGTTTTATTTATGAAATTAACTTGTAATACCATACATTTATTTCCGTTTAGAGTGAAGATAACCACAAAAAAGCAATTTGAGGCGATGGTGAGTTTAATGGCAAAAAATTCATCCATCGATAAAGGCCTAAAATATACAAAAAACGGCAAAACGGCAAAACGGCTTCCGATGGAAAGTGGCAAGAATAGGCCACTAAATTAAATAGTTTGGGTCCGCCTATAAGAAAGGATGCAGGATGGCAAAAACTAAGTAATACAGTCGTGCATATGAACCCGACGATTTAATTGTACAATTTTATTTGATTTAGGTTTGGAAAGACTACAAGCTCAATCTAAGAAAGAAGTTGGGGCACAATAAGAAAGAGTTAAACTCTACCGGTGGTGGCCCTTTCCGTGTGGCTCACCTGGACGCGCTAGAAGAAGTCTCAAAAAGTTTTTGTCTTTGTATAAAGTAGCGTAGAGGAGTGCCTTAGCTTTAATCTTTTTAATTTTAAATTTTCACCATCATTGCTGTCTTCACTATTAGTATCCGAAAACCAAAACTCAATTGAACTCATGTCAATTTTAATAAATAATACTTTAATAATTGCTTGTTATTTTTTATTTGATTTCAAAATTGACATTGATGCTAAGAATTTAAAAAGTCGACGCAAGAAACACGACTTGTGATTTCATTTCCACATGTTTCTCACGCTCACTTCACATGACAACTAGAATAACGATAAAATTACTTTTATCTTCAAACCTAAATAAATATGTGTCTGAGCATCCTCGTTTGTTTTTCAAACCGATAGAGCCGTGCTTTTTACAAAGTTTTCAACAAGCGAGTGGTCTATGAAAGAAAATTTTAAGTTGACCAGCATTTGAAAAGTCTGAAACATAAGGAATTATATAACCGGTGCTTTGAAAAAGCAGAGCCTTTGATGACTACTTTTGTCTTAACAAATTTTCTATGGATTTATGCGAAGCCTTTATTTCCGCTTATATCCCGGATTTCCCGAATATAAAGTAAAATAAAATTCTACTTTTTTTAACTGACGCAGCGCCCTATGTGGTGAAAGGGTGTTACAAATATTTTATCCAAAGTTGTTGTATGTAACTAGTTTGGAGCATGCTATTCACCGAGTAGCTGAAGAAATCATAAGTAATTTTAGTGAACTGAATTCTCCTACATCAAATGGGAAAAATGTATTTTTAAAAGCGGCTTCGCGAGTACAAATTTTTCATGATAAATTTCCTGGCACTCCGCTTCCTCTAGAGCCAATTATTATAAGATGGGAAACATGGCTTAATGCGATTATATATAATGCCCAGAGCTTCGAAAAATTCGGTGAAGTAGTAGCTTGACAATTCCGATTCGACATCAATTAAACATAGAAGAACTTTTGAACTTGCCTTTTCTTAAATTTCATTTGATTTTTATACATACCATTAATGGGTTTTTTATGTGAAGTAATCACAAAACTTAAAATAAAAATTATTTTTTATTGCATATTTTACCTTCTTTTAGAGCATATTTTAGAGTTTAAAGTGCATAATATATGCGCATATTTTTGATTTTTAGTGCATGAGATTCAGAGCCCTGCTTATTATACTATTCCCATCATACCATTACAACTTACCATAATTATCTTACAAAATCCTCCCACCCATATCCATCATACAATACGAATTTGACATGGCAAAGTAATCATACTGAAACATAATTTCGTTATCATCATACTGTTCCAATCATAGCATACCCTAATCATAATATCATACCAATCGTACTAAGTACATCATACCGTATCATGGTATACGTACCATTACAACAAACTCACCATATATTCGGGGTTTTACTGCATATTTTGCATTTAATTTTATTTTGCTTAGAGTTTTATTAAACAACACATTGTAAATGTTACAGTGCATCCATTTGATTTTATATTTTAATATTTAAATTGAAAAAGTTCGTTTATTGAAAGTTTTACAATTCAACATAGAGTTTACTGCACGAATAAGCGTTCGTTTCTCTCCGCAAGCTTTTATGAACTGTCCGTTTCAGTTTAAAATTCAATCAACGCTTCGTTCTTTTTCGTCGTTCCAGTTGTCTTTCCAAATCCCACATATATTTCCTATTATACCACAACATTATACCATAGTCATAAACACAAATTCCAACATACCACACCTATCATGCCACATCCATAATATTTTACGAACCTATCATACCATACCCACAATACTATACCATTATTCCATTACCAAAAACTATCTTATCATACCCATCATCTTATTATACCCATCATAATATACCCATCATTCAAGCTCGATCCCCATCGATCTTCTCGTGAATGAAAATTTTATAAGTAGCTTGTAACGCTAGTACACTAGGTTTCGGTCAACATCAGCGAAATAGTGACCCATCAAAACCTAATCACCCTTATGTTGAGAATCGAAGTCAATTGGTCAGTGGTCAATGTTCTGGCAAGAGTCATAATCGAAGAACTCCGAATGGTTGAGAGCACGCAAAATAGATGAGGAAGGATCTCATCCCATGATCTCTTCGCCAATATATTCCAGCTAATTGCTGTTAAGTATCACTTGGTCATGGGGCCCTGCATGGTGATGCTTAATAGCGTTTCTCAGAGTTGTATCAGACGTAAACTCCAAATAAGATCTTGAATTCAAGAATGTCTTAAAATTCTTTAGTAGGTCATCAACCTCATAAAATCGAATAACTCATGTGTTCACGCAAAGTAAACTTCGATTTAAAATTCTTGGTAAGGATGTGGAATTTTGCGAAAATTGTGTTCAACTCACGATTTTGCTGCGTTATGACTGCAAGGAAATGCATTGCTTCTACCACATAATACCAGACAAACTAAATTGTTTCAGTCCTAGAGGGTATTAAATGTAAATTATTTATGTGCAAAATGTGAAAATTTATGTTAACACTAATGACAAAAATCAAAAAAAAAAAAAAAAAAATCACAACAAAGAAATACATAAACGAAGTAAAAACAAAGTCATTGTCAGATAATGTTGCAGCTAATTGCCAAGCCCTAGAGAGCACAACGACAACAACCAAATAACAACTAAAACAACAGGACCAAAAACAACAACTGCCACAACATACTACAACAAAAACAACATGTTAAAAAAGCAACTCTAGTTATAAAGTTATAAAAGTGGAAATGTTTTCATTTCGATAGCTGCACAAAAATCCCAAAAGAATATCTAAGGGAGGGAGAGTGAGTGAGTGTGTGTGTATGTGTGTCGGTGTGTTGAATGTATATGCGTATTTGTGAGCTAGTAGCATAAATATTCGTATCGGTGGAAGAGTATTTGTCTATGTGTGTTTGTACAGTTAGAATAAAACGAACAGCAATCTTTATCTACTGCAAACAAATGGTATGTAAAAATAAGCAACTTTTCGGAAAAACACACACAAACACCCATGAACACAGACTTCAATGTGAAGCAAAAACTACAAAAGTCGATATGCAAACTAATAAATACACATACATACATATGTATGCAACATATTTTAAAAAGGAGTGCTACTGCAAACGTGTGCAAGCTTTTGGACAACTATCTCCGAAGGATTCGAAAGAATTTTTTAGTGAAAAAAAAAATAATACAGGAACAAAAGAACAAAAATATTTACAAACATTTAGACGGTACTCAAGAAAACAACAACAACAACAAATAATGCCTTTGCACTTGCACATTAATTCTCATTTATTTTGCAGTTATGTCAACCTACAAGGATCCATTTCCCGGCTGGACTGATAATTTGTATGGACCATCAGGATTGTGCACTTGGTCGGCCCGAGGACTAGTACGTTGCATCTACGGCAGGGCTAGCTGCAAAGCCAACTTGGTACCAGCCGATTATTGTGTCAATGCAATGATAGCGAGTGCCTGGGATGTGGCCAGAAGGTGAGTGTGAAGGTGTGTTTGTGTGTATGATTGTGTGTGTGCTACAAACTAAGTTACACAGCAACTTTTGAAAAGTTGCTCAAAACAAATAGAATCGGAAAAATAAGTTAATCTGTTACAAACCCAGCAACTCATGACCTCAACTCCGTGTGACCGACTCCTAGTGTTGGGAAGTGAATCATTGTTGATATTTTTGTAGAAGTGAAGGGCTTATTGCAAAAAAATTATAAGACTCTTGACTTAAAAAATCGTACTTCTTCAGTCTGTTAAAAACTTTCCAATAAATTTCGAATCCTTAAAGTTTCGAGTTAACACTTCCTTGTGAAATTATATTTTTAATACAATAGGATTTTTTTTTTTTTAAATAATATTGGATTTTATTTTTATCGTGTATCGTGTTTTTATCGAAAAATCGTGTTCCTCCAATAAGTCCTTCAATTCAAAGACCAACTGCAGTTTTTGCGTTTCCCAACACTGCCTGAAGTAAGTAACAGCTAGTGCTACTTCGGTCACCCTGTTGAGGTAATAAATTTTCATTAGTGCGAGGGAGTAATTTCGACGGGGTGTTGGTGAGTTTGCAAAAATCATCGTAATCAAAGAAGTGCATTGCTTTTGGGTAGTTGTGGGTTAAAAAATCTCTTGACTTTTTCTGCTCTTTCTGTATCTGACATTTATTTCTTTTGGGAATATTTTGCTTTTAGTAACTATTGCTTCCGTTAGGCTATAAATTCTCGAACTGTCTTTAAGCACTGCATTTTGCATTTTTCGCTCTCCCAATGACAACAATAACAACAAGACCCAGTGGTAAATAGTAACAAGACGCAATCGACTATTTTCTTGAGAACGATATAGCTGCGGAGTTTGCAAAATCTGTGATCTACAATGATCTCTTTTGTATGTTCGAGCAAAGCCGGTCAAATACCCATGACATCTGACTTTACAAAGTAAGCGGATAGGTAGAAGAGTAGGTATCCTAAAAGTGACGCACATTTAAGAAGAGAACGCACATCTCTTCACAATGAGAAATAGTGAGAAATGTGAGAAATATATAACAGCACATGTGAATCAAGTCATACTGATGCATACACAGAAGTCTTTAAGAACACAAAATAGACGCATCTAACACTTCGCTTACAATTGTACATTACAATAGGATAATGGTATTCAATAATAAGGTATTCGATATGGAGCAACAACAAACTTTTACCAGCGGGTGACAAAAACAGTTATCGACTCTCTCTCTCTCTCTCCTTCTCTCAGATATGCGCTGCGCCAAAGTGAAACAGATAGCAAGGACGAATTGCCTGTCTACAATTATATAAGCGAACGCAACAACTTAACCTGGGGTCAATACATGCATCTATCCCGCAAAGGATTCCACGAGCCATTCGACAAGGCGTTATGGTAAGTAAGCGACCATTAAAGCACCAACATCGGAAGCCTGAACAGCTGATGCATGTGGCAGTCGCCGCAGTGCAGCCATAAATTAAGTCATTGTCAGAAATGCACGTGTAGCACTCACACATGCGATGCATAGACAAGTGGGTGTACATGACATGGTGTGTGTAATATGGAGCGTGTGTGTGTATATTCGGGATGTGTGGGTGCTTTGTTTGATAACATTTTTATATGCTTTGGGGATTTTCTTAGTAATGCTTGTGCATGGTTTTCTATGTTTGCTGGCTTGCTTTGATGTATAAGTTATTTTATGGCTTAAGCGAAAATGATCAAAATTTTATCCGTGTGTGTAGAAAAAGTCTTTAATTTTTAAATACTTGGATTTTTTATGTTCGAAAGCAACTTTGCAGGAACGTGGCTTTTTTATTAAATCGCAATGCACTGAAAGTATTATAAAAACAACAGTTTGTGAAATACAACTTTGAAGTGTGATTTTATCTTTGAAATGTGAACTCTAGAAAAAAATTTAGAAATCTGTGACTGAAACAAAAAGCAGTCAAGTTCATCTGATTTAACGTTATATGATAAAATTTATAACTAAAATTCAAGTAATAATAACATAGGCTAGATTAGGTTAGGTTGACGCGGTTGTCTGTTATGAGACACACTTAGACCAATTAGGCCTGTTGTGGTACCAAGGGTTAATTATTTTCCACCCTATCTTAACTAGTGCATGGAAAATAATTGGAACTATTGGAACTATTCGAACTATTTTTAAAGCTGAGTATTCGGTAGAGGAGATTTTGAGAGCTCCTCTAGGTCACTGTAGAACCAGTTACCTAGGAGAAGATGGCGCTTTCTAGCCAGCACTAGGCATGTCCTGAGAAGATGTGTTGTGGATTCTACCTCCTCCTCGTCTCTGCAGCTTCTGCAGAAGCGCTATTGAGGATTTTTAGTCTTCGGGCATGGTAATGATATAATTATTACAAATTTTCGATAGTATCCAACTGTCACTCTTTTACTATCTCTTTCCCTTGCTTTATACGCACTTGCCACTTCTTTGAGACTAGAGAATATGTTACATAGAAGGGTCAGTTCAAAAAGGAAAAAGGAACTTCAGGTAATTTATATTCTTATTTTGAAATAAACTTAGGAACATATTATAAAATAAAGTTAGGGAAAGTTAAAAAAAGACTAGATAACATTTATAAAATGGTAGTACTTGAAACATTTTGCACACAAGCGCACATTACACTTTCCTTTATGACCTTGGCCTCTTCAACGTTTATTACCTGGAACTACCTACATAAAGTGATCGATGCCATCTTTGGTTAGTGCATTCAGCTTCATTTTTCGGTCTTTGATAACCTCCAGGCGGCTTTCTGATGCCAAAGCTTCCACAATAATGGCTGGAAATAGCTCAACGAAAATCGATTTGGGTCATACCTGAACCGCTTTTTCGATGCAAAATCCAAGCATTTTAAATTGAAACGTCAATAAGCCAGGTAAATATAGACCATCACCATTTTTTGGCCCTTGCGCCAATTCTATAAGCATTTACGTTTTGATCCATACGATCTGTACCTCCCATTGCAGCGTTGTATATGTCTACAGCACATGGTCAGGAAACCTCGATTTTTTGGTGTTGTTCTCGTGAGTATCGACCAACTTTGTATACGGGGTGTTTTCCAAAAATTATTGAAGCTACATTAACAATGAGATTACTGAGAACAACAAATACCATCTAATTTATGGTAATGTTGGGGTTTTGACCTTATGTTTGAACTGAATTAGCATTGGACTCCTCACATAGCATCTGTAGGACCTCATCATCAATAAACTTTTCAAATTCTTGGTGTGGAAATAGTCCGGAACAATCGGTGTAATTTGACCCAGGGAAAAAAATTTTGAGATACTAGAGTCGCTTTTAATTCAAATTAATTGTGGTTCATGCCTTTTATATATTTTGGCAGTGGACCATCCTGTGTTGAACTATTTTGCCTTTTTCTGTTGTTACTTCGTACTGAAATCTTTTCAGGTGTCTTGTTATATGTACGTATAGTTGATTCTTCCTCTGGAATTTCTGGTGGGCGTTGATTTGCTGAAGATGGAGATTCCGTCAATAAGCTTGTCCCAATGTATTGAAAAATTGAATTACATTATAATTCATTGCTTGCAATTGCTTCTTGCTCAAATTATCGATGGTGCCGCCTTAGTCTTCCTCACCTGAATCTTCATCGGACAGCACATCTTCATCGGGTGGCTCTAAATAAACTTTATCAATATCTTCACCATCACTTTGTAAGCTCTCTAGAAAATCTCTTTAGAAAATCTAGTATTTTTGAAGTATCTAAAAACATAAAAAAGCAATATATGTACTTTCACTGTATTTGGACCAACGTGACGTATACGTCACGGCAATAAAAACACGATAAAACACGAATACCTTTTACTTAACTTTTCACTTTTTTTTTCCACAATTTTTCTACACATATTTCTTAGTAATACTACATATATTTTTTTTTAATTTATATACGCAAATTCAAAATATGAATATACTTACTTTTTGATCTTTGTGCTTCTCAATATTTTTCTTATTTTCACTTTACACACAAAACCAAGAGAACGCCGTACAGTCTATTCACAAGCAAAACTTAACTGCAACTGATGCAATCTCGATCGCAACACCTCAAATCAAATTATTTTATATTTTAAATTAAATATGCAGGAGCCAAATTTTTTGTAACGACCGTTAGATGTGGGCTATGTTATTGTGACGTTTACGTGACATTGGTCCTGAATGGGTTAATTTTACTTCAGACTCAAACTGCTTATTTTTTATACTTTCCTCCTAATTTTGGTCTGATGAGATCAAAATTAACCGTTTTCAAACGGATGGGTACTGGTTAAATACAACAGAGCCAATTTAACACCACCAATTTAATCAAAGTATTAAATTCGAAGGTGGCTGTTTCATGGTTTGGGGCTGTAGTACAACTTTTGTAGTCGGCCTTTTCGTGAAAATGGGTGCTTTCGTGAAAAAAAAAAGCTCAAGCCTGTGTTAGATAACACGGGCGCATAGGTCAGACGTAGAATACGTTAGTCATTAACCATGGTATAATAATATAAGGTAGTATTGACAGTTGCTTGGGCAACGACCATCTGTCAAAAAAAATGTCTAGAAAGAGAGCGTTCAATTATTTCTTATGTTTTCGCCATTGTTTATGTTTCAGCGCTTGCAAATAACCAAACATTTTCTTACAAAATATTGCCTATTTTATTTAATTAATAGTGAGTTATTATTACTAGAACGAAAATAATTTGTAAACTTAATGTTATTAAGTGCAAACATAAAAAAAAAAGGTTGAAAACGTTTAAGTGCAGCAACCTCAGCAGCTGCAGATGCATGTGGACGAAATTGAAGAAGTTTTCAATTAAAATTAAAACACCACGGCTGGAAAACGTTAAACACATATCACACATAATTTTTTCACAACTTTCATTATTATAACTGTGTATTTAACGCACATATTTTGCGGAATTTATTTATTTTTACATTCGTTTAATTCTTGTTGCACGAACAACTGTTTTTGACAGATGGTCGTTGCCTTGTTGCTAAGAAAATCTATACTTGTCAATGCTACCTGTATAATTGTATCATGGTCATTAACAGCCAAATTCAATAGATTTCCTTAAACAACCTTTAAACGCTTGTTTAGTTACGCACTGTTTAAGGCTTTACGCAGCTTCTATGCAACCTTGCTAACATTGTTAAGCCCAGTATGCTGTAGAAGCGGAAAGAAACTTTCCATAAGGAATGCATTGAGTTTTTGACAGCGAAAAGACAGCGGAAGTTTTTTTTCGCTACTTAGTACGCTGTAGAGGTGAAAAATTTGTTCAATGCTAGCAAGTACAACCACCATGTGGAGAGTTGAAATGTCAAAATTTCGCTGTCGATTATATGTCCGGGGATTTAATTGGCGCCAGAATTTTGACATTTCAATAAGAAAACAGTACGACCTCGCTTTACGCAACACTCGATTATCGCAATACTCAAAAATTTATATTGTTGACTCAGTTAACGCAACTTAAAAAAAATGCACAATTATCGCAACTTCCATTTGCGTACACTTCCATAAACTTTTATATTATTTACTTTCAGTTCTTCTTTTCTTGTAAAATACATTTTTGATGTACGAAAAATCTCTTAAAACAATATATAAGGAAACTAAGTGCATATCTTAATACATTAAACTACAATATGTTGGATTCAGAGCCATAAAGCTTTATGTTTAGAAGTTTAATTGCGTTTCTTCAACATTAACTACGTCAACTGGCTGAATTTCTATAAGTTGCATTGAGCTAGGTCGTACTGTAGTTGCTTTTTTCTCCACACAAAAATTTTTGACTCTACACTAATATTTCGGGTGTAGAATTATATGCCAAGAAATTTTCGTTTCTACAGCATACTAGGCTTTATTCATAAACATTTTTTCATTTTCTGCTTATGATTGTAAGGTTTGTGTCTGAACTATAGAAAATATCTACAAAAATTAAGAATTTCTATGGATTTACAATGGCCGCCGCATAAAAAAATGCTGCAAAGGGCGCATATGGAGCATGTCTTTGATATTAAAAGAAAAGACAAACAAAAATCATGGTTGTATTTATCATGGTTGGTCATTATACTTCTTCTCTTTCTCACACTGGTTCTGTGATGAACACACAGATAGCCGTACTGCTCTTTCACATGATGTTATAATACATAAAATACAAAGCATATGAAAATTAATACAAAGTTTGAAGGAGTTAAATTTTGATTTACTTATAGAATCAAAAAAATTATATGTAGCAATATGATTATTTAAATACAAATCAAAAGAAGACATATTAAATATGTTACGACCATACTTGAATTTTCTTCAATGCATGCATAAAGTATTAAAAACTTATAATGAAAGTGACAAACATTTTCTCAAAATTTTGTGCTCCAGATTAACACCCCCGTATAACGTATTCTACGTTAAAAAAAAATTTTTCCATGAAGATAATGTTTCCATACAGGATTAAATATTAGTGTAAAATAAGCTAAAAATCCAGAATTTTAAGACCATGGTTCGGTTCGGTTCTGTTAAAATGACAGAATACATGATTAGAACTCTATGAAAATATTTTTGTTTTTTTTTTACGTTAATAACAATGCGTCGACAAAATGTGGAAGGTTTATATTATTATTAAATCTGATGCTCAATCGTTTTGTATGCAATTCATTCATTAAAAAAGTTTTGTTTTTTCCTAGTGGGTATATCTTTTAGAATTACAAAAATATACAAACACATTGACACCAATTAATGCCTGGTCAATATCGGCAACGCATCTAAAATATTCTGCTTTGAATTTATTTCTATGCTGCTGCTGCTGCTGCTGCTACTGCTACTGCTACTGCTACTGCTACCATTGTGCTTGTCGTTGCCATCCGTGCTGCTGGATGCTCAACTCGATCTCCAAACACACAATAACAACAATAACAACAATAACAACAACAACAACAACAACAACAACAACAACAACAACAACAACAACAACAACAACAACAACAACAATAAAAACAACAACAACAACAACAACAACAACAACCATAACAAAAATAACCAATGAAACAAATCCAACAACAAAAAAATATTATGATAAAAACACTGCAACAACTGCATGGGAAAAATATGTACTTTGTATCTCGTATCCAACATAAAACCGATGCATGCACCAACCCATCCACCCAATCGAACGACCAAACAACCGGACGACCGCATTATTGTCACAGGTGCTTCTCGTACATTATAATTCCATCGAAGCCGTTGCATGCAGCTATTGCATTTTTCTTGCACAATATCCCGGGTTATATTTTAGATTTAATTGCCATGGCAACCGGACAAAAACGCATGTAAGTACAATGTGGTCGCTCCGAGTGGAGGTAGTGCCGGTGTTGGAGTGGAAGGACGTAAAGAGGGTGTGCAAGGAATTTTGCTATTTTTTTCTATTTTCATTTTGTTTTTTATGGTTGAACTCAAAAATATATGTGTGTGTGTGTGTTGTTGCTGTGTTTGTGCGTTTCTGAAATGCTCTAAATAAAAAGATTAACTAGAGCGTACATTGCTTTGCAACTTTGAACTGGTTACTCAGTAATCGGTTAGATAGGAAAAATTACTTTTAAGTTAATTTTTTCGATCAAGGTACAAAAAACAAGTGTCCTTAACGCTTAAGAATTTTCCATAATTTACCTTCAAAGGGCTTTTTCTAAAAATTTTTTAAGTTTTTTTTTCTGTAGGAAGCAACACTTTTCGTTATTTTATGTGGAAAATATCATGAAAATATTTGACACAAATTTAAGGAAAGATTCTAAAGAAGTTATAACTAAGGAGTTTACTTTAGGGTTTTTTTTTCTCAAATGTTTCTTTTTCGTTTAAATATTTTGGAAAACAATTCTCTCCAACCTTCATTCAAGAATTGATCAATGAATTCATTAATTGACCTCTAAACTATTTTTAAGTAACCGTTCTGTGTTGAACAGCAACACTAAAAAGAAAAAAAAAAATGAAGAAGGAAAATCTAAACAATTGCGACAAGGATTAAGGATGAAAAATGCGATATTGTGTACGTTTGCTGAACTGGCATTAATATCGTTGCCACCTCCTTAATGCGCAGCAGGAAGCATACAAACGCACACACACAAATTGTTTTGAACTTACCAACACAGCTAAATTTTTTGTTATGACAATAATCGTTCATATAAGATAGTTGAAAAAAAGAACAATATTTACTACAATTTGTTGTTTTTTTTGGTCCTGACAAAAATAACTTGACAACACTTTCACCATCATTATCATCATCATTTTCATCATCATCAACCAACCCATTTGCTAATCCATTCAATCGACAGTTACACCAAAGCTTATCGCAAGATCTCAAACATCATTTATATGATGTCCTGGTTCGGCCTGAAGGAATGGAACTTTGCTCATCGCAATATCGATGAACTCGATCAAAGTCTGGTTGGTGCTGAGCGTCAACTTTTGCAATTCAACATATCAACCATTAATTGGAATGAATTCTTTTGTTCGTATTTAAGCGGCATTCGCAAGTATTTCTTCAAGGATAACGACAATAAATTGCAGCAGCGTAAAACTGTTTACCGCAGGTACAACTCCACTCACATAATGAAGAATTATAATGCAATTTTTTTTCCCTTAACTGCACTCTCTTAAGTACTTTTTGATTACCTACATTTTTGTTTGTTTGCTTTACTACTTTTTTCTTAAATAGTTTTTGTGCTTATTACACGAAGGTAGTTTTTTCATAATTATTATCTTGTTTTTTTTGGGTTTCCTTGCAGAATTCTTTTTGTGCATAACCTACTGAAGACTACGTTCGGTCTCTCTCTAATTATGTGCATAATCAAAATTTATTTGAAAATTTTCAAAATCATTCCGAAAATTGCTATTTGAGGGAGTTGCTGCTGCGGCTGGCTTAAGGAGCAAACAGCGCAGTTGCTGTTACTCAAGGACGCGTGCAGGTGTTGCAGTTGCTACAGTTGCTGCTTTCAGTGCAATCAATAAAATTAATGCAGTTTTAATCTTAAGAGTTTTATGTTCTTTCGAAAAGTTCTTGTAATTGTAAAATGCATTAAAACGGAAAAACTAACCACCTCCTGTGGGATGAAATGAAGTAGTTTTTTGTTTTATTGTTTTTGCACGCACATTTGGAGTTCGTACAGGATTTTACAAAATAACTCTGAAATAGAAATATAAATAAGTAAAGTATTAAGTATTAAGTATTAAGTATTAAGTATTAAGTATTAAGTATTAAGTATTAAGTATTAAGTATTGAGTATTAAGTATTAAGTATTAAGTATTAAGTATTAAGTATTAAGTATTAAGTATTAAGTATTAAGTATTAAATATTAAGTATTAAGTATTAAGTATTAAGTATTAAGTATTAAGTATTAAGTATTAAGTATTAAGTATTAAGTATTAAGTATTAAGTATTAAGTATTAAGTATTAAGTATTAAGTATTAAGTATTAAGTATTAAGTATTAAGTATTAAGTAATAAGTATTAAGTATTAAGTATTAAGTATTAAGTATTAAGTATTAAGTATTAAGTATTAAGTATTAAGTATTGAGTATTAAGTATTAAGTATTAAGTATTAAGTATTAAGTATTAAGTATAAAGTATTAAGTATTAAGTATTAAGTATTAAGTATTAAGTATTAAGTATTAAGTATTAAGTATTAAGTATTTAGTATTAAGTATTAAGTATTAAGTATTAAGTATTAAGTATTAAGTATTAAGTATTAAGTATTAAGTATTAAGTATTAAGTATTAAGTATTAAGTATTAAGTATTAAGTATTAAGTATTAAGTATTAAGTATTAAGTATTAAGTATTAAGTATTAAGTATTAAGTATTAAGTATTAAGTATTAAGTATTAAGTATTTAGTATTAAGTATTAAGTATTAAGTATTAAGTATTAAGTATTAAGTATTAAGTATTAAGTATTAAGTATTAAGTATTAAGTATTTAGTATTAAGTATTAAGTATTAAGTATTAAGTATTAAGTATTAAGTATTAAGTATTAAGTATTAAGTATTAAGTATTAAGTATTAAGTATTAAGTATTAAGTATTAAGTATTAAGTATTAAGTATTAAGTATTAAGTATTAAGTATTAAGTATTAAGTATTAAGTATTAAGTATTAAGTATTAAGTATTAAGTATTAAGTATTAAGTATTAAGTATTAAGTATTAAGTATTAAGTATTAAGTATTAAGTATTAAGTATTAAGTATTAAGTATTAAGTATTAAGTATTAAGTATTAAGTATTAAGTATTAAGTATTAAGTATTAAGTATTAAGTATTAAGTATTAAGTATTAAGTATTAAGTATTAAGTATTAAGTATTAAGTATTAAGTATTAAGTATTAAGTATTAAGTATTAAGTATTAAGTATTAAGTATTAAGTATTAATATTATGTATTAAGTATTAAGTATTAAGTATTAAGATGTAAGAAAAAGTTTATTTATTCGGATTTCTTATTATTGAGGAAGTGTTGGTTTTTAAGTTGGTGTTAGTTTCACCATTAATTTTCTTTTCTTTAGAAATTCAGAAACTGTGCTTTAATTTGGTCGAGTTGTGCTTCAATAGACCTTTGAAATATTTTTTTTGTGATATTTCTGATAGCTAATGATGAAAGACACGAGTACCATTTCAATATGTGTTAGTGAAGATTTTGATGTAATACCTGAAGTAGGAGTTATGTTCTTTAAAAAATTTATTATGTACATGATTCAACATAAACATATTTAATCCCTCCCGGCACAAAGTTCGATTTCTATATCGAAAAATGTAAATTTCTTGAAGAATTAGCGAAGAAAACTATCATATTCGAACTCGTTAAAGATGCGATAACGATCCGTTTGGCGTTCTTAACGGACATTTCGTAAGCGAGTGATGGTTTTGTATCGAAAAAGAACCCGAATTGAATTAAGTATTAAGTATTAAGTATTAAGTATTAAGTATTTAGTATTAAGTATTAAGTATTAAGTATTAAGTATTAAGTATTAAGTATTAAGTATTAAGTATTAAGTATTAAGTATTAAGTATTAAGTATTAAGTATTAAGTATTAAGTATTAAGTATTAAGTATTAAGTATTAAGTATTAAGTATTAAGTATTAAGTATTAAGTATTAAGTATTAAGTATTAAGTATTAAGTATTAAGTATTAAGTATTAAGTATTAAGTATTAAGTATTAAGTATTAAGTATTAAGTATTAAGTATTAAGTATTAAGTATTAAGTATTAAGTATTAAGTATTTAGTATTAAGTATTAAGTATTAAGTATTAAGTATTAAGTATTAAGTATTAAGTATTAAGTATTAAGTATTAAGTATTAAGTATTAAGTATTAAGTATTAAGTATTAAGTATTAAGTATTAAGTATTAAGTATTAAGTATTAAGTATTAAGTATTAAGTATTAAGTATTAAGTATTAAGTATTAAGTATTAAGTATTAAGTATTAAGTATTAAGTATTGAGTATTAAGTATTAAGTATTAAGTATTAAGTATTAAGTATTAAGTATTAAGTATTAAGTATTAAGTATTAAGTATTAAGTATTAAGTATTAAGTAATAAGTATTAAGTATTAAGTATTAAGTATTAAGTATTAAGTATTAAGTATTAAGTATTAAGTATTAAGTATTAAGTATTGAGTATTGAGTATTAAGTATTAAGTATTAAGTATTAAGTATTAAGTATTAAGTATTAAGTATTAAGTATTAAGTATTAAGTATTAAGTATTAAGTATTAAGTATTAAGTATTAAGTATTAAGTATTAAGTATTAATATTAAGTATTTAGTATTAAGTATTAAGTATTAAGTATTAAGTATTAAGTATTAAGTATTAAGATGTAAGAAAAAGTTTATTTATTCGGATTTCTTATTATTGAGGAAGTGTTGGTTTTTAAGTTGGTGTTAGTTTCACCATTAATTTTCTTTTCTTTAAAAATTCAGAAACTGTGCTTTAATTTGGTCGAGTTGTGCTTCAATAGACCTTTGAAATATTTTTTTTGTGATATTTCTGATAGCTAATGATGAAAGACACGAGTACCATTTCAATATGTGTTAGTGAAGATTTTGATGTAATACCTGAAGTAGGAGTTATGTTCTTTAAAAAATTTATTATGTACATGATTCAACATAAACATATTTAATCCCTCCCGGCACAAAGTTCGATTTCTATATCGAAAAATGTAAATTTCTTGAAGAATTAGCGAAGAAAACTATCATATTCGAACTCGTTAAAGATGCGATAACGATCCGTTTGGCGTTCTTAACGGACATTTCGTAAGCGAGTGATGGTTTTGTATCGAAAAAGAACCCGAATCGAATTAAGTATTAAGTATTAAGTATTAAGTATTAAGTATTTAGTATTAAGTATTAAGTATTAAGTATTAAGTATTAAGTATTAAGTAATAAGTATTAAGTATTAAGTATTAAGTATTAAGTATTAAGTATTAAGTATTAAGTATTAAGTATTAAGTATTGAGTATTAAGTATTAAGTATTAAGTATTAAGTATTAAGTATTAAGTATAAAGTATTAAGTATTAAGTATTAAGTATTAAGTATTAAGTATTAAGTATTAAGTATTAAGTATTAAGTATTTAGTATTAAGTATTAAGTATTAAGTATTAAGTATTAAGTATTAAGTATTAAGTATTAAGTATTAAGTATTAAGTATTAAGTATTAAGTATTAAGTATTAAGTATTAAGTATTAAGTATTAAGTATTAAGTATTAAGTATTAAGTATTAAGTATTAAGTATTAAGTATTAAGTATTTAGTATTAAGTATTAAGTATTAAGTATTAAGTATTAAGTATTAAGTATTAAGTATTAAGTATTAAGTATTAAGTATTAAGTATTTAGTATTAAGTATTAAGTATTAAGTATTAAGTATTAAGTATTAAGTATTAAGTATTAAGTATTAAGTATTAAGTATTAAGTATTAAGTATTAAGTATTAAGTATTAAGTATTAAGTATTAAGTATTAAGTATTAAGTATTAAGTATTAAGTATTAAGTATTAAGTATTAAGTATTAAGTATTAAGTATTAAGTATTAAGTATTAAGTATTAAGTATTAAGTATTTAGTATTAAGTATTAAGTATTAAGTATTAAGTATTAAGTATTAAGTATTAAGTATTAAGTATTAAGTATTAAGTATTAAGTATTAAGTATTAAGTATTAAGTATTAAGTATTAAGTATTAAGTATTAAGTATTAAGTATTAAGTATTAAGTATTAAGTATTAAGTATTAAGTATTAATATTATGTATTAAGTATTAAGTATTAAGTATTAAGATGTAAGAAAAAGTTTATTTATTCGGATTTCTTATTATTGAGGAAGTGTTGGTTTTTAAGTTTGTGTTAGTTTCACCATTAATTTTCTTTTCTTTAGAAATTCAGAAACTGTGCTTTAATTTGGTCGAGTTGTGCTTCAATAGACCTTTGAAATATTTTTTTTGTGATATTTCTGATAGCTAATGATGAAAGACACGAGTACCATTTCAATATGTGTTAGTGAAGATTTTGATGTAATACCTGAAGTAGGAGTTATGTTCTTTAAAAAATTTATTATGTACATGATTCAACATAAACATATTTAATCCCTCCCGGCACAAAGTTCGATTTCTATATCGAAAAATGTAAATTTCTTGAAGAATTAGCGAAGAAAACTATCATATTCGAACTCGTTAAAGATGCGATAACGATCCGTTTGGCGTTCTTAACGGACATTTCGTAAGCGAGTGATGGTTTTGTATCGAAAAAGAACCCGAATTGAATTAAGTATTAAGTATTAAGTATTAAGTATTAAGTATTTAGTATTAAGTATTAAGTATTAAGTATTAAGTATTAAGTATTAAGTATTAAGTATTAAGTATTAAGTATTAAGTATTAAGTATTAAGTATTAAGTATTAAGTATTAAGTATTAAGTATTAAGTATTAAGTATTAAGTATTAAGTATTAAGTATTAAGTATTAAGTATTAAGTATTAAGTATTAAGTATTAAGTATTAAGTATTAAGTATTAAGTATTAAGTATTAAGTATTAAGTATTAAGTATTAAGTATTAAGTATTAAGTATTAAGTATTAAGTATTAAGTATTAAGTATTAAGTATTTAGTATTAAGTATTAAGTATTAAGTATTAAGTATTAAGTATTAAGTATTAAGTATTAAGTATTAAGTATTAAGTATTAAGTATTAAGTATTAAGTATTAAGTATTAAGTATTAAGTATTAAGTATTAAGTATTAAGTATTAAGTATTAAGTATTAAGTATTAAGTATTAAGTATTAAGTATTAAGTATTAAGTATTAAGTATTAAGTATTAAGTATTAAGTATTAAGTATTAAGTATTAAGTATTAAGTATTAAGTATTAAGTATTAAGTATTAAGTATTAAGTATTGAGTATTAAGTATTAAGTATTAAGTATTAAGTATTAAGTATTAAGTATTAAGTATTAAGTATTAAGTATTAAGTATTAAGTATTAAGTATTAAGTAATAAGTATTAAGTATTAAGTATTAAGTATTAAGTATTAAGTATTAAGTATTAAGTATTAAGTATTAAGTATTAAGTATTGAGTATTGAGTATTAAGTATTAAGTATTAAGTATTAAGTATTAAGTATTAAGTATTAAGTATTAAGTATTAAGTATTAAGTATTAAGTATTAAGTATTAAGTATTAAGTATTAAGTATTAAGTATTAAGTATTAATATTAAGTATTTAGTATTAAGTATTAAGTATTAAGTATTAAGTATTAAGTATTAAGTATTAAGATGTAAGAAAAAGTTTATTTATTCGGATTTCTTATTATTGAGGAAGTGTTGGTTTTTAAGTTGGTGTTAGTTTCACCATTAATTTTCTTTTCTTTAAAAATTCAGAAACTGTGCTTTAATTTGGTCGAGTTGTGCTTCAATAGACCTTTGAAATATTTTTTTTGTGATATTTCTGATAGCTAATGATGAAAGACACGAGTACCATTTCAATATGTGTTAGTGAAGATTTTGATGTAATACCTGAAGTAGGAGTTATGTTCTTTAAAAAATTTATTATGTACATGATTCAACATAAACATATTTAATCCCTCCCGGCACAAAGTTCGATTTCTATATCGAAAAATGTAAATTTCTTGAAGAATTAGCGAAGAAAACTATCATATTCGAACTCGTTAAAGATGCGATAACGATCCGTTTGGCGTTCTTAACGGACATTTCGTAAGCGAGTGATGGTTTTGTATCGAAAAAGAACCCGAATCGAATTAAGTATTAAGTATTAAGTATTAAGTATTAAGTATTTAGTATTAAGTATTAAGTATTAAGTATTAAGTATTAAGTATTAAGTATTAAGTATTAAGTATTAAGTATTAAGTATTAAGTATTAAGTATTAAGTATTAAGTATTAAGTATTAAGTATTAAGTATTAAGTATTAAGTATTAAGTATTAAGTATTAAGTATTAAGTATTAAGTATTAAGTATTAAGTATTAAGTATTAAGTATTAAGTATTAAGTATTAAGTATTTAGTATTAAGTATTAAGTATTAAGTATTAAGTATTAAGTATTAAGTATTAAGTATTAAGTATTAAGTATTAAGTATTAAGTATTAAGTATTAAGTATTAAGTATTAAGTATTAAGTATTAAGTATTAAGTATTAAGTATTAAGTATAAAGTATTAAGTATTAAGTATTAAGTATTAAGTATTAAGTATTAAGTATTAAGTATTAAGTATTAAGTATTAAGTATTGAGTATTAAGTATTAAGTATTAAGTATTAAGTATTAAGTATTAAGTATTAAGTATTAAGTATTAAGTATTAAGTATTAAGTATTAAGTATTAAGTATTAAGTATTAAGTAATAAGTATTAAGTATTAAGTATTAAGTATTAAGTATTAAGTATTAAGTATTAAGTATTAAGTATTAAGTATTGAGTATTGAGTATTAAGTATTAAGTATTAAGTATTAAGTATTAAGTATTAAGTATTAAGTATTAAGTATTAAGTATTAAGTATTAAGTATTAAGTATTAAGTATTAAGTATTAAGTATTAAGTATTAAGTATTAAGTATTAAGTATTAAGTATTAAGTATTAAGTATTAAGTTTCAAGAGAAAATTTATTTATTCAGATTTCTTATTATTGAGGAAGTGTTGGTTTTTAAGTAGGTGTTAGTTTCACCATTAATTTGCTTTTCTTTAGAAATTCAGAAACTGTGCTTTAATGTGGTCGAATTGTGCTTCAGTAGACCTTTGAAATATTTTTTTTGTGATATTTCTTATCATTTGAGTTAATTTCAATTCCCTCCTTCTGATAGCTAATGATGAAAGACACGAGTACCATTTCAATATGTGTTAGTGAAAGTTTTGATGTAATACCTGAAGTAGGAGTTATGTTCTTCAAAAAATTTATTATGTACATGATTCAACATAAACATATTTAATCCCTCTCGGCACAAAGTTCGATTTCTATATCGAAAAATGTAAATTTCTCGAAGAATTAGCGAAGAAAACTATCATATTCGAACTCGTTAAAGGATGCGATTACGATCCGTTTGGCGTTCTTAACGGACATTTCGTAAGCGAGTGATGGTCTTGTAACGAAAAAGAACCCGTTAACGATGTCGTAAGCTATAAATTTTATTTAAAATAAACGAAGAAAATTATCGTATTTTTAATCTTATGTGGATCGAAAGCGCATCTATTTGGCGCAGTAATATTTACTCGAAAGCGAGTGTTGGTTTATGCTTCGATAAACGAGCCATTTACGATGTCGTCAGCGATAAATTTTATGTAAAATTATCGCAGGAATTATCTTTTTTCTACTTTTATATGTATCGAAAACAACATATTTGGCCCAAGTTATGATTATTCGAAATCGAGTGTTCGTTTATGTTCTGAAAAAGAAGCAATTTGCAGTCCTGAAAATGTTCATCCTCTGCTGAGTATTCTTCTGTGCGCTCCATCCAATCTGCCGTAGTCGCGCTGCTGCAGTCTGAGTTGTATACTTCCATTGCACGCTCCAAAGAGCAGTCTGGATTGTGCATTTCCACCGCAGGCAACAAATAGCTTTCTAAATCAGAAGCTGCTCTTGAAACAGTTTCTCTACTTACAAGAGCTTTGAGCGCATGCTTGCATTCAGCTTCAATTTTATACCGCTGCATTTTTATTTACCGGCTGTTTTCTATTTAATAATTAAATTAATTTCTTACGTTCACTTTTCTTCACTTACAAACTTTTAAATTCTATGCAAAGAAATTTAACTTTTTTTTTTCATTTAAGACTTCTTCTTAACCACACTTTTTGATTTAATGCAAACGTCATTATTTTTCTTTTTTCACGATACGTTGTTGCCATAAGTTCTCAAAAATCATTACAAAAAGTGTGATTTATCTAGGGCGACTGCAACTCTGAATGCAAACTTGTATATTCTTCGTAAATTGTATGCCATATCGACAAAAATACGAAATATACATTCGAATAAAGTTCGTAACAGACGAACATTCGTTTTTTGAGAAATGTATGCCGGGTCTAATATTTTTAAAAATACTTTCTTATGAATGTCATACAGTTAAAAGAAATTTTCTTGGAAAGTCTTGGGTTTTTTTTTTTTTTTGATAGTACGAGGGCTTATCTTAATAAGAAATAGTTCAAGCTGCAGTCCAAGTTAAATTTTAAGAGCTTTTTTCTTGATTAAGTATCTTAGAATGTAAACCAGCTTTAACACATTCTTACTCAATCCCACACATACGTAAATTTGTTACTTGCAACACCGTTTAGAAAAAAAAACCAAAAAAAAAATAAAACTACAAAACAGCACCTGCTGTGGCGAAACTTTTTGCCGACCTTATTGTTGTTGCTTTAGCTAGTGACACCAACTTCATAGTTTTTAACTTTAATTCTTTCAACAAACTTTTTGAGCGCGTTGCAACTTTGACAAAAACAGCGGTGAAGCTGTGTTTAACAGGCTGGCAGAGGCATAGGAACAAACTAAAAGTTGTTGTGTTGCAGCTAAAAGAAAGAAAAAAAAAAAAAAGAAAGAAAAAATGTCACAACAGGCAAGCTAAGAAAGTTCAGCTTGAACAAGGCATCAACTAGGTAGGTACTTTTCTAGCCACTAAATAAAAAAGTAGTTCCTCGCGCAAGTTTAGAAAAATAATAATATTAAAACATAAAAGAAGAAGCCAGAAAAAAATAAATATGTTGAAAAACCAAGCAACAAGGTTGAGAGCGAAAAAAAAGTAATAAAATAAAAAATGAGAGTAAATGGCAGAAGAAATATGAATTATAGCACAAAAGATAAACAAACTGCTGCAACTTGGCGGGCTCCCTTAATGGAGGAACCCTCAAAGTATGCCATGTTTTTTGCGTAGTTGGTGCACAGGCAAGGTTTGGTGAAAACTTTTATGTGCTCTAGAACAGCAGTTCGAGAAATTTTTTAATTTTTTGGGGTTTCGCGGGACTTTTTTCGGCTTATTCCTACAGATGCTGTTGTTGTTGACGCATCCACCTACAAACAGGCATTATTTTGAAAAATATATTTTAAAGAAATTTTATTATAAATCAACGCAATGCAGCGCTGTTGCTGACAGTATCAACACATTAAGTAGCATCATGAAAAACGCTTCTATTTCTTGCTACTAAAGTTTTCTTTGCATACCTTCCGACATAAGTATAACATGAATGTTTTTTCTTGGAAATCAGAAAGATGCACTGAATTTAAGAGGAACTGGAAACTTTTTTTGTGAAAAATTGCTTTTCTTAGTTTGAAGGTTTCAGTTGATATACCTTCTGGAACAGAATTTATGGAATGATCAGTAGAATTCATGTAGTCTTGTGTAGACACTTCCCCAAATGGCTTTTTTGGAATTTAATGAAATAGCATGAGTGAAAGCTTTCGTTCAATAAAGCAAACATGCCTTTGATCTATGAAAAATATCTCAAGTTATTGAAATTGAAATTAAGCACTATTGGTTAAGCTTCTAAAAAAACTGCAAAATGTTGACACACCGAAGTCCGAAGTAAATGTACAAAAAATATTAATTTCAATACTTTCAAAATGAAAAAAAAAAAAAATATTGCAACTGCTGCTGGTTGTTTGTCGTTGCAACTAGCAACGTTTTGACAACGAAATCTGCGAAAAAAAACTACCTGTAACATCCAGTGACAACAAAGAAAAATAACCAGTTCTTATTGTTGCTGTTGTTGTTATATTTCTGAAATGCGCTGCTGTTACCTGTCATATATGCCTGGCAAACCGGAAGTGACGCCATTATATATTTCAATTTGATATTAACGTAACGTAACGTAACTGTTGTAAAAAACAAAGTGGAACACTTTCAACGCAACGCTCTGCTTTTTCATTTCATTTCATTTTATTTCAACGTGAAAAGCAAGGACAACATAAACTAGAAATAACAAGTTGGGAAGCAACAAGACTTTGAGAAGGAGGATAAAGAGAGTGAGAGAGAGAAGAAAAATGAATGTGACATCAACGTGAAGCAAAAAGCCGTTGAAGAAAGTTGACAAGAAAACCTTATAAATGTTGAACAAAAAAAAATATATTTTATTAAAGCTGCTTGGAAATTATAACATTTCTTTGTGTTTGACATTGGCTGCGCAGAAAAAAAAAAAACAAAAAACAAAATAGAAACAAATAACAAAACAAGTCGAAACTAAACCAAGCTGAAGAAAGCGTTTTTTGTGTTTGAGTTATCTCGGTTGTGACATAAAAAAGCAGGATGAAAATTAATTCTCTCAAAAAACTAAAATTCGCATTTGAAATATTTAATTTTCGCAGAACAGAAGGAATTTTTTTTATAGATATGTCAAGGCCACATTTATTTATAATGCGGTTTATATAAAACAAAAATATAGAATCCAAACTTTTATTTTTGGACTGTTTTAATTGATTTTAAAGTTAAAAGTTTACTTTTTTTAATAATAGGTGTCTCCAGATTATAACTCAAAAGTTTTAATTCGAAGCTCGAAAGCATTCACTATTTTTAAGAGATAGACACATATATGGGTTGGTTTTTACCAGATTGGTACATCAATCATTTGGACCTCAAATATCTGTTTGATAGCCAATCAAAGCCAGTTTGTGCGTGAAAGACTTGTAAACAAGTCGGCGTTCGTAATGTTCTGTAAATTTCGCAATTAAGTTGAGCAAAGAGTTTCCGTCTGAAATTTGAGTTTCTTACAAAATATAATATAAATAATTGTAAAGAAATAACAGAATTGTGAAGAAGTAACTTGTGGTTTTTTCATCATGACAACGCATCGGCTCAAGTATTCCATCTTGTACGCGATATTTGACGAAAAACAACGTTCCGCAAGCTCCATATTCACCCAAGCTCCGACACTATCCTATTTGCACGACTCAAGTTACGACTTTGCGGAAAGTGTTTTGAGACGATTGAGGCGAAAAAGGAGAATACGCAGAAGGAACTTAAGCCGATTCTAAAATAAGCCTATGAAAAGTGTTTTTATTGAAGGAAAGTTTGAAGGAAATGTTGGTGGAATATGTGTAATGCTTGCAATGAAGACTACTTTGAAAGAATATCAATGAATAATTGACACAGTTTTCATTTTAGTGAAGAATTCCTACCATTACTTTCTAAAAAAAAAAAAATAAAAAAATAAATAACTGCCCATTTCAGCCCTTGAAAGGACTTTGACCTAGCTTCTTATGATCAATTGTGTTGTGCGTGTTATTAAGTTTGTACACAGTTGACCGAGAAATGGACCTACAGGTTTAACGCCGACTCCGAACGGCGATGAACGCAATGTTCTTATTCTCAAGAAGCTTTACATGGCATTTTGATTACTCTCTGAGGTTTGCCATGTCTGCAGAGAGGTGGCGGCCGTACAGAAAAATTATTTTAATTCAAATAATTTTCTGTCGCTGCTGGGGTTCGAACCCGGGTCTCCAGGTTCGTTGACATTGCGGCACTTTAACCAACTACGCCACGGACGCAACAATTTTCTAGTGAAATAACCATTACTTTCTAGTGAAATAAAAACTGCTTCTGCGATTTTACAAAATATCTCTTTAAAAGTCGGTAGCAATTTGAAGACTTTATTCAGTGTTGGTATTTTTACACCGCGACGTTTAAAAAACATAAATGGGGGTATATTAATTTTGTCACTCCGTTTGTAACGCCCATAAGGAGGCGTGGTAGGTATAGAAAAGTATATGTATTCTTGATCAGCATCACCACCCGAGTTGATTTAGCCATGTCAGTCTGTCTATCCAGCTGTCCTTTTGTCCGTCTATCTGTGATCACGATTACAGCCGTAATTTTAAAGCTATCATCACAAAATTCACTATTTAAGCTTTTATCTAAAAAATGAAGGTCAAGTTCGTAAATGAGCCAAATTGGATGAAAACCACGCCTACCTCCCATACAAAGTGACTTTATCAAAAAGGTAAAATTTCTCTAAAATCTATCTAACGTGTACTATGTGTATGGAATTCAACCAAATTGGGTGAAAACCACGCCCACCTCCCATACAAAGCCATTTTATCAAAAAACAAAAGCGAATATTTTCTGTTAAAAATTTAACGAAAACGTTTTTACAGATAAACATTTTATTGATTGCTTAAGACTTTGAATATACTTTGGTTCGGCCGTGGGGGTATTTTAACTGCGGCCCAGTCGAAGATCATTTCTTACTAGTTTTATTTTTTTTTTGTATTTTTTGTTTTTATTTTTTTTTTTTTTTTAAATAATTTGAACATGTTTTATCGAACGAATTCCGTTGTGATCGTACTAGCAGAAGTTTGCGGTCGCCCAAGAGGGGTCGCCACGCTAGAAATCATTGATAAAATCCATGGAATGATATTGAACGATTGGAGAATGAAAAAGCGTGAGATGGCTGAGACTGTAGGTATCTCAACTAAAGGACACATCACATTTTACATAAATATTTTGTACCTCATATTCGACCATGAGTGCAGTCGTGTCACCACGCAATCCGAAAGAGTTTTTGCACCGTTTCCTAACCGTAGACGAAACATGGTTACATCACAACACAACTCTGGGTTAACGTGCACCAAAGAAGGTCAAGGTGGGTCTGTGCAACAGTTTTGTGGAACGCTTGTGGAGTCATTCACATCGATTACGTTGAAATGGGTAAAAAGATCAGCGACGAATACTACTAACAGGTGCTGTGTGTGCCCCATGGCAAAAATTTATAAATTGGGCTACGAACAGCCACAATATTCTTTAGATTAAGAATATAACTATCCACAATATTCTTCAGATTAAGTCCCCTGCGACTGCTTCCTATTTCCAAACCTGAAAAAATGGCTCGGCAGTAAAAGATTTGGGTGGAATGAAGAGGTCATCATGAAGAGGTCATTACTGAAACAAACACCTATTATGGGAACCTTAGTAAAATTTATTATTTGGAAGGAATAAAAAGGATTAGCGCCGAATTAATTGTATCGATCTTAAAGGCGACTATGTTGTGAAATATAATAGCTTTTTTGTAGAAAAAAAAATAACTTTTATACAAAAAGTCCTGACTTATCAAATTTTCTTCGTTGTCTCCAAAACATCTAAAATAGTAATAATTTTGTCAGAACGGATCATCAAGTGTAATAAATCATCAACTGGCTTTAATCCTCAAGTGAAATGTAGAGATATCAAAGATCTCAAAATTTGTCCCTTTTTGTCAGTCATTTTTGAGCACATGCATCATCTTGTGAACAAAAAAATTGTAAATAATTATATTGGATATCCTTGACAATACTCGATGAACTTTATAAAATAGACATATGGTCTGTTCGCGTACTTCTCCAGTGAAAAATATCCAGCAGCAACTTGCAAGAGAGTAAAAAGTACCCGAACGCAAAATTTGCAAAAACTTGCAAGCCTCGATAACAGCTAATTATCGTATTGCTTATATTTCAAGTGACAATTGATCATAAGAAGCTAGGTCAAAGTCCTTTCAAGGGCTGAAATGGCCAGTTATTTTTTTTTTCTTTTATTATATTTCAAGTCAAATGGAAAACAAAAGGTAATTAGACGTGAAGTGTCCAATTTTTAATTTTTTTTTAAGAATATTTTCAACACAAAGAAATAAGAGAAGTTTTAAATACCCAGTGGTAACGTTTTCTACAAAAATTAAAGATACCTTCCATATTTTGACGACTGCAGCAGTCAATCCTCCGCTTTGCGTACATCAATTTTACTAAATTTGTTGGTTTGTAAAATTACAACTGTGTTAAATCAGCTTTTTTCTAGCTTGCAAATTCTCGACAGTAAAAATTTTTCCAGCAGGAATTTGTAACTTCCCCTCCGAGCAGTGATGTTAATATTTGTAGAAATTACTGTGTTAGGCACGAATAATTACTGTTTTTGATGCAAAATTACTGTGAATTGGCTCAAAAATTACTGTGGAATTACTGTATAACTGAAACAAATATAAAATCAATTAAAATGTTAATTTTTATACAGTTGTTTAATTATATTTATATAACTGATGTTCGGAACCTTTTTTCTGTTAATAAATATAAAAATGACAAAGTCCAACAGTAGTTTTCCATTTCATAAATTGGACCTAGTGACTGTAACTTAACTTTATAAGTAAACTTATTAGTTCTTAGAACGGGAATATAACAAAAATTTTGGGTCACTGGGATCGGTTAAAATAAATTCCTCTGCTACTAGAATAAGAACGCGAGAACTAGTGGTTCCAGTGTATTGATCACTTAACGACTAAATTAAACAATATAAAAAAATGCATATGAATGTTCAAGAAAGAGTTTTGGGTTACGAGAGTAAATTGTAAATCTACTATTTAAAAAAATAATATAATATAATAATGAACTAGCCATTTCAGCCCAATTCTTTGGCCAATTTCGATTGTACACAATTGATGAGAACTGGACCTCCTCAAATCTACATGTTCTCAATAAACTTTACATGGCCACATGTAACTTTACATGTACCACTTCTGATGCCGGAGATAAAAAATCTTATATTCATTTTTTTGAAAAAGTTTAAAAATTGCATTCAAGTATACATTTCTCAAAAATAGGAAAATGTATATGCAAAAATTATGCTAATTATTAGTTCGGCAACTTTAAGGAATACGTCCAATGCATAATCAATACCACCAAAATTTAGATTATTGGGTAACAATCAAAAGGTCTGTGCTATCTCGATTACGACTTTTGGTTCGAATATCCTTCACACAGGACACTGTGGATAAGAATCGTAAGTGGCATCGTGTTTACCAATATATTGTTAGTTTAAGCCTATACCTATTTTTGCTTTAAGACATACGTAGTTTTTTTTATAAATGTCAAAGCATTTTAAGGTCGTTATTTTTTACTGTTTTCCTCAAAAAACAACTTTGTCCTTGCGGGGCAGGAAGACATCCTTTTTTTCCTTAAAATTTTTTTTGGTTGATCTTGATAGTCCCATGCAACTTTTGAGACCTCTTAGAATACGATATAAATTTTTCGATACGCCGTAATTTACATATACACTATTATTTGCAAAGTTACTAACGCAATTAGGAATTCCAGGGATGGTAACATTAAGAGAAGAAGAGAGATGTTATAAATGTGATTTTAATAATTTTCTAAATAAACGTCATATTTTTGGCCGGCCATTGAAATTACTTGATTTTTCGAAAAATTATTGTCGTACTGTATGAGCAGTCAAATTACTGTAGAAAACAGTAATTACTGTGCAGTTAACATCAGTGTCTCCGAGTCAACTGTTACTTTGCGCTCTCAATTTCTCTCATTTTGCAAGTTTTTTGCGTACGCAAACGCCAAAAGCTGATCATTTGTGATAATTATCGTGAACAGACCAATATTCAGCTGGAGATTTTCGAAGTTTTGATTGTTTTCAAAGGAATTTTCTTACTTTAAACATGACTTTACCGAAAAAATTGTCTCCTAAAGCGATATTATTATTTTTTTTTTTTTTAAAGATTTTTATAATTTTTCGATCACAAGATGACAAGAGACAAACGGAAAAATTGATAACAATAGGGGGATAATACACGCAGGAATCAAACCGTAATTGATTTTAGAATCACTATCGAATCGCACTGAAATGGTCTCACTATCAAAGAGTTTGTATTTGTATTTGTATTTGTATTTATTTATTTCGAGATATGCTAGTACAACAAGATATATATCTTATAATTAAAGCACTAGCTGCACAGTGTTGTATAAACGATCTTATTATTTAAAAATTGACAAACATTGATAATATAATAAAAAAAAAAAAAAAAAATAATGACAACAGATATAACTTCGAATAAACAAGTCGATACAATAAAATATTATATAAAAAGAAATTAAGAGTATAAAGTAATTAAAGTATTTTATAATTATTCCTTTCAATCAATTAAATCAAGTTAATCAAGGCACTTCACTTCGTATATAAGAAAAGAAAATACAAGAGCAAAAAATCCCATCTTTTAAGAAGAAAGAAAATTAAAGAGTTTGATTTTAAATTGATATGCATTGCCAGTAGTTTGTATGTCTCTGGGAAGTGAGTTCCAAAGACGTATTGCGTGGACAAAAAATTGTCGTTCAGATGTTAGACAAGTGTGACGAATTGGTATTATATTGTTATTTCGATCAGATCGTGAAAAACATAGCATTTGAAACAGTTCCAGCGGTGATTTTGTAGTTACGATTTTGTGTAATGTTAACGTTGTTCGAAAATTTAGAAGTGAATTCAAATTCATATTAAAGATTTTACAAGCATATCTCGAAACGTGATCTGAGCGTCTAAGTCCAAAAACATAACGAGCAATATTATTATAAACAACGTTAAGTTTTGCTTTACTAATACTATCACAGTTTGCAAAAATTTCGCAGCCATACAGTAAAGTTGGAATTAAGTAAGTTTTTGCTAGTAATAAACGAATTTTAACAGGAGTGAAGAATTGCACTGTCCACAAACTACGCAACATACCATATACTTTACCAACTGCTATATTTATATGATTATTCCAAGTTAAACATCGGTTAAACGTTATTCCCAAGTTTTTTGCACAGTCAACATATTTTATTTCTGTCTCATTTATTTTAATGATAGGAATCGAGTTAAGATCAATTCTATTCTTATAAATAACTAAGGTTTTAGATTTATTTGGATTGAGGCATAGTCCATTTTTCGTTGCCCAATTATAAATAATCTTAAGGTCAGAGCAAAGTTTTTCTGTGGAATCTGCGATATCTGAAAATTTTGAATTAATCTGCAATTGGACGTCATCTGCGTATAAATGAATATTGCAGTGTTGTGGTATTTCGACTATGTCGTTGATGTACATAGAAAATAATAAGGGTCCCAGTATTGAACCTTGAGGAACACCTCTTGGTATGCACATAAAGTCTGAAAATTTTTCTTTAACACACACAGCCTGCCTTCTGTTAAACAGATAAGACTTCATAAATTTCACACTAGTACTAGAGAAATTGAAAAGATTTGCAAGTTTAATGCATAGTAGATTGTGGTCCACCGTATCGAAGGCTTTGGAATGGTCCAATAGAGTTAAGAAAGTGAGGTTGTTTTTATCTAAGGCTTTGCGTATTTCCTCTGACACTTGTATTAAAGCAGTAACACAGCTTCTTTTGGCTCTAAAACCCGATTGTTTTTCCGTTATCATGGAGTTTTCATTTAAAAATCTAGTTACTTGAGAATAAAGAATGCGTTCAAAAACTTTAGATAGGAATGGCAATATAGCAATAGGGCGATATTCAGAAGAACCCTTAGGTAGTGGAATTATTTTGGCAGATTTCCAGCAATCAGGGAAAGTTGAGCTAGTTATTGAGAAGTTAATGATGTGAGTAATGAAAGGCAACAAAGTAGGAAGAAGCGCCTTCAAGAACACTGGATGCATTTCATCAAAACCTATCGCATTAGATTTAATAGTCAGAACACATCGTAGTACTTCCATCTGCCAGAGTTCAGACAACTTTTAACTTATTTTAATGGAAATAAATGCAATAAAGACAGAGCGTTCCCACAATTTTTTCATTTTGAAATGCACAAGCAATGGGCCGCAAATAAATGAGTAAGTCTTAAGTCAAGTTCACAGCATAGTGAGCAAAGTTTTAGAACTCTGGGTGGTACCCAGTAATACCTAAAACTTCTCTTCGTAGCACAATCCTTATAAGGGTTGATCTTTTCACTTAAGTTCCTACTTCGTTTTAATGAAAGTTATCAACAGTTGAGGATGGTTCTGACTGTAGACTGGCAATTATTTGAAGTTGGTGATCTCAAACCAGATGCCTTAGCTTTGCCCTCCTCATCATTTATATGACATCCTTTAATCCAAATCGTACTTATAAAAAATTTTGATATCATTTATAAAATATCAAAACCACATTAAACCAGCGTTCATATTGAAAGTACTTCTTACATAAAGATATAGACATTAAACCAAGAACTGCCTGTTAGTTCAACAAAGAAACATGAAGAAAAGAAATAAATTCGATCAAGTTGATTTGGCGGTTGAATTAATTTATAAAAATTACACAATTTGATCTCTTTAAATATTTTAAAATATATAAAAAATATTTTTCGCCTTCTATATCAATGACTAGAGCAAGTTGTAAAGAGAATTTGCATCTTCTCAGATCACCTAAAATTATTCTCATCCCTACACAAACTCTCGTTACTCTCGCATCACGTTTTAATATATTTTCATATTTATAAATATTTGCAAGAAAATTTCATTACACTCAGATATTAACACATTTTAATTTGCATTTTTAAGATTAATTAACCAGCCACGCAGCAACTTGGTAACGATTTCTGCTTGAAGTCAAGTGCAGCAAGAATTTCATACGCACAGGCAAATCTGGCGCACCATGACACTACTCAAAAGCACTCACACAAACACAAACACCCACACACACTCTCATCTACTATAGCAAACGTCAAGCTGAGTTTCAACAAATTCTTGCAGTAAGCTAACAAATATTTACTAGGAGGAGGAGATGTAGAAAAAACACTGTTGCATAAATAAATATTTCATAATCTTTGTGCTTACAGTGGCTGCTGGTAGCGCACAAAGTCTGCCGTCTATAGCCGACAGCATATTTTCTCATTTATGCGAACCCTTAACGCAAGGCATTTAAGTGTTTTATTGCCCCACTGTGGCTGGGTGCTGCATTGTCGGTGCTCAAAAGACGCACAACGTAAGCCACGGATGCACAAAAGCTGCTGTGCATGTATGTGTGCGTGTGTGTGTGTTTGGGTGTGCCTGAGCTGGTGAAAAGTGAAATTTTGCTCATTTCTAGAAATAACTAACTAAGCTTGCTTCAGCGTCAGCCATAAATGAAATTGCTTTTGACTTTTCAACTTTGCTGTCTGTTGGGTTTTGAGTCTGTCTATGTGTCTGTGCTTCGGTGCGTCTATCTGTGCTGATGTGCATTTGGCTTTAGAAACAGAAGGCGTCAGTACACTAGCTGGAGGCAGAGTATTTGCAGCAAAAGATAAATACTGACTAGTCTTGATATGATTGTAATTGAAATAGTATTATTTTTGAATTTCATCATGTTTACATATTTTTTGACAAGAAATTATTAATTTAGGTAAATAGATTTGAGAAGTTTTTCTGTATTTGTTAACCTTGTGATAAACACAACTGACCCTGCACCTTAACAATGAACAAGTTAGAAATTAAAAAAAATTACATGTGGCAGTGAAAGTTTGAAAACTAAATTTATCTTAACTTTGTTTTTATAAGTTTTTGGTTTATATTTACTCGTATAACTCCAATAATTTTACAATTATTCAGGCTGCTGTTAATAGTTTTGTAAGCAGTTCGTAGACATGGTATACTTGGTAAATATCATCTACATTTTTGTATTTTGGGAATATTTTTCCGGCACTATGAGTTGATGTATGTAAGTCAGAATGAAAATTGTTCCTCCTCCGAATTACAAAAATTATATTCTTCTTCTTTTGAAATATACATTATTTTAATATTTAAATTTTTAATAAATTTTAATGCAATATACAACATGAATATACAAAGCAAAGTGTACCTTTCCTATGATTTAACGACTATGTAAATATTTAACCTAGAGTTGACCTTAGATTTGACCTTTATTTTCACAACATGTAGCAAATCAGTGCAACAAGGAAGCTATGCCAATTCATCACTCCTGTTCAAATTCATTATTTTGTTTATGTTTTAATTTCAAACAACTTATATTTTGAATTTTAATTTAAAACTTAATAGAAGCCTTATTTTCTAATATACAACTCATTTCTTTACAAAAATGTTTACTAACAACAGGGTCTCCACACTTTTGGAAAAAAAATTATTTAGACAAAGTGCATTTAACTCACAGCAAATCAAATTTAAAGTGATGGAACATTTAATTTACATTCACTATATCACAAATGCACATACGCACACACACATACACACGCACAAGCATTCACACAGCCTTCACATTTTTGCTGAACTCGCTACAAACTGATATCGTTCAACTTTACAATCAAGAAAATTGCAAAATTTTCCACAACCAAAAGTAAAAAATAACCAGAAGAAGAAAAAGCCAGCGAAGAAAACTATTTTATTCCCCCAACTGTTGGCGTTTGCGTTGGCATTGAAGAAGGCAATGCACAGTGGTATGAAAACTGTTCAATAACGCAAAAAAGTACATAAAAAATTATATATGTAAAAAAGAATAAACTGGTACCGCCCGCCTTTTGTCAGAATAAAAGTTTAAGAGAAAATTAAGAAGATATGTTAAAGTTAAGGTTGTTGAGCCTAGATGCAAATTAAAGAAGTACTGCTAAATATCCGAGAATAAAACAATTATTAACTTATCTATATATATAAAAATAAGTTGCATTGTGTATGAAATTGATGTTCCCTGTAATGCGTGAACCGATTTTGTTTCTGGAAATTTCCCATGAAAGGTGACGTCTATATGAAATTTTTTATGTGTAAACGATCTTTGTGCCACACCCCTTTTTACTGCCCACAAATCAATAAAAATGCTATATTTCCGATGATTTTGGCCATATTAGGCTACAATTTGGTAATTTAATTTGTATGCTCACTGTATGCAACTGTACTAAAACTGGATAATGTCCATCTACTAGAAAACTGGGATGGGCTTTTATAGGGGAGTGTGGATCCGCCCATACAATTAAAATTTTCAATATTGCATAGCTTTAAAAGTAAAAGTAGCAGTACTTACATACAAACTTAAAATGTATGTTAGAGTTACTATTTGGTGATGTCGTGCAACTGGGAAGCTGTAACGGGAAACTGTAACGGAAATTGACTGTGGTGTCAAACTATGGGTCTAAGAAAAGCTTTGAATATACTTATTATGTTCCCATATAGTTGCAGGGTGCAGAAACGCGCACAGGGAAAAAGCTAGTATATATATATTTTATTATTATTAAAATATCCCACTGTGCAATGGCATGTTTTAAAATGCATGTTAAAGTATGTTTGTGTGTGTGTTTCCACGGCTCATCTGATGCAAAGTTGTTTGTGTGTAAGTGCGTTTGCATATTTTCAATTCATTCGATTGCATAAGTTTACACAGAAAACTGCATGAAACTATTTCGTTATCTTTTATTCTAATAAACTTCGAAAGAAATGATGTTTTGTTTGCGCCAAGCAGCAAATTGTAAAACCCTGTAAAAACTGGTTAGGTTATGCTAGGAATATTTTTGATGCAGAGTTCAAATACGTTTTGGTAAAAATGTTCTTTCAGTAAAAAATAATATTATGACCAAAATCTTTGTTGTGTGTATGGGTTGAGAGCTAAGACAAAGTGGCAAAATTTGTCCTTAAAATAAGTAAAGAGTTAAAATAACATAACAAAGCAAAACAGACATAAAATTACATAATTAATATAATAACACATAACATAACATAACATCACATAACATAACATAACATAACATAACATAACATAACATAACATAACATACCATAACATAACATAACATAACATGCCATAACATAACATAACATAACATAACATAACATAACATAAAGTTTTCCTTAAATAAGTTAAGAGTTAACACAACAAAACACAACATAACATATAATATAGTCTATATCTATCTATCTTTATCTATCTATATCTATATCTATATCTATATCTATATCTATATCTTCTATATCTATACTTCTATACTATTATATAAAATGAAAGTGAACATTTTTTGTGTCCGCAAAACTCCAAAAGTACTGGTCCGATTTTTTTGAAATAAGTTTTAAAATATCACATTTGTGCTACAAAAGGTTCATTGGTTATTTTCTTTTCGAAATTTCAAAAATAAGTATCTTTTATTAAAGTGTTAAGTTTTTTAAAAAATCATCCACAATGCCATGCATTGTTTGATCGTGAGCTTTTCATGCGTTTGTGCTGCGAGAGCCTCAATAAACTGCATGTTGCTCTCTACTATACTCTTTTTGTTCTCAGCAAGCATAAAACAACAAAACAAACAAACAAATACATATACATACATACTTTGCTGCGCTTAAAGCTAATTGGATCGAAGTACATTCTAATATGTTCAAAGTAGTTTTGATGTGGAGAATTAATCTAACACAGTTTTGTTAAAAGGGGATTCACTGACCACCTTTAGCATGTTGAGGATTTTTTTGATGAGAATGAGATTCAATCCGACTTGATGTATGTATGTATGTATGTATGTTTGTATGTACGTATGTTTATTTGTTTCGCTGCATGCAACTTTTCTACACATGTTTTGACACTGGTTTTCCTGTAATTTATAAATAAACAAAAGGAACTTTTTACTTTATAGAATTGACATTGTGTGATTCAATAAGTTTTTTTTATAAATAAACCAGATAACTGGGACGGGCATAGGAAAAGGGGTTAAGGCTTCGACCACACAAGTCAAATTTTTGATATTGAATAGCTTTGGAACTAAACGTCGCATGACAATAAAAGTCAGCATGGAGTTACTAATTGCCAAAGTCTTTTTACTGGAAAACTGATATGTGCATTGGAAAAGGGGGTGTGGCCCGATTCTCTATACAGAATAGCTATAGAAGCTAAGATCACAGGACATTGAAACTCATAATGGAATTGTCACCTGGGAGTGATGTTCTGCTACTGGGAAACTGTAACGGGCAGTGGAACATGAGCGTGGTGTCAGACTAAGGGACTAATAAAAGTTTTGAATTTACTTATTATTTCCAATATACTTGCGGGGTGCAGCAACGCGTGCCGGGTATCGCTAGTATAACATAAAAGAACAGAACATAACATAACATTATATAATTAATATAATTAATATAATATCACATAACATAACATATCATAACATAACATAACATAACGTAACGTAATATAACATACTGAATGCGTTAAGTGAAGTGGTATTGCTTACTCGAGTGGTAGAAAAGAAGAGAACTTAAACTTAGTTAAGAGCTAAAACTAAGCTTAGTACTAAATTCTTAGCATTTACAAGTTGGTAAGAAGTATCAAAACACAAAAATACTTATAAGCTTTAGTGCTTCTTAAACAGTAAGTAAATGCATAAACTATATTACTACAGCATAGGGATGGCACATGTATGGCCTGAACACACCATACCATAACATAACATAACATAACATAACAAACATAACATAACATAGTGTAGTGTACCACACTTTACCACTTTAATATAACATGCTTAGTGTAGGGTACTTTAAGTTCTTATTATTTGATGTTACAACATTTAATAATTGGGTCACTATTTCGCTCACAGCAAGTAAGCCATTGGATTGAGCTGTGCAAAATGCAGTGTAAGCTTTTCTTACATTTGCAAATGTGTGACACCATAAGAATATGCTATGTAAGAACATAATATGTAATAGTATGTAAGCACTCAATTCTTTTGTTAGTTTTAAGAAAAAACTCAATTGTAAGAACTCAAATTTTGGTCGCGAGCCCCTATAAAATCGGGTGCTCGCCAAATAAAGAACAGACTGGAAGTTAAGCATACTAACGGCATTGTTGCCATTGTTTTTATTTTCAAGTACCTTAAGAGCGGCCTTGTGGCCTAATATTGTGGCGCGACTCGCCTAAAAGTCAAAGAATAACACATAAGATATTATAATAGCATAACATAAAATAACATAACATAACATAACATATCATAACATAACATAACATAACATAACATAACATAACATAACATAACACAACATAACATAACATAAAATAACAAAACATAACATAACATAACAAAACATAAACTAAGATTTTTATAAAAATTTGAAATGGAAAAATTAAAAATACGAGTATGTAAAAATTTTCTACTGGGTTGCATTTACTTTTGAGATGTTCTCATAGCAGTAGCAGTTGTAAATGGTATACATGCGTGTTTGCTAACGGCATTTAGCCATTCAACCATTCAGTCAGTCAGTTACTCAGTCCGTCGGACATTTATTAGTAGCAACTAAACGTCTTGGCGTCGAGTTTAATATTTGCATTGAAATGCAAAGCAGAAAAAGATCCCAGCTGGTTTATTGCATTTCGGTGAACAGAAGAGTTGACGAGGCATAAGATAAAATGAAGCAAAACAAGGATAAAGCAAGGAACTAAATAACGCTAGCTAAACGAAAATAATGGCCGTGAAGTCAATATATCAATAGAAGTAAGTAGATACTTAGAAACATATGGTTATTATAAATTTTTATAAAATAATTTAAAATTTAAAATTAAATCTTAATAAAAAAAAATCTAAAATTTTTATAAAATTTTTTAATTTTAGTATTTTTTTTAATTTTAGAGATTTTGGTTTGAGTTTGAATCTAAAATGAACACAAGGTTAAAAAACTCTTCCTTACTTATTTTCTAATTATTTTTCAACAATTTTAACAATAGTTGTCAATATGTCGATTAATTTTTATTCAGACCAAACGCAATAATTAAGAAGATTAACGCCTTCTTACAAAATAGTACAATTTCAAAGTTTGAACTGTATATAAATAGTTAAGTGCCATTTAATATTGTATCCTTATAAGACATACAATAAATTATTGAAATTTATGAAACTATTAATATATTTATTTAAAATTTATCTCACCTGCCTGACAGCATTTAATTAAAAGTAAGAATGGAATTTACTACAGCTTCTTGACGCCAACAAAGCAGCTGTTTTCATAAATACAAAAACAACAACACAACTTATTTATATCTAAGGATAATCCAATTAATCCTATTACAGAATTTATCGGCTTGTTTCACATCGAGTATGAAATCATATAAGTAACTAATATCTTATGTGTTTGGCTTTATTAGTCAATATGTGAGAGTATTTGTGAGTGTGTGTATTCTATAGCTGAGTATACTTAGCTGATATACATAACTTTTTGACAGAATTGCCAGCTCCTTTGCTAGCTGAAAATGAATAAGTTGTGCTCAATAAGCGACTAAAACATGCATTAATATCCTTTGTCATACAAAAGCAATATCAATGTGTGTGTCTGTTAGTTTGTGGGGGTGTGTGTGTGCATGAGCCTTTGTATGTTTGTGTGTTGGTGTCAAGCAACGAGTTGCTTTGTTCAACTGACTCAATGAGATCCTCCTTCAACGTGTTCGGCATCGAACAGAGAATGATTTGGAAAACAGAAAAAAAAAATGCCGCAAAAGTGGAATGCAGCTGAAGTTGGCAGTGACACTGGCTGGATTGCATGTCATGTATTGTAGTGCACAGTAAAAATAAAAATTCACAAAAAATAAAAAATTTGTAAAAACAAAAAATTTTGAAAACTCTCAACTTTGGGTCAGCAACAGCTTGAGACATTTTTCAATCGTTAAGTAAATTTTAGTTTTTGACACGAATTTTTTCAAGTGCATTTTTAAGAAAAACTAACTTTCTACCTTGTTCGCAATTCTGCCGAAATACATAACAGTTTAAAGGAGTGTTGGCTGGGTTTGCTTAACGTTTGTCTTTGTGCTCAACTCGACTCAACTGCGTTTGCATTCATTCAACGTTCATTCATTCTCTCATTCCTGAACTCTGTGCAACAGCTTTAACCCAGCTTCGGCAACAACAACAACAATGACTCTCTGCTATATGAACAGAACATGAGGCGGACAATAACACAAAATCGATTGGCAATTACAATGGAACTAAAAAGCCATAAATCCCTGCCATGTCCTACATTATTATTGTTCCTGCTAAATGTTCCCTTTTAAACCCAATTTAGTTGAATTGGTTGTGCTGGTTTGTGTGTGTTGTGGAATAAGAGCATTTGGCAGTGCAGCCAATAAACTGCACTGCAGCGCATCTAACATGGTGAAGAGCATAACAATAAAAAGGATAATAAAAGCATTTAAGCGCAGCAACACTAAAAAACAATTCCCGCTATTTTTGTCCTCTTCATGAAATTCGTTACTTTTTGCATTCGATTTTCTACTGATTTCAAGAATTTATTGTTAAATAAAAGTCATGTTTTAATAATAAAATCTAGCACAGCTTCGCATCATTCCGTGCGCTAATTGTTGCATTCAATCTTCTCTGTTCCTGTGATTTATCCGCCTCAATAACATGTCTTCAGCATAATTGATGACTTGACTGGCTAGCTGGCTAGCTGCAATCCAGCATTTCCACTTAGCTTTACGTCCATGCCACCCACCTTCGAAATAGTATCCTCTTTAAGTGTCTTCATAAATTAAGTGCTCCAAATTGAGCGTTTCGTGCAGTCGACATATCACTGCATGGAAGCTGCTTGGATAACACAATAAATGGCCAATTACTAGGTATGCGCTTGGGTTAGTCATGGTTTAGGTATTAATTTAAGCGAGAGTTTGGTTTGGTTCAATGACACGGAGGATGGAATACTCGGCACATTTTCAGAATAAAGAAAAGTTCAACAACCTATGTAGATGATAAAATATTTTTACACTTTATGATAAAATATGGAATAGATAGCAAAGTTAAGCTAATCTACTTGGTAATGTGTGGTATTATCTATAGAAATGTTTTTTTTCTTTTTAACTTTTCTCTTCGGGAGGGAAAATTATAAGAGACATTCCTGAGCCTTATTTAAGCTCGAATGCACTTTAAGTTGTTTTATATGTGCATTCCTTAGGTGGGCTTGTTTATGGGGGGACAATTTGAGAAAACTTTATTAAAACATGGGTGTAAGTTTTAACCTTACAAAAAAAAAAAAAAAAAAAAAAAAAACAAAAAATCAAATTACCAAAAGTTAATCATCAAGTAAATTTGATATTTGGGGTACTCTTTATTTGTGTCCAAGATATATTACAACATATCTTGCATTTTTTCGCGAAAGATACCTTTAAAGTAAAGAGGAAATTTTTATTAAACCTTAAAAAGATAACAGTTAACATTGTATTTTAAAAGTTCGTCATAGGATATTTTCGTCCTATGAGGGTGCCAACTGTGGCTGTAAAATTAAAACACGAAAAAAGCATTTCTAAACAAGTGTTGACCATTCCAAGTCTAACTCTAACTCTAACTCTAACTCTAACTCTAACTCTAACTCTAACTCTAACTCTAACTCTAACTCTAACTCTAACTCTAACTCTAACTCTAACTCTAACTCTAACTCTAACTCTAACTCTAACTCTAACTCTAACTCTAACTCTAACTCTAACTCTAACTCTAACTCTAACTCTAACTCTAACTCTAACTCTAACTCTAACTCTAACTCTAACTCTAACTCTAACTCTAACTCTAACTCTAACTCTAACTCTAACTCTAACTCTAACTCTAACTCTAACTCTAACTCTAACTCTAACTCTAACTCTAACTCTAACTCTAACTCTAACTCTAACTCTAACTCTAACTCTAACTCTAACTCTAACTCTAACTCTAACTCTAACTCTAACTCTAACTCTAACTCTAACTCTAACTCAACCTCTAACTCTAACTCTAACTCTTAACCCTAAAATCTAAACTCTTAACTCTAAAATCTAAACTCTTAACTCTTAACTCTTTAGGGGGGAAATATAGCCTGAGGCCGAAAAAAAAGGTCATGTTTGTGAATTTTTTTAAGGAAACCTATGGGATATTTTTAAAAGAGGGTTTTTATACCTAAAAATATACACATTCAAGAGTACACATATTTTTTTTTTATTAAAAAAAAATTATTATTAAGGGCGATACAGAGCGCTTTGAAAAAAAGGTGAAATGCGGTGACCAAGATTGCTCCTCCTAATTTCATCAGAAACAAAAAAATGAAATATATTATTACACTAGATACTTAAAGCTCGTACTGGTCATAGCCGTTTTTGAAAATGTTGATTTTTCACAAAATTAGAAACGATTTTCGACCAAAAATTCGTCATAATTTTGCCTATAAAAAATGAACGGAACTAAAAAAAAAAATCCTATTACAAGTATGATTATTGTGAATTAAATAAGCCTGCAAAAAAATCAAAACGATCGGTTCACTGAGCTTCGAGAAATCGTGGTCACCGACTTTGAAAACATGGTTTCGAGAAAAACGAGTTTGAAAATAAGGGCCAGCACTGCGTGCTCTAGAAGGCGATTCAATCACTAGGCTATAACTTTGTTATTTTTTGAGATATCGACTTGAAGTTTTCACCACATATTCTTGAGACTTAAAGCTTTAAGAAAATGCAGAATTTTTTGAAAAAAAGGTCTGGGTGCGTTTCCCCCCTTAACCCTGAACTCTTAACTCTTAACTCTTAACTCTTAACTCTTAACTCTTAACTCTTAACTCTTAACTCTTAACTCTTAACTCTTAACTCTTAACTCTTAACTCTTAACTCTTAACTCTTAACTCTTAACTCTTAACTCTTAACTCTTAACTCTTAACTCTTAACTCTTAACTCTTAACTCTTAACTCTTAAATCTTAACTCTTAACTCTTAACTCTTAACTGTAACACTTATTCAGACTCGTTATTCTTCAAAGTTTTCTTTATTTGCATTATTTATATTCTTAAATTGAATGCTCTTGAATTTGAGTTAATAAAATACATTGCCCTAACAATCTTACATGTTTAATTAAAATTTTAATTATTTAACAATATTTTTGAATACCAAAGTTAATTAATTTACAGGTGCTTGTTTCTCTTTCCAGTTCAGAACTTACAGTCAGTCCCATGCGATCATACCACAAGCTATTGATAATCAATTTTCAATTCATATTTGTACATGCTTCACATATTTCATAATTCGCACACATACACTCACCTCCTTCTTTACTTGCATCCATCCAAATGCCCTTTAACTCTGCCTGCTCCCCTCTTGAACACTTTCACACAATTATTAATGCAAACTTTAATTATTTTAGCCATTATCCACAACTCAATACAGAGGTTGGAGCACTTGACCATTTTGTGCTGCTGTATTGCTCCAATTGTGTTAACATGAGTGAAGCAGAAACGAGACAGTTGTTAGGAAAATACAATCACACAAGGTGTAAATGAAATCATATAAATGCAAATCTAAGCGAAATGAGGTTATGAATAATTATGTTAACAAATGCAAAGGACATGCAGGTGATGGTTGGAAATAATTATTTATTTAGCCCAAGGATAGACCACATGATTTAAACAAATCAAAATTAAATTGTATTAAACTCTAAACATAGACTGAGTTTTAGATGTGAAAGTGATACACTTTAAATCAGTGAATTTTAAAAGACTGCGAAAGTAGCTAAGTGGGAAAATAAAAGAACCCAGCTGATATAAAGTTAAACCATTGAGGCGGAGCAACATAATTGTTTCATGCTTGGTCGGCATGAAACTCTCACCATTTATGTACATAAAAAATAATAATAACAGCAAGTTTGAAATAATTTTTTTTTCACTGAAAGTTGAGGATAATTCCATGTAGTGAGTTTTTTATATGGCTTAATCTAAAAACAAATGGTCCACAACAAATAGAATATATTCAATGTCGAAGAGTGGTTTCGAGGCCAAATGGCCTCTGCTGAAAGTGCGAATGCCTTGCCACCAATGCTTGCCATTAACAACCTAATGGACGATATGGCTATTAATAATGTGGGGCCCGCTTTAAATGAAGATAATAACAAAATATGACAGCGTGAAGTAGTTAGAGGGCAAGGACTCGGCCAAAGTGTCTTGAAAAAAAAATAAAATATTTCTTTGTGTTCAAAACGAGAAGTAAAAAAAAAAAAAAAAAAAAAAATAAACAAGTCAAAATATAACGACAGACATGAGTAAACATTATGGCAGCTCATTTGTTGTTGTTGTAATTTGTGATTTTGTTGTATGGTTTTTTGGCTGTTTCCACTCGCATTCGACTCTTCGCCACTAAAGATGCTTTCATGACATTGTGGGCTGGTTTGTGAAGAATTTCCTGCCGCTTTTTGTTTTACTTAGTATTTTTCTTAGTGTGATGATGCTTTTTGTGGGTTGTAGTCGGGGCCTCCTCTATTGGGGCGTTGGTAATAAATTATTCTTAAACTGTTGTTACATGAAAGCTGTTTTCTAATTACAACTCCATTAAAAATCTAATTGAAATTAAGAACCTGGGCATTATATATCCTATTTTTGTTTGCTGGTTTTTATGTTTTTGCACAATATTTTTTATTTTCGTGTTTTTTTGTATAAGAGCTTTTCTAAGAGGCTATTAAAGTGGAATTGTTATTTGTTGTGAAGAAGATGAAACACACAATTGATGCAACAAGATTTCCATTAAATAATAAATTGAGGGTAAACAAGTTAAAGAACGATTAATTTTCATTTGAAGTAAAGTTTTGAGAGAAGATATTTTTGTTCAAACATTTTTAGGTTGCTTAGTGGTAAGAAAAACTTTTCATTTAATTATTTGTACGAAACACAGGAGTGCTTGAAGTTGTTTTTTTTTCACTAAAAACCATGTTTGATGAATGCTTTTGAAAATATGTCACGAAAAAAATATATTTCTTGAAAATTTCTTTTATATAAAAAGATATAGAGAATAATATCCACATACATATATATATACCACATTAATAAAATACCCATACATATAAATTATTAAAAACATTTATATTAGATTTACGCTTATGCTCATGAAAAAAGTTAATCAGAAAATATAAGAATCTCTGGGCTCTGATCACGTATGATGAGAATCGTTTGACGATATCGTCTTGACTAGGGACGGGCATATTTTGCGCACATTCGGCGGCAGTGGGCGCCAGTGTGCGCCAAGGGCCGTAGACTCGGCTGCTGGATGAATTCGGATCTGAATTGGAAATGGTAAACTGTGAGAGAACTAAGAGCGTAGATTTATAGAAAGTATGAGAGCGAGAGAATAGTTTTAAGAAAAGCAAGAGTTGTATATTGTGCATATTAAGATGATGATGCTACAAAAATCGATGTTATTTGTGTTCCAATCAGGTCAGGGTCTTCAGGTGCATTTATAAAATTGTTTTTCAAAAGAATTTTTGTATTTATATATGCCTTAAAAAATAAAAGTCTAAAAAATACATTTTTGTTAAAAATTTTAAAAGTACAAAGATAACTAAAACTTTCTGGCTTTAAGTAAAAAATGCACACTCAAACCCGGCCTCTGCATTATATGCCGAATATTAACGAGTAGTTATAAAATGCCCTTTATTTGAAATAACTGAGCAAGCAACATTGGTTTTGGTCGGTACTGAGAGCAATTAAAATTTTTGCAATTCAGACCAGCGTTGCCACTTAAAACATTTTATTTTACCAAATTTTTAATGAAATTGCTACTGTCCCAAATTTGTTTGCAACCTATGTACCAACAAAGATGACCATAAAAAAATACATGCATTGTTACTTTCAGTTACCACTTTATAAATTTACAAAAAAATAAATATTTTAAAGTATTTCATTATAACTTAAATTATTTTTAGAAATATATCAGCTTTAGTCCTTATGAAAATAATTGATACATCTGAAATACTTTTTGGCATTTGTGATATATAACAGGGTTGTTTTGAATTGAATTAATTTTATGTCAGAGTTGCTTAAATTGTAGCAAGTGAGCAAATAATTTGTTGTTTACAATTATGTTTGTTTGAGTTAATTCTTAATTGTTTGGAATTCTGAAATTTTTCCAGTCTTCCTTGACTTCATAATTATAATTGCAATAAACCAACCAAAATACCAAGTAATATTAATACAATATATTGAATAAAAAATATATCAAGTTTGTATTCTGAAAAAAAAAATAGTGGCAAGGCTTGTATGAGGGTCTGCTTTGTGAAAATCATAATGCGCTCAGTGGTGCTCTCTTTTTTGCTCAATTTTTCTCTCTTTTACTTGAGTCATCGCAACCCCCTCATCTAGCACACTTAGCACGCAGTCAGCACACTCTGTCGCATATTGTGTGTCTGTGTTGCACAGTTGGCGCACATTGTGCGCCCTTGCGTAATGTGCGCCATTTGCCCAACTTTAGTCTTGACGATAGTTTAACTTCACGTAACTCTAAAACTGTAGTATCGTCTTAACGATATCGTTTTGCTTGCTTCATGTATGGCATACAACTGTCAAATGATATTGTAAAACGGTTATTTGGCGCGATAGCTAATTTGGTATCGTTTGGCAATTTTTATAGATAGAAATAATAATAAAAATAATTTCTAAATATGTCGGTGCGAAATTTGATTCTGTTTTTGAGTGTAGACGAGTGCGAATATACTAATAATTTGTTTTTTTTGACAAATTAAGCTTTATTCAACGCTTTCGCCTATCAAAAGTTTTCTTCTATCAAAAAAGTATGTATCGTGAATAAAGAGTGTCTTAATAATACTAATAAATTTATATTTTGTAATATAACCAATTAAACTTCGTTCAACGCTTTCGTTTGTCGAAGAAGGCATTTTTGTCTGTATTAGAGACAAATCACCTTCAAAGCCAAAATAGTGTGAATGCAATGATTGTAAGTATATTTGTTAACTTTGCCGAAAGTTCGTATAATTCCTTGGTGTAGAGGCATTAAGAGAGATTTTTTTAGATTGTGCTATAGAGTTTAACCATATATTAAAAAAATATTCCAGTAAGTGTTTTTCAATAAAAAATACGGAAGTGAACTTTTAAATGCAACATTTTAGTAATTTCGACCATTTATTTTTTAATCTTTATTTGCTCAAGACAAAGCTAAAATTATGTATATGATACACGAAAAGTTTCAAAATGGGATACATTCCTTAATGTGCCGAGGACGTTATGTGCAACATAACTGAACTGAACGTGCAAGCCGAGCAGTGTTTTTTTATAAGTTAAGACCCAAACCGGCCGGCTTATGCATGTGCTATTTGTGGTGCTCTCTGGTTTTCCAGTGACTTTTAAACTTAAAAAACTGAACGATGAACGAGACGATAGCGATGATCTTATATGAATCAAACTTTTGACGATATCGTCAGATAGTATCGTTTGAGCGATGATCGTTTTAAAAGTTATGTGATGAGAGCCCTGGTTATATATAAAAGAGCTGGTGGGCAAATGAATATGCAATAGATAAACTTTTAAAGATAATCAGGACATTTTTGCATATATCGTATATGAGGCTATAATCAGGATGACTTGGATGTTCAAAATTGTTTCATGTAAAGTTTCATGTAAAGTTTCATGTAAAGTTTCATGTAAAGTTTCACGTTTCACATACTTTAGACAAAGATGTAGGAAGCTTTTAGACCTCTAATGCTCCGTTCATACTCAAGTTAATACTTTTTTGAAAAATTGGGTCCTTTAAGACCTCCTAATTTTACTTAGCGCTTTAAATATTCCAGTATAATTCCCATATATTACCGTAGTAAAAAAGAGTATTTTTATTAATATTTTCTTCTTATCTATTTAAAATATACTAGTTTCGCCTTTGGTTGAAATTCGACCATTTAAAAATTGATTTTTTTTTATTATTTTTATTGAACATATTTTTTTCTTTCTTCACTCATGTAGCGTCTGGAACATCTCAGGAAAAAAAAAAAAATTAATCCTTGTTTAAGTTGCCACCGCCTGAACTAGGATAATTTTTATCGAAAAAAAACAAAATGGCGGTCATTTGAAAAAAAAAATCGATTTTCGAGGTTACAAAATCGGTCACCATTTCGTTTTTCTTCGGCGGATAAAAATTATCCTAGTTCAGGCAGTGGCAACTTAAACAAGGATTAATTTGTATATTTTTATTTTTTCCTCAGATGTTCCAGACTGGTGATATCCTGCACACTGACATATAAAAAAAAAAATCAAATAACGTCAAAAACCGCTTCAAAAATTCTGAAAAATTTTTTTTGTATTCTTTAAATGTTAATAAATACATGTGCAAAATTTGAAAACGATATCTTTTTCCTTCTATGAACAAAATTCCGGAAAAATTTTTTTTTTTAATTTGTAACCTATATGTCCCCTTAAGAAGAGTTACAGAATTGTACCAAACTTAAGTCTGCACATTTACTTCATATCATAGTTCTTTAAGGGCATTTTGGCAACACCCTAAAAAAGTTTTGAAGTTCATTGGCAACATTTTTTATTTTTTCTTTTACACACATTTTTATTCGAAGTTTAAATTTTTTATTTTTTTATATAACACTCAGCGAAGTCATAGAATATGTAGTAGTCCGTCTCAAAAGCACAACACAAACATTATTTACCACAACGACTACCACAAAAACTTTCAGCAAACCACACCAAAAGTGAAAAAGCCAAAAAGCTGTGGCGCTTGGCAGACGGCCAAACCTCACTGTATTCGTTTTCGCGCTTAGTTAATAACTTGAAAACTATGCGAAAAAAATGTTAAGAGTGAAACGACTCATGCCTACCACGAAAAAAGAAGTTGAACAAACACAACAGAAAGTCAACAGGTGGTGGAAGTTGGCCTGGAAAATAAACGCCAAAAAAGTTGAAAAAAAAGAAACACTCGCAAAAATCTTGTCAAAAATTTCCTAAAAAAGCAAGGCAAGTCAATTAAGAATTTAAAGCGAGAGAGAGAGAGAGGAGCAGATAGTTGCACACGGTATTAAGTAATGTCACTATACAGCGCCTTAAAATACACAAGGAATTTAAGCTGAGAATTAAGAATGAGTTCAATTTAAAGTTTTGTACAAAATTATTTTGACTTAAATAAGCAAGCAAACACAGACTTTATTCAAATGCAGTTTGAGTTCAAATAGCAACAACAACAATAGCAATAACAACGAAAAACAACAACGATGAATAACAAACAATATCACATAACATAATGTACAACTTGCAATTACGATGCAAGGCACGTTCCTCATAAGGACATCAAATACGACATCGAGTACGACGAATATGTATGTCAAACAGCAAAGTGACGATGATGTTGCATGAATTGGCATTTTGACACGATGCAGTCGAGAAATAATTGTATGTTGGTGAGAATGCAATATGACGATGAATTCTACTGAGAGTGTGAGTGTGTGTATCTTAGTATTTGTGTAAGTCAGCTGAAGGACATAATAATATCTACGATTAACTTTTGAACAAATTGAAGTTAAAGGAATTGTTTCTAGATGCGAACTAAAGATGAGTAAAATTAAAGAGTCAAAACACTTTGAACTTAGTTAGAAATTAAAATGCAGGGTTTAAATTTTTAATTCAACTTTAAGATTTTTTTTTAATTATAATTATTTACTCTTATCATAATAAACGAGTCAATTTTTATGTTGACTTAAATCTCTAATTTCAGTTTAAAATAAAAAATTTCTCTTTTATAACCTTTGAAAAGATTCAATGTAAGGATGTCAGAAAATATTAATAAAATTTTCATGGTAAATATTTTTCGTCTTTTTCACCTGCGCTCATTTCCAAAACGATGCCACTCGGGCAGTCCACTTAACTTCCTTAATCAGCTACAAAATAATGAAAACCAATTAATAAAAGTCGCAAGTGCCACTTGCAGCATACAACAACAACATCAGCAAGAACTATCCCACGAACAACAAACTCTTTAAAAGCTACAACAAAACTTGTGATAGTGCACTTCATGAACATCCTTCCGATGTGCTTCCGATTTGCATACTTATCTCATTAACACAAGAAACTTCAGATGTCACACTCAGTCAGCCAACCGCTCTCCCCTCCAGCATCCATCCCTCCTTCCATCATACCAAGCCAACTGACTACGTTTACTTGTGCTTTGTTCTTTGACGCTGCATCATTTGTATGCAAATAACGTGACAACAACAACAATAGCAGCAACAAAAACAACAAGAACAGCTGTAAGATTGCATGTTGCTCTGCTACATTCCCCATTGCTTGTTGTTGTCAATTGGCAATATTGACTGCGCACGGACAAACACACGGAAGTTCAGATCCACCCAACAGACAGCACAAAAAAAAAACAAAAAATAGACCAAATCAGCGCATAAAAAACTATGAGGATTAAATTTAAATTCACTGCGATGTCTGCATCTGAACGCGCTAATAAAACAACAACAACAACAAAAACAACAAAACCTGAAACTATTGCAACAAACCAACCAACAACCACTCATTAGTGACAATTTGGTTGTTGCTGCTGTAGAAGTTCTTGTTGGTGTTGTTGTAGTTGTCATTGCTGGGATGGACTTTGTCGGAACTTTTTAAAAGCTGCGTGCTGCAAGTAGCTGAAGATGAGTAAACTTTTCTGAAGCAGCTATCTTTTTTGCACGATTTAGCATCAACTCGGATGCACTGTTAATGGCCACTTAGGCAACATTTTGTCCTAACCGATGGAATGTAAAAGCGAAGAATAAGTTTGTGGGAGAGAGCGAGAGAGACACATAGAGCAAATACGTTAGAATAAACTAAAAAAGTTTGAAAAATGTATGAATGAAAACGAAGGAAATCTAATAAAAGAAATGCAAGTAATTCAACAGAGCTTTATACTAACTGACAGTAAGTGAAAGCTTTAAGAAGCTTTGAATCAGTGAAGCTTTAAGATGCATGTGCATAAATGCACTGATTGCTTTCTCTCTTAATCAGCCTTGAATTTATGAAATATTTTTCAATCATGAATTTAGCAAAAATGTTCACTGCACTGAATTGAGGAAGTACTGTTCAGTACTGTATTCATATTAATCAAAGTTTTATTTGTGGGAACATTGTGGTCAGATCGAACCCCTAAATTGAAAACAGTATTTCTTGCATTTTAATACAAACAAGTTGGAGATTTTTCAGCAACAGGGTGTCCAAACCATGATGATACAAAATGCAAAAAATACTCTTTTGTTGTGAAAAGCACTTATAATTCTGCTTTGGTTTAGTAAAATGCAGTGTTAAGTAGTTACTCAAATTAGTGAACTATAGAAATCATAGAATAATGATGATCAGTTGGTAAAGTGGCTGGCGAAATATATTCCCAGTTTGCTGGTGATTTTTTTCATTAATAGTATTGTTGTTGTAAATTATTTTGTTCTTAAATCATTTGGCCTCAAACTCAACATTTTACACGGTCGTATTAATTAGTAATTTAAAAAAATGCCTCATAAGTAACTTTTTAAAAATATTTTTTAAAACTGCGAATTTATTTGCCATTTTTATTCTATTACAGACTAATCCTTTTCACATGCTCGATTTTTGCTCTCTGCCATCTCCTTTGCTCAAGTCATTATTATATTTTAAATTGCAAATATTTACAAATCCTTGTGTGAGAAGAAAAAATTAACTTGTTGCTTAATCTCATTAAAACTCATTACGACGTAGTGAATGCAGAGCATGTGTACTCACCCACACCTACACTCACTCTCATACCCATTCACTCGCAGTCAAACAAGTGTCACTTGTCAATTCTTACAGCAGGATATGCAAGGATATCACATATGTTCACATACATGTAGGTACATATGTGTGGGTGACTCTTTCAGCAACGTGGTTGCCTTTCAATGTGACCACTTAGCGTCAAAAGGAAAAATTGAATTTCCACATAAAACAAAAATAGCAACAACAACACATAAACAATTATGGCTGCATGCTCTTAGTTCTGCAAGGATATAGCACGCAAGGAAAGCAACAACAAGCTGTCTTTTCTATGCTGCAAAACATGTTATCGAAACGTCAAAAAAAAACAGAGACACAAACGCAGCACGCAGGCAAAGATAATGAAACGTAACAGACATAGACGCGATGACAAGAAGGAGTAAAAGGATAATATAAATAAATTTGCTTTCGAGCAAATTAAAAACAAACATTTGCAAATCAAATATTAATGCACTGTAACGCCATCTATTGAGGAAAGGCAGCTTGATGTAACGACGCTGTGTGAGTGTGTGTGTATGTGTGTGTTTGCGGGACGATGTGATGCGATGCGAAACCGAAGTGATGCGTTGCGAAAGGATGCAGTCAGCGTCTTATCCTACTTGATGCATGATTGCATGACAAAATGACAGCAGCTGTCAAAGTGTTTGAGTTTGGGTGGCTGAGGTAGGTGGTGCTGAAGCAGACAGGCAGCCTGGCCTTGGCCAAAAAGACGTGTAAATGAAACGACGCACACTTTGCGCCATTAAGCTGCGAGTCCTTACAGCATACAAATGATATGTAGTGAGCACAGCTGAGTGAGCAGTGGAAGGCAGTGTAGCTGGTACACACATTGCTCAATCTACAGCTGGTGCTGTTGCTGGTGCTGTCTAAATCGGCATATTCGTGCCAGAGTTAACTAAAATGATGCAGTCTTAGCAGAGCTGTACAGCATGATTGTGTCAAATATTTTAATATGCTGGGATGTGGGAAGATATATTCACATGTGCTAAGCGCAAGCTGAAGCGTCAAATGCAGTTATTTTCGGAAGATAGTGCAGCTTTGGCTGCTTTAGCTATTAACTTGTTTAGTTTCTTTGATTTGCTAGGGACTTCATTGGGAAACTTCACTTTTTGCAGGATTTAGAAGAATCACTTATGAGCGATTAAAATCAAGTCGAGTATCAAAGAACTGCAGCAATTTTTCATGATATCGTTGGTGCTTGCTTAGAGCAGTAAATTAGGAAAAATCTCTTAAAATCTTAAAATAAATCATGAAGTCAGGTAAAATCATCATGTGCATAAAAAGGCTTGTATTTCCAAGATATGACTTAAAAAAATAGATCTTTATAAATTTTTTTTTTTGTTTTAATTAAGGACAAGAAGAATACTTAAAGTAGGTGACATTCATGCAACTCAAATATTTTTTGAGCCATATCTTGGCAGACGTGAAGAAACAATAAGGAAACTATAGGATGAAAACTAATGCGTTATTAAAAGCTTACAAAATTTGGTCGTAGACGTGGCACCTCCGATACAACTGGAGAATATTTTGGTCCATTCATTACTGAAGAGCGAGTACGGTTATGATTTGTTTAATTTTAATTTGTTACTACTTAAAATGCGACTAGGGGGTTTGGCACCTCCCATTACCAACTTAAATACAATTGGGTCCATAACTTGAAAACTAGTAAAGATATAGAAGTAAAATTTTTTGCAAAAATGTAATTTCTGATAACTTTGAATCTACAAATTGAACGTGGCACCTGCTGTACAACAGCAGTTTTTAATATAAATATTCAATAATAAACAGATTGTGGTGGCCGTGGTGCAGTGGGTAGAGTACGAGACCCATACGCCAGAGAACCTAGGTTCGATTTCCATCTGACACAAGAAGTTTTTTCGATTGAATTATTAGATATTATTAGATTTCTGTTCGGTCGTCACTTCTCTGCAGACAATGGCAAACCTCAGAGAGTAAATAATCTCATGTAAAGCTTCTTGAGAACATGCAAATTAGCCGTTCGGAGTTGGCATAAAAACTAGTAGGTCCAGTTCTCGATCAATTGTGTACAAACATTTAATAACACGCACAACGCAATTTGATCATAAGAAGTTCAGTCAAAAATCTTTCAAGGCCAGTTCGGTCTAAAATGGCCAGTTTATTTTTTTATTATATTTATAATAAAGATATATAATAATAATGAATAATGAATAAAATAGGCTAGCATCAAAGCAGATTGAATAGGTGGGAGAAGCTTTAATACTTGAGGCTGTAGTGTGGTTCAACGGCATAAAAAATAGGCAATTTTTGGGAATTTTTCGTGAGCTTGCTATGAGAGAATTGTTGATAACAGTTGTAAGGGATGATAAATGAAGTCTTAAATTACAAAACTAAAAATTGTTTTATTAATTTTTTTCAGTTTTTTCACAGAAAATTCGTACTTAAACGGAACGACATAATTTAGATTCAGATCAGCTGCCAAGACGATATCTTATTGCTGTTATTCGAAAAAAATATAGTAAAAGTCAATATTTTAACAGAATAATAGTCTATTTTATGTGCAGAGTACGTGGTTAAAATTTCAGAAGAATTTATCCATGAGATCCGGAGGAATTGTGTTGGTCGTCCGTGAAAACGTACTTAGTTTTGAGAAAAATTCGTTTAAAGTTTCACGTATGTTTAGGCACGTGCGCGTAGGTAAGGTTTGGTTTAAAAAAATACTTATATTGCTCGGATCTTCATAAAAATTTGATACAATGTTCTTAAATACTAATACTTAATAATTTTCGAAAGTGACCAACTAGACTACACCCTGAATGTAGCTCTTACATACAAACTTACCATTTTTATTTATTTTTAAACATTTTTTGTTGGTAACTAACAGTAAATTTTTGCTTAAAATTATTATATAAAGAAAATAAACATTTCTGGACACAGATCCTAAAATACGGTATGTTTCATCCTGCATATCAGAAGAGTTTAATAGATATGCTTTTCGAAATCAAACAGATTTATTGCAGGAGAATTAAAAATGCACAAAAAAAAAAGAAAAAAAAAATACAATAAGAATATACCTATGCTGTTCAATAAATCTTCCGTTTAACACAAAGTTCACTTTTTCCATTTTGCATAACAATTTGGATATTAATCCTTCGAGCCACACTGGTGCTTTTCATCACCTCATGCCTTAAAAAAACCTATTTTGTTAAATAAAAAACTTTTTTGCATACTCCTTACGCCACCTGGGTATTCACAACTTAATTAGCTTTACTCTCAAACAATTTAAAAGGTCAGGGATGCCTTAGTGTGTCGTTGACATTCGTTTAAAATCGACTGGTGCTCTCATATACCCCACGTGTGGCTTAGTGTATATTGTATTTTTAGAGATAATTGAAATATTTAATTTTATTGAATTTAATTATTTTTTATTGTTTTAAGGTAAACATTAATTTTATTAATTTTTAATATAAATTAATAAATTAAAATAAAAAAATTTATTTTTGTGTAAAAATTTATAAGTTTATTTAATGTCTGAACTATTGAATTTGAATTTTTTTTTTTTTTAGCTTTGAATCAAGGATTTCAGATGGAATACCTATTCAGTCAAGTCTGCCTTGGTTCGAAATGGGGTGATAGATTTGTGGGAAGGGAAGGTCCACAAAGTGAAACACGTGTAGGATGTTCTAAAAAAAAACTGTTCTTTTTAAAAAAGTGGGTGCAGTTTTTTGGCAGAATAAATATGTTTTTTGTAACTAACGCTTTGACTAATATTTTGTCTTTGTAGCAACGTATTTGATACCTTAAAACATTAAATTTTATGTCTTAAATTAGAAACTGTAAAAGTTATGAATTTTTTAGCAAAAGAGCTAATTTTCACGTTTTTTTAACTTGGCCAAAGTCAGCAATTTTTAAATTTTAGAAAATAACTATACAAAATGTTGAAAAAGACCAAAAATAGTAACCATGTAAAGTTTTAAGCTCATACACCCAAAATTCGGGATTTTACAACGATTTTTTTACGTGGGGCGATGACATACCCCCATGTGGCTCTATGTTACTGGAGTGAGGATGTGGCTCGAAGGGTTAAAACCATTATTGGACTATCTAAACGATGCCCTAAAGTGTACCATCTCACAATTTGTTGAAAGCAATGGCAAAACTCAACGAATAGAAATACTTCCCTATGCAACGCATTCTCCAGATATAGCAGCCAGGACTATTCTTTTTTTCCCAATCTCAAAAAATGGCTCAAGGGAAAATTTATTACGTCACATGAAGAAGTTGAATTAGAACCGATACGTATTTTGAAGAGTTAGACATAGCTCCGTTTGTCAAAAGGTTTGTCAAACGGTTTGTCAAAAGGTATCGAAATATTGAAGGATCGCTGGAGATAGTATATCAAACTCCTAAAAAGGAAGTATTTTGATGATAAAAATTAATTTTGCCATTGAATTTTGATTTTAAATTACATTTTTCTTAAATAGACCAAGAACTTATTTAAAAGCCTAGGACTAAAGTTTATGCTATATCTGGATTCAACTTAAACATGGTTTTCAATCTGCTGATGAATCTACAAGATTAATTGTCACATTTTGAAATATATGCTTATATATATTTACAATACAGAAGATATATTTGGAAAGCTTTTCCGATTATTATTTTCAGCAATTAAGGGGAGAAACCCTCCAGACAACAGGTTTTTCAATAATTTCTTACAAAAAACTAAGAGTATTTATAACATTGAATGGGATTAAATACTGACATTGATGTTCAAATGTATACACACCCATTTTTTTATACAAAAAAAAAAAAAATAAAAAACTTAAGATGGCGGCGCTACAGCTGCTCAATTTGGCTTCTTAAAGTCAACTTAAATCAATCCATCAAAATTTTTTCATTAAAATAACTTTTTCGTTTTGTATATACAGTCGGACTTCTCTGTAACGAACTCCCCTATAGCAAAGACAACTCTATAACAAAGTTTTTGAAGACATTACACTTTTTTAATTTTTTCATATATTTGGACTTCTCTATAGCGAATTCCTCCCTGCAACGATCAAATACACAAATAGTTTTTTATATAGAATAACTTCTCTGTAAAACGCAACGTATATACATATGTAAATTTTGTTTTATAAGAAAACTTACGTCGAATTTCTCCGGAACTCCATAACAATACGGCAGACAAGGTAACTGTAAATTTTGTGCATTTTCTTTTGCGTTTGCAAATGAAATGTATGAAAATATGAATTACCTAAGCTTGCGTAAGCTGACGTGAAGGTACGTAAAAAATAAAAAAAAGAAAAAATAGTTCCCCTATAACGAAGACTCCTCTATAACAAAGTGATTGACCGGTCCCAACGACTTCGTTATAGAGGAGTCTGAAAAAATTACACTTTTTTATAATCAAATTGTCAAAAACAATATATCTAGTAAAATGTATGTAAACTTTTAGGTATATACAAAGGCCAATACTTTAAAGAATAACTGTGAAAGATTTCAAAATGATATCTTAATTACTTTTTAAGTTACATTTTGAAAAAACATGTTTTCAGAAAACGTGATTAAGGTTTTCGTTCTTGCATTCGGTACTTGCGATGCTCATCATTTTGTTGACTTTCTCTGTATTTTTTAGACTTTCTATTGAAAATGTCTTCTTTAGGTTGTAAATGAATTTTGAAAAAAAAAAAAATAAAATTTAAAGTTCAAGAGGGTCTTCCCCTTTAAGTTGTTGTCAAATTAAAACGCTACTTAAAAATTTTCACTTGTCAACAAAATTTCAAACTATAATCTCAATAAGCATAAAAAAGTGAGAATTTTAAACAAATACTCATTTAATTTCGATCTTGAGCTCTTAAAATATTGTACTCTGACTTAAAGGGCAGCTAAGAAAGCGCACTTAGGTTCTTTTCCCCACCGTTTTACTCTCTCCACAAATTGACTAAACTTATAAGCAACTCAATTGAGTTTTTCTTTAAAGCCATTTTTCTCAACATTTTTGCGCTCTCCTTAGCTGCACGCGTTTTCCTTCAACCTACTCTACTTCAATGTGCACTGCTCTATATCATCGTCTAAGTGTCAGTTTATGGCACTCAACCTGCTTCAAATGAACTCATACATTCACAAGCATTCAATAGATAAAACGTTGCTATTTAACTACATTTCAAAAGAAAACTCATCATGAGCTGCATTCGTACGCGTTGCGAATTAATGAAATCTACAGCAACAACAACAACAACAGCTAAAACAACTCATCTCAAACATTGCTTACACATGTGAAGGCAAAGCCATGATTCACACAGTCAAACACTCAAATACATACACGGCCACACATACGTGCTCCAGCACATTTACGGCGCATTCTTATGTAATAAACATAATCTTGCTATAAATTTCAGATTTTTCCGCTCCCTTTACTTAGCCGGGTTTACGTTGAATTCTGTTACTTTTTACTGCCTATCTGACTACCTTTTGACTTTTTGCTCCTGCTGCTGCTGCTGCTGCCACTGAGTAGTTAAGAAGTTTGTGAAAATGGCAGCAATTCGCACAAAGAAGCGCAGCGATTAATTAGTGCAGCTCGTTTGAAAAATAAAAACATCCAGTCATGAAATGTTTATCTGAAGCGCGTAGCCTGATAAAATCGCTCTTAGGTAAAGCGTGCGCAAAATTTTATGAAGTTAATAGCAAGATGTAATGAGACTCCAAGAAAAGAAAGAAAACAAGAAAAAAAAAAACACCTCGAGAAGATTGTCTAGAAAGGTTTCTGCTTGTGACTTAACCTTTAAAGAAGTAAAAGTAGAAATGCTGAATACTTTAAGGCAAAAACATATACATATGTATGTGCGCTTTGAACGGCTTAACCTTCAAAATTTCCACACTTTGTAACATATACCTACGAGTATTGTATTAATATTATGTTTCCTTCGGTGTAATTTTTTTCCCACTCTAGTCAAAGTTGAGTATGTAGACAAACCTGTTCAAAACAAAACAAAAAAAAAAAACAAAAATTAAGAGCTGAAGAAATGTAAAGTTGTCTCGTAAATAATAATGCCATGTAAGAACTTTCTAATCAGACAAATAGACAACAAATAAACAAATATTTGAAATGAATTTTCTTATTTTATTCCAGTCATAAAATTCTGCACTTAATGAAATTATTACATTTGAGCACTCAACATAGTTGAGAAAAAAAAAATTTATAACGAAATTACAAATTATTAAGTCATTATAATTGACAGCAACATTAAGCATTGTCAACATTTTAATTGATGTGAAAAAAATACACATATTTATAAATGGAGAAATATACATTAATTTAATGTGTATCATTCTTTATGTTACGTATTGTACGATATACGACATAGTGAAATGAAATATTTGAGCTTCTGTTGTAAAAACATGTCTTCAATAAACATTCCAATCCAATCAAACCGCTCGCTAGCCTTATTTTTAAAGAAGTAAATACCATTGATCCCACCGGCTCATATATCGCACCAAAGAGTGCTTGTTTTGTTAATACATATAATGGTACCTCGGGAATCTCTTGTGATAATGGAAGTGGCAGGTCTGACCACCATATGACAGTTTAATCCTTAACGAAAAATGGAAATTTTAAAAAACTCCTTTACACCCAATACTTTGAAGCAATTCGAAATAAAATATTTAATGGTGATATATTATACGTATTTGTTTGTCAGGTATGAACCTTAAACCTGGTTTAAACTAGATAGGTTAGGTTAGGTTGACGTGGCTGTCTCCTATGAGACACACTTAGGCCAGTTTGGCCCGTCGTGATACCAGGGGTTAATTATTTCCACTCTATCTGAACCAGTTGGAGCTATTTATGAAGCTTTGTATTCGGTAGACCGAAGTTTTTGAGAGTTCGTCTAGATCACTGTAGAACCAGTTACCTAGGAAGAGATGGCGCTTTCTGGCCAGCGCTGGGCATGTGCAGAGAAGGTGTGTTGTGGATTCAACCTCCTCCTCATCTCTGCAACTTCTGCAGAAGTCGTTATGGGAATATTCAGTCTTCGGGCATGGTTTCCAATCAGGCAGTGTCCTGTTAGAACGCCTATGACGATATTTATTTGGTCCCTTCTAAGGGATATTAGTTCTTTTGAGCGTCTTAAGTTCAGTGTTGGCCAAACTTGACGCGTTATACTCATGTACTACCCGTTGAACACCTGATGTTGGTGTTTTCAAGGGATAGCTCATTTATCAGTAGCTTACATGTTGCAAGAGGTATTCCAATTTGTTCCTTATCTGTCGATAGGGGTTTGATGGTACCGTTTCTAGAGAGTTCGTCTGCTTTGCAGTTACCTTGGAAGTCTCTATGTCCGGGGATCCAGCATAGGAATATATTGAGCTGCTCTGCCATCTCGTTAAGAGATCTGCGGCAACTTAGGACTGTTTTTGATGTTATTTCAACAGATTCCAGGGCTTTCAAAGCGGCTTGACTATCAGATAGAATGCAAATATCTTTTGCTAATATTTCGTTCATCTGAAGCCAAGTAACTGCTTCATGTATGGCAGTGACTTCCGCTTGGAAGACACTGCAGTGATCGGGGAGCCTAAAGGCATGGTAAATGTTTAGGGATTCGGAGTAGACTCCTTCCCCTACTTTGCCATCTAGTTTTGATCCATCAGTGTAGATTCTAGTGGCATTGTTTGGTGGAGGGCTTCCAATCTCCCATTCGTATCTGGAGGGGATTGATACATCAAACTTTTTGTGGAATAAAAGTTTTTGAGTGATGTAGTCTATGTTCTTGGGTATTTGAGGAGTGATTTTCCTGGTGTCAGAGTGTCCTATTGTGCCCTCTTTCCATTGGGAAGTGGCTTCTAGACGGATCGCTGTGTTTGCAGCTATTCGTTTTGTTAGGATATCTAGTGGAGTTAGATGGAGCATAGTATTGAGTGCGTCTGTAGGAGTGGTTCTCAGCGCTCCACTGATGCACAGCTCTGCTGACCGTTGAACTTTGAGAAGTATATTGAGGTGTGTTTGTTTGTTTAGTGCTGGCCACCAGACTATAGCACCGTATAACAATATTGGCCTGATAACAGCTGTATAAAGCCAGTGAGTTACCCTAGGTTGTAATCCCTATTTGCTATCCACTGCTTTCTTACATGTGTATAGGGCTATATTGGCTTTTTTGGCTCTCTCGAGCAGGTTGGGTTTCCAATTTAGTTTCCTATCTAAAATGAGACCCAGGTATTTGGCTTGATCTGAGAAGTTTAGTCTTGCATTTCCCAGTTTTGGAGGACTGATAGTGGGCAAGTTGTGTTATCTGGTAAAGATCACTAACTCGGTTTTATCGGGGTTAACGCTAAGTCCACAGCCGGTACCCCAGTTTGCGAAAGTGTTAAGACAATTTTGCATAATATCTCGGAGCGTGGACACATATTTACCTGAGGTGACGATAGCAACATCGTCGGCGTAGGCTATCACCCTGCACCTCTTTCGTTCTAGTTTACCCAGTAGTTCATTTACCACTAGGTTCCAGAGTAGAGGCGAGAGAACTCCTCCCTGAGGTGTTCCCCTTGGTACAGATCTTAGCGTGGATGCTGCTTCGAGACTCGCGCTTATAATCCTGCCTACAAGCATTTGATTTATAAGTGCTATCAGCGCAGAATCCACCCTAAGCTCCGTCAGCGCATTTGTGATAGCCTCCGCCTTGACATTGTTAAAGGCACCTTCTATGTCAGTGAAGGCTATCATTGTATATTCCTTCTGATGAAGGGACTTTTCAATGATAGATACTATGGAGTGGAGAGCCGTTTCCACAGATTTGCCCTTGGTGTAGGCCCTTGTTTAAACTAGATAATTCCAGATCATATTCTTTTGATAAATGATGAAAATGTTAAATTCTTAGGAATAATAACTCTCATAAAGTATTACAGAAAGTCGGAATGCCGAAGAAATTATATATCTAAGAACAAGTGGAGATTTAAAATATAGACCTGATGTTTTGTCTTAACTTTATTAAATTTATAAGTTAACTTTTTTTTGAAGCGCAGCTTTTTACGCCTCGTTCTGTGATTTGCTAGAGTGAAATCAGAAAAACGACACTTTTGTCCGACACCGTTTTTCTTAAAATTGTTTTTGTTTTTTGCTTGCGCCTATTGCAACAAGAAAATGTTAAATAAAAAATAATTTCTTGTTCGCTGTAGGAAATGAACTCATTCTCGTCGACTGATATTTCAACGCTCTAACCATCAAACCAAAAGTCCTCGTTAATGAGCATCGCTGATTTAATATTAAGTATTAACCCTTTCAGTCACGAAAATCGTAAAGTTGAGCTAAAAATCTGAAAATTTGTATATATAGTAATCTGAGGTCCTTGAACATAAATCTGTAAAAAAGTTGGAGATTGTTTATCTCACCGGGCCGGAAAACCATATCCAATATATTGGACATTGGTACTTCAGGTACTACAAAATCCAAAAAAATTACTTATTTATTTATAAAGTGAAACTAATATTTTCAATACGGTAAAAAATGCAAACATTTATATTTTTCTCAGAGAGCTAAATGAGCACTCCAACTAGTAGCAGCGCAGAGAAATCAAACAATCTAATCTTTAAGATTGATTTTTGTATATTTATTCCCAACAACTGAACAGGGTGGCTTTAAGGGAGGGCCGGAGAGGGTTAATATGTATGAACAACCCTCATTATTTTTTGAAAAAGAGCATTTTTTCCATATTTTTAAAAAATATTACAAAATAGAAATTGTCAACATGTGCAAATCCCTATTTCGTAAAATATCTTACCATTAATTATTAACAGAAACAATTTTTGTTGATAAACTAATTAGGAATTTCGATTTAGTTTGTTAAAATGTTACTTGTATTGTATAAATAAACGAAATGTTATTTCAGCTGAGGGATAAAATCATCACAGCTTATAAATATAAAAAGCCAATATCAACACCTAATCTCATAACCTTTTTGACGTAAACATTATTAAAAATATTATTTTTTAAAAAGTTATAAGTGTGATTTAAAAATTTCAAGCATTAAAGTGTTCTACAACCTAAGATCTAAAAATTATTTTATTCTATAAGGTCTGAAGTTGTTCCTTCTCTCATTGTGCATTAAAGAAAAAACCTTGATTAAGAAGTATTAAAAAGTTAAAAATGAACCCCTCTAGAGTAGCACATGCAGCTTTACATGCTTTCGACCGTGGAAACTTTTCACTTTTCTACAATTTGTTTCTTATTAAATCTCAATTTCCGCTGCTGCTCACGCTGATTGCATGCGTCCTACTTTACCTACCTGCTACCTGCCTCGACTGCTATCAATTACGCGCGTTCGTTTCCGTTTCCTTTATAAAGTTGTGCTAGATTTTATTTTTTTTTTTTTTTACTTTAGCACTTCTTTCTTACTTCAATCCTTCTGCTTATCTTATTTGTTGCAACACTTTGCTGCTGATCACTGCATGGCTCGTCATGACATAATTTTATGCTTTCTTCACTTTGCCATTTTTTTATTGTCTTTGTTGTTTTTTTTTCTCGCTTTGCATTACTTGCACGCGGCTGAGCGTATTTTTGCGCTTATTTTGTCCGTACTTTTCATCATATTACGTTAACGTTAGCGTTTACGTCGTGGCGTCTTTTGCTGCTACAAACTGCAGTTGAACAGAGCGGCACAAAGTATCTGTGCGCATGTGTGTGTGAGTGTGTGTGCGTGTATGCAGCTTGTAGTGTTTGTTCACTTGTGCGCTGCTTAACAACTCATATGGAAAAATTATGCTGCACGTGATTCGGATGAGAAATTTCGCCAAAAGCACACTTCGCGGCAAGCAGCAACAGCAGCAGAAAAGCGTAAATTTATTTTTATAAAGTTGGAAACTCTTTCCATTTTTAGCGCATTTTACTCACTGAAATGTTGGGTAAGCTTTGAGCTACAGCTTCAATTGCATTCTTACTGGAGTTGACTACGTGTGTGTTGTCTTCTTTTAACTATTTTTCATGTAGTGATAGTGTAGTGGTTGCAGTTGTAGTTGTAGTTGTTAAAATATTATTTATAATGCCATCAGCAAAATTGGCGTTGATGGGCTTTAAGAACAGAAATAGTTTTACTTGCTTAAGTCATAGGATTAAGGATCTGATTTCTAAGTTTTGAACAGAAGAAGCTTCAAGTGTGATATGTTCTGTTTGTAAGGATTTTTCTGAAAATGTTAAAAATTGTTTATTGATTAAATATCTATAATAATAAGGGTCCTTTTGTTGCCATACATTTATTAAATTTTTGGAAATCTAAATTGGATTCAATGGTTGTAGTTCAATACTGATGTTTGATAAAAAATATAGTAATAATGTGTTGCTTGATATTTGTCTTTTAATCAGACAAATAAGCGAACCTACACTGAAAAAAAAATGTTTTAAAATTGACGACAGTTGTTATTAATTTGACGATATTTGTGTTTAAAAAATAGCTTGCAACAAATTTCGTCAAAGTAAGAGTAAATGTGTTTAAAAATTTTGAAAATCGTCTGAAAAAAAAGTCAAATTATAAACACATTTTTTGAAAACATTGTGTTCAATTTTAAGCTTATATATTTTTTTCAGTAGATATGATATAATCTGAAGTTAGCATAAAAACCGTTGTGGACTGTTAAACGCATTTTACTCGAATCATCGCTTTTACAGGTTCCAATCGACCGATTAAAAGATCAATCAAGAAGCATTTGATTTATTATCAACTAATCTGTATAGATCAAATCATACAGCAGACTAGACAGACTGCCTCAAGCGGTTATGCTCCAAGCAAAAATTTGAATACATTTTGAAAGACAGGCTTATGCGGCACTTGGTCAGAATTTAATATTGGGATGACTATAGGTAGGTCAGGTTTTTATTTTCAAAGATTCAGATAATGCAAATATTCGATTCTGATTAGAAATAAATTAAATCAGTTTCAATAGAACCAAAAAAAAAAAAAAAAAAAAATTAAAAAATATTGTTTTTATTCTTGAGCAGAAACAACAAAAATTCTTTTTTGGCTTTCAGCAATCAATGCCAATTTATTGGAAGTAGTCACGCCACTCTAGTGCCCTATTTTTTATATCCATATTTTTAGAAATCTGATTTATGAATGCCAATGTACAAGAAAAATGTATCTGTCTTAAACGTGATCATTAATTTTATCATGAGTTGTATCTTTCCAATTGAGGTATCGTTTGGTCAGCCAGGATTTTTTTTTTTAGCTTTGAACCAATGATTTCAGGTCTTCAGAAATGGGTTGAAAGGCAAGTAGGATGTTCAAACAGTGATAGGAAACCGTAAAAACATGTGCATATATAAGAAATTGGGGCAAGTGTTTTGCCTTTACCTTGGTCAATTCTAATAATAGGTAAGACAATATTATCTACAAACTCCTCTACAAGGTCTACTACACATATTTCGGGAATAAATACTAAGTGTAGTAGTTTATAATTAAATATTCACTGTACTAAAAAAAAAATGTTTCTTTTTTGTACTAATTTTTCTAATAACATGAATATTAACAAAATGAATAATAATAATAATAATATTAATAATAATAATAATAATAATAATAATAATAATAATAATAATAATAATAATAATAATGTGGCGTCCGTGGTGTAGTTGGTTAAAGTGCGTGGCCGCTATGTCAAAGAACTTTGGAAACCCAGGTTCGAACCCCAGCAGCGACAGAAAATTATTTGAATTAAAATAATTTTTCTGTACGGCCGCCACCTCTCTGCAGACAATGGCAAACCTCAGAGAGTAATCAAAATGCCATGTAAAGCTTCTTGAGAACGAGAACTTTCCGTTCATCGCCGTTCGGAGTCGGCGTTAAGCATGTAGGTCCGGTTCTCGGTCAATTGTGTACAAACTTAATAACACGCACAACACAATTGATCATAAGAAGCTAGGTCAAAGTCCTTTCAAGGGCTGAAATGGCCAGTTATTTATTTTATTTATTTAATAATAATAATAATAATAATAAATACAATAATAATAATAATAATAATAATAATGATAATAATAATAATAATAATAATAATAATAATAATAATAATAATAATAAAAATAATAATAATAATAATAATAATAATGATAATAACAATAATAATAATTATAATAGTAATAATAATAATAATAATAATAATAATAATTATGATAATAATAATAATAATAATAAAAATAATAATAATAATAATAATAATAATAATAATAATAATAATAATGATAATAAAATATAAATTTATAAATATTCATAAGTATATAAAACTACAACCTTTAACTCGTATATACTTATGAATTTTCATTTTCAGTTGATTAAAGAAAATAAATACAAAAATTTTACAGTGTAGGACTATGGCCCTGCTGCAATTCGATCCCGGGACTCTTAGGATGACATTTAAATGCGCTTCTACTCGACTGCAGTGGCGGTCTTGACCAGGGCTTCGACAAACTCTTTCTTAACTTAACAATTTTTAATACCATAACAGTAAAAATAAGCTTACAAATATTCCAACTCTACCTAGTGACAGGATGACAGTCTGATATCTCTTAAGTCCCGTTCTTGTCTAAATAAAAAATTTTCCATAACCACCTATGAAGTATTTGAGTTTTAAAAATGTAGGGAAAAAAGTTCAGAAGTTGATCTTGCATAAGTGAAGGATGCTTAACAAGCTGGCATGCGTAGATTTTTTTTTCCATCAACTTATTTGAAAACTTTTGATTTTTTTGTTTTTTTTTAGCTTCGAACCAAGTATTTCAGGTGGTATACCTATTCAGTCAAGTCTGCTTTGGTTCAAAAATCAGGTGATATATTTCGATTTCAGTTGATTAGATCTGAGGATAGAAAATTGCAAATGCGTAGGGTTAAAGCGTAGGACCATAGCCTGGCTGGGATTGGAGCCGGGACCTCGTTTTTTTTTTTTTTTGTTTTAGTTTTTTTATTATATATATCTAGCTTTTATATATCATCTAGCTCGCGCCAGAATTGTTTACGTGTCAACACTTTCTTGGGTATTCAAATACCCACTAGGTAGAAATGGGTTAACACACAATATGTGGACTTTTAAGCTTTTAAGAATATTCTTAAGCTTCTCAGTTGACTTGATATATTGACCTTCTATATTTGCAATATTCGGATGCTGCATGTTGCTTGCCTTGCATCATTTGCTGCTCAAGATCTTTGTTGTGAATTCTGCCAAAATCAGCTGCATTGAATTGTCATAAAATGGCTAATAAATATTTTGGCATAAGTTCTGTTTGACAAAAAAAAAAAAAAAAAAATATTTATATTATATGTAGTTTCGCATAAAAAAATACATGCGTCTCACTCATGGCTCTCAAACACGTTATGCTAACTGCTTTATGTTGGTGTTTCCTTTTTGGTTTTTGTTTTTTTTTTTTTTGGTACTGGTTTTGCCTTGTTCTATATGTAGCAATTTCATTTTAAGCACCAAAACGTTTTATGAATATTTATTTAATTCACGTGCACAGAGATTCCTGCCAGTAACTGCCAGCCTAGCTGCTGCAGGTCTTGCCCGGGAGTAGCTCCAAAACACTTCATTGTTTCATACAAGTCGATGTTGCAATACATTTCATTTCGTATAGTTTCACATAAGGCGATACATTGTATGTTGTTGTTTCTTTTGGTTTTGTTACGTATTTATTTTTTTTTTTCTGTGTACTTTTTGGCTTAAATTGCTGCGCTGTCTCGTTTTTGGAGCCAGTCTATTTTTATTTATTTTTGTTTTCATACCATTTTTACTTTGTTTTTAAATCTCTGCCAGCTTCCTGATGATTTATCTTCTGATTGCGGTTTTATTTGACTCCGACAAGCAAGTATGTGCTTGGGTTGTTGTTGTTTTGTTGCCATTTTTAACATATGCTGTCCTTGCACTAGAACCTAAACGAACCATACCGAACTGAACCTTGCTAGCTTCTTTTGCTGTTGTGGCTTTTGATAACCTGAGCATTTTTACCTTTGCCATCTTCTGTGTTTTACGCTGACGTTGCTTGAATACCAAAGAAAATGAAAAAAAAGAGAAAAACTAGAAAATGGCATAAAAAAAAACACCAGAGTTTCCGAAATAGCTTGCTTTGCATACATGTTCCTAATGTTTCATGGTAACCGGCGTGGTCTATTGTATTATTGCAGTCATTTTGCGGATAAGTTTTCGAGACAGTTGCCAAGAATTTTAAGTATATATTTAGAAGAAAACAGGGTGTGAAAATACTTGCTTAAGTCGATGCTGCGTCAATAAACCAGAGCAGCTTGAGGTAGGTGTTTAAAGTATCGACAAAATTAGATCAAAATTTGTCAATTTCCAAATAAGTTCTATAAAAGCTTCTGTAGTGTTGTGTCATTACTTTGGCTTAAGAGACCCTTTAGAATCTTTAAATCGTGTGTGTAAATAGACATATACTCAGAGAATATAGCTGCATCAGCAACTTATTTTTACTTTAAATTAACTTAAGCGATAGTTACTCATAAGAAAAAAAAAAATAAAGATCGGTCATTAAGCCCTTGAAAGGATCTGATTTCTTATGCTCATATGGTGTCATGTGTGTTATCAAATATTTGTATAGACATGATCTAGAACTGCACGTACTAATTTTATGCCAACTCCCAATGGCTAATATGCATGTTCTCCAAAAGCTTTAAGTGACAAATACTCTCTGACGCTTGCCATTGCCTGCTGAGAGGTGACGGCCGATCAGAAAAATTAATTTCCAATGAAAAAATTTTCTTGTTAGCTGGGATTCGAACCTGGTCCCGAATTGGCATCGAGTGGTTCATGAAACATGAACATGATTACAAACAAGTTAATTAAAATTTAGTATATTTTGAGATTGGCGTCCGTGGCGTAGTTGGTTAAAGTGCGTGACCTCTATGTCAACGAACCTGGAGACCCGGGTTCGAATCCCAGCAGCGACAGAAAATTATTTGAATTAAAAATGATTTTTCTGTACGGCCGCCACCTCTCTGCAGACAATTGCAAGCCTCAGAGAGTAATCAAAATGCCTTGTAAAGCTTATTGAGAACAAGAACATTCCGTTCATCGCCGTTCGGAGTCGGCGTTAAACCTGTAGGTCCGTTTATCGGTCAATTGTGTACAAACTTAATAACACACACAACACAATTGATCATAAAAAGCTAGATCAAAGTCCTTTCAAGGGCTGAAATTACCAGTTCTTTATTTTTATTTATTTTTTTTTTTATATTTTGAGCTTAAAAAAAGTTTAAGACAATTTTTTAGTTCGTTTCAGAATTTGTCTTATTTAGCCGACAATGAAAGCGCAGCACCCTGTTTAAAAAAGCGTCTCATCTTGCTCTAATGATGTGTTGCTGCTGCCAGTTGCTGCCACTTTTTTATGTAGGGCTGTTCAGGCACATCATTCGGTCATGTAGGCATCGTTATGATATTGCGACGTGTCCTTTTTGTGTGTACCAATAAAATTTGACGCAGTGGCAACATTTTGATTTTATGTTGAAAAATAACAAATTTAAGGAAACTCCAAAAGAATTCTCCACAGTTATTTTAAACAGCTCAGATATTTTAAATTTTAGTCACAATCCATAGAACATGGCACATTTGTTGTAATCTTTTCCAGCAAAACTTGACTAAAAGTCGCTGTAAAAGCCAGTTAATTCAAAATCAATGTTATTGTGGATTTTTTGTTTTTTTTTTTGCTCTGAAAATTTCTACAACCTGAAATTTTCGATTTTTCTCATACACAGGATATTCTGGTGCTGTCTTGCCTCGCTTCAAGAACAACATGAAAAATATTACAAGAGTTAAACAAGTTTGAAGCTCGCAGCACACGTTCAACGTGGAGGATTTTAAATTGTCATTTATTGCATAGACATTCGCCGAAAGAAAATCAACAAATTGCCATAGAAATACACACACCCACATACACTCAACACAATACATGCAGCATAATAGCAAAACACCGCAATACAATCGAATATCGTGCATAATTCGACAATTGGCACAAAATGTTGCTATTGTGGCAGCTACAACCTGGCTCTAGATTAAATTGGTTGTTGTTGCATTAGCCGATAAATATTAGTGGAAGTGTCCTGTATAGATTATTGTTTCTTACTAGCTAAGCCATGTTATTGCCTTTTGCCTTTTATAACAGTTCTTCTTAAATAAGCTAGATTCTTTACCATCCAATAGTTCATTTATTTTCTGAATTTTCTTCAATTCTTCACTTTCTATCTGCATGAGTTTTCAGGAAAATCAATTTGAATCTGTTAAAAAGTTTTGGGTTAAAACACTGAAAATAAAGCAGAGTCTCCTATCTCCACCGAACAGTTTTATCAGTTGATTTGTAGACTAGCCGCAGACTCTTGATGAAATGAACACCCGTTTTTGTTTGCGCCTTTTTCTTTTCATTTTCAGAGTTTATCAACATTGTCTGTCAGATTTTTGTATTCTGTTTCCATCGAAAGCAGTAAATTTAATTTTTCGTACATGCTGAACACAACAATTGCACAAACGTAATGGAAAGTCCTTGTTTATTCTGACTTCATTTTTACATGTGAACGAATTTGTATGCGTTTGACATTGAGCAAGAGCAACATAAAAA